>CM053030.1:268702214-269004689 GCA_028564925.1 Lithobates sylvaticus
TCTATGGTCAGCTGGCGGAACAACATCCACATGCATTCTCGAGTTCTGCGGTGGGACGGGGGAGCCTGAGAAAACCGTGGAAGACGGCGGAGGGGGATGCTCCCTCCCCTTGCTTGTAAAAGCAGTCTAGTGGCTAATTAGCCGCTAGGATTGCTTTTACATGAAAGCCGACCGCCGGCTGAAAAGAACAATACCAAGATGATACCTAAACCTGCAGGCATCATTTCGGTATAACCACTCATAACTACTCAATACCATTGCGTTGTTTGTCCTTGTTGTAATGTTCTTTTATTTTTTTCATGCAGCCTGTGGGCTGAACGAAAAAAGATTGCTCAGTGTGGGTATGCTCACCATTAGAATACTGCCCTGCATCAACCCACTTTTAATGATGGGCATACATGCACCGTTTTTTTTTTAACTGTGGTGGTGATATCACCTCCTACAGCGATGGAGTCGCTGATTTACAAATATATATAATTATATATAATCTCTCTCATTATTTATTTTTTATTTGTAATTGTAACTGTTCCAGGTTCGGGTCTCTCAAAATGTGATGGCATCTTTGGAGACCCTTTGAAAGTCAGCCTTTAGACTGTGCCATATTGTAACCTACGCAAATATTCCACTAGTGTGTGGTAGTGTTCAAAACTTTCACGATGCGAAGACCAGGTTGGCCAGGACAGGAGGGACAATAGCGTTTCCTACAGGCATGACCTTTTCTTTGGGGTGATTGTTGGGTAGGGGTACCAGGGAGGACATACAGAAAATGCATCTCATGCAGCCGGCTCACTGCATTTGCGTTGGGAAGGTGGGGCACAGCATCGCCTGGAAATGGAAGGGCTGTGACAATCTCTTCTGGAATTTAAGGAAGGATCCAGTTTGTCCTGATGCTTTGTATAGCACATAAGCGTTCAGCAGAGCCAATTGAAATGGGTATACAGACACTTTTTTGTACCAGCGTCTGGCCTTACGGGCAATTAAGTACAGTGCCATCAACTGGTCGTTGAGGTCCACCCCTCCCATTTTAAGGTTGTATCATGGACACAGAGGGGTTTTTCCACAACACCAGTCGCCATTTGAATTTGGACAGTCGTATCTGCGTGAAGGGAGGACAGAACGAAAACATTCCGATTATCCCTCCATTTCACTGTGAGCAATTTATTACTTCTCAAGCAGGCTCTCTCCCCCAGTCTAAGTCTGGACTCTACAAGCCGTTGGGGGAAGCCCCGGCAGTTAGATCGCACAGTGCCACATGCGCCAATTCCATGATCAAACAAGTGACACGCTTGTGTAATAATTGTCCACATACAAGTGGTACCCCTTACTGAATAAGGGTGACACCAAGTCCCAAATAATCTTGCCAGCGCTCCCTATGTAGTCCGGGCAGTTCTCGGGCTCCACGTGACTATCTCTTCCCTCGTAAACCATAAAACTATATGTATAACTTGTTACCCTGTCACAGAGCTTATACATCTTGACCCCATATCTGGCACGCTTGCTAGGAAGATACTGTTTGAAAGACAAGCGGCTAAAAAACGTAATCGGGGACTCATCAGCGCAGACAACTTGATTGGCAGTAAACATGGCTGCAGACTGTTGGTTGAAGTGGCGTACGAGGGGCCGAATTTTGTGGAGCCGATCGTATTTAGGGTTACCCTGAGGATGACAGAGTTCATTGTCATTGAAGTGCAAAAATCTAGCCCTGGCCATGGAAGCAGTGAATATGGGCATATGATAAATTGGGTCAGTTGACCAATATGACCGCAACTCACTTTTTATAGTTATGCCCATGAGGAGGGATAGGCCTAGAAAGGTCTTCAATTCGGAAAACGAAATAGGTTTCCAATCTCTGGCAAGGGTCAACTGGGGATTAGCGGCGATGAATTGACCAGCATACAAATTGCTTAGGTCCACAATGGATCTATAGAGCTCTTCCGTGAAAAACAGTGAATAAAAATCAAGTGACATAAAATCAACTGGTATATGGGGGAAGTACGGGTGCTGCAGAAGTGGTAGGCACCCAATTAGGATTGGCAAATGCAGCGGGAAGGGCACTATGGGCTCGACGGGCCTGTGTTTGCTACCTTCTTGGTGGCTGCGGTGCACTACTTGTGCTAGCCACTGCACCAGCTTGAACTGCACATAAGGGACTTGCCATGTCACCACGTGTTACTGCAGTGCTGGGTTGACTATGACCAGGGTGTACTAGGCCGCTGGTGCTTGCCAGTTCATCAGAAGGATGAGCGGCACTAGTACTGGCTCTCTGCTCCATATGAGAGCCCTGCGGTTCTTGCAACAGAAGAACGGGGTTGGGTACACCTGACCTTAGCAGGGACCAGGAGCACGACTCCGTCGTCAGAGCCATCTGTCAGGATGCCGCTGCTGTCCACTGGTTCGTATGCTGAGCCTGAATCTGACAGATGGATGACTCTTCACTCTCATCTGTCATGCTCAGAAACTTGTAGGTCCCTTCACTAGTGTATCTCTGTTGGACATTTTGGCCTCTAAATTTACTGGTACAACTAGTGCGACACGCAGGCAAAAAAAGCACCTGCTTCAATCACTACCGAAAAAACTGTTAGCGTTTGCAGGCATCAGGCCTGACTCTGCGAATGCTGCAGTTATGTGTTTTTGTAAGTGACAGTAATAGATTTGATGCTGCACTTGGGTGGGCTGGGCTTGACGGAGGGGCTAAACGCAGGTGCTAGCAGGTATCTGGGCTGATCCCGCTAACGCCACATTGTTGGGAACCCTAAACTACTGGGGATGCTAGTATAGATCTGATTATAGAGATATTGATCCGTTCAGACACTATACTACTAAGGGAGGTGTATGGTGCATGGGTGTTAGCGCTACTGGCAATAATCTGACGCTGCCTGGGACTGACGCTGACACTAAAACCCGCTGGGTGATCAGGGGGTTAAACCTTTATTGGGTAATATATGGCGGGTGCCCTGACGCTATAAAAAAACTTCCGTCACCCGTAACACTAATACGGTAATCACTGGTTAGAGGAGGTGAAAGGGTTAACTAGGGGGCAATCAGGGGGTTAAAACCTTTTAGGTAGTATATGGGGGTACACTGACACTATAAAAACCTGACAGTGAAACTAACTAACTAACTAACTAACTAGCGTCACCCATGACACTAATACGGCGATCAGAAAAAAGATCTTCTAGTGACACTGGTGATGGGGTGAAAGGGTTAATGGGGGGGATCAAGGGGTTGAACCTTTATTAGAGGGTAAATGGGGGTACCCTAAAGCTACCTGGGCCTGCTACTAACTGCCCTAACACTGATTAGTCACAAATGACACCAGTTAGCAAGGGAAAGGGGGCAGGAGAAGAAAGGGAAAGGATGGAAGTGGTTGGAAGGGGGATTGAGTGAAGTGTGGTGGAAAAGATTGATGTGAGGTGGGGAAAGAGACTGGGGGGAAAAGGCAGGAAGGGTAAATGGGAGGTTGGAGGGGGGGATTGGGTGCCGTGAGGAATAGTGCATGGGAAATGAGGTGTGAGGCTGTGGAGGATGTGTGGGAAGGACTGGGCAAAGAGGGGTAGGGGAAGTTGGGGGGGAAAAGGGAGGAAAAGGGGAGGGGGGGAAGGAGGTGTGTGGGGGAAAGAAGTGACCTGGGATGGGATAGGGATGGAGTGTGAGATGGTGGGGACGGGAAGACAGGGCAATAGGGGAGGGAAAAATATATGGTGTGTATGTATAAGGGGAGATAAAGGAGGGAGGGAGGCAAGGGAGGGGAAAGGGGGGGGGGGAAAGGGGGTTAGCGTCTAAGGGTGAACGGTTAGGTGGTGGTTGGCATTTACCTTTCACCCTTAGACGCTAACTCCCTTTCCCCCCACCCCTCCCCCCCTTTCCCCTCCCTTGCCTCCCTCCCTCCTTTATCTCCCCTTATACATACACACCATATATTTTTCCCTCCCCCTATTGCCCTGTCTTCCCGTCCCCACCATCTCACACTCCATCCCTATCCCATCCCAGGTCACTTCTTTCCCCCACACACCTCCTCCCCCCCACTCCCCTTTTCCTCCCCTTTCCCCCCCAACTTCCCCTACCCCTCTTTGCCCAGTCCTTCCCACACATCCTCCACAGCCTCACACCTCATTTCCCATGCACTATTCCTCACGGCACCCAATCCCCCCCTCCAACCTCCCATTTACCCTTCCTGCCTTTTCCCCCCAGTCTCTTTCCCCACCTCACATCAATCTTTTCCACCACACTTCACTCAATCCCCCTTCCAACCACTTCCATCCTTTCCCTTTCTTCTCCTGCCCCCTTTCTTCTCCTGCCCCCTTTCCCTCCCTCCCCCCCCTCCCTCCCTTCCTAACCCCCCCCTCCTCCCCCTTCCCCCATGTATTTCCCGCACTACATTGTTATTCCCTGCATCTTCACACAACTTTTCACACTTTTTTACACTTTTTTACTTTTTTATCCTCCATACTGTTTTCACATTAAGTGTCACTTCTTTTTTTTATTGATCACTTTCCTCACTCTCCACCCCTTCCCTCCACTCCACACCCACAATCCCTTCACTCCCTACCTCCCCCATTTTTTCCTTCCCCCCCTTCCCCCCCCCCCCCCCCTCCCCCTCATGCTGCCTAACAATCCTTCCCTTTTTTTTACCTCATTCCCATCTTTATTCATACCTTCGTCTTATCTTCTTCTTCCTCTTTTTTCTCCTATATATATGAAGCGCGCCATTTGTATTTCCTTTTGTTTCTTTGCCTTTCTTTCTCCCCCCCCCCCCCTCTTTCTTCCCCCCCCTCCCTTCCCCTTCCTTTCCTTCCATTCCTTCCCTATCCCTCTATATTCACCTCATACTTAATCAATTTTTCTATTTCCCCTATTCTCTTTGTGCACCCCTAATCTATGACCCAATTACTTGGACTATAATATCCAAGTATAAATTAGATAAATTTCCCTCAGGGGACTATATGCCCTGCAGATGAGGATAACTATGACCTTTATAAGTACGATAGTAATCACACTTTTGAATATAACAATACTATTCCAAATTTGGATTGAGGGATATAAAAAATCCCTCCCCTCTCCCTTTTTACTTTATTTTCTTCCAATATGCCTGCTAGTGATTTCTTGGTCTATTCCAGGGGTCCTCTGCTGCGGGTGTGCCGCTGCTGGCCTCCTCCTCCCACTGCGCCCTAGGGGGTCTTGGGGCTCCTCTCTGGCGAGTCAGCAACAAGTGTGACTCCTTGTAAGCCACACGCGGCCTGGACGATCTGCCCTGCTTTGATTCACCAGTAGGGGCCATACTTGGAAGCCACCTGGAAAATTGATGGGAGTTTTATGAATCCCCATGCAGAAGATCACTCCATATACTACACATATACTGGTAATTATATTGACTTAAGTTGCATGCTTGTGCCTCTTTACATATATGGACACAAGCGCAACACATTGAATACATAACTGAATAGTTGCTGTTATACTGTCTTTTATTCCAACAGACAAAAATACTCTGAAGAAGACCTATACAAACAACAGGTCGAAACGCGTCAGGTTTTGTTGCGTCTCATTTGATCTCCTCCCCTGATTATATCAGCCGAGGTGTCAGGTGCCATTTGTTGGTTCTACCCTTGTGTACTGTATTTCTTTTTTTTTATTCTGTATGGGCTTGTGTTTTACACTTTTACGTGTTATAAATTTTAGACATAGATAAACATTATAAACCGATTTGGACGGACTGTGTCTCTCACTAAATATATCTCTTGATACAATCTCTACCAAATCTTCTGCTGCCTAAAAACCCCACCACCTCAGGGGGAATCCCTTTCCTTTCATCCAAACCCGGGGTGAGCAGCAACCCATTGCCCCCAAATGTGTCAATATCCCTTTTTCTTCTACACTGATGTTACTTTAGGATTTGATCCTAACATCGGAACCAAGACTACCCGATCAGGGAAGAAGGTAAGGGAAGGCTCCTGAGAACCTAAAGCACTAATTTCCAACACTCTTCTAGCCGATATTATAGCTACTAGAAAAGGCTGTTTTAAGGGAAATGTCCTTCATAGACAGTTCATCCATTCGTTGAAAAGAATCTTCTGAGAAGAAATCCAGAACAAGAGGAAGATCCCATTTGGAGAACCTTGGCTTTCTCTGAGGCCTAAGACTTGAAGCTCCTCTAAAGAATTTGTCTGGTAAGAGGATGTCTTGCCCAAAAAACACCAGTAAAAGCAGATATTGCGGAAACTTGGACTCGCAGGGAACTTACAGACAAAGGCAGATCCAGACTTGTCTGGAGAAATCCTAACACATTTTTTATTTCTGGATTATTACAGGAACCCCCGGAAGAGGAGACATAGTCCATAAATTTAGACCAGATTCTCTGGTAAACTTTATTCGTACCCTACCTCCTATCATTCAGCAGGGTAGCAATTGCTGAACTTGGGCAACCTAATGCTTCCAGCCTCTTCCTCTCAACCACCAGACCATCAGATGGAGATGGGACAGACACGGATGAAGGGGTGTTCCCTGTAGTAGAAGATCCGATCTGGAGGGAAGCGGAACTGGGCCCCGGTAACTCAACTGCAACAGGAGAGGAAACCATGGCCTGTTGGGCCAGTATGGGATGATTGCTACTGCTTCTGCCGTCTCCTGTTTGAGTCTCGAAATCTCCACTGATCCGTAAGAGCATCCACTCCTATGGCTTGGGGACAGCGATACCTGGTATAATATTTCCTCATCTTGGCATTGCAAGGAGATGCAAACAGGTCCACTTCCAGGGTCATTCCCAATGACAGGATCTAGTCGAAGACTTCCGAGTGGAGAGACCACTCGTTGTTGTCCAAGGAGGTTCTTGACAGAAAGTCCGCCTGGACATTTTGGACTCCAGGAAGATACACTGCCGTCAGGTCCATCAAGTTCGCCTGAACCCAGGACATAATTGGTCTCACTTCCTTCAGAAGGGAGAGACTGCGAGTGCCCCCTTGTCTTTTGATGTACGACACTGCCGTTGTATTGTCCAATCTCATGAGGACTGAGGCTCCCGATCTCCAATACGTTCGAGCCCACCCCCTGAGGTGGGAAAACCCACCTGCCCTGGGCTACCTCCGACAGACACAGAGCGCCCCAGCCTCTGCTGCTGGCATCTGTTGTTACCGTTATCCAGGAGACTGGAGCTATCGAATGGCAATTCAGAAGATTCCTCCGTTGCAACCACCAGGGGAGACTCTCCCGCATGGAGGGAGTTATCAGGGTCAAGTGATCCTGTAACCTTGGATTCCATTGCTGGAGGAAGCCTTTCTGAAATGGCCGCATTCTCCATTGCGCCCATTTTACCATGGGGGCTGTTGCCACCATGGTGCCTATTATCCTGAGGCACTGGGAGGTCCTGAGAAGAGAAGCTGACATTGCCAGATGAATCCTGTCCCGAACTACTGGGATCTTCTCTAGAGGAAGAGAGATAGTGCTCTTCACTGTGTCGAACTGTGCCCCTAGGAAAACTAGAGACTGGGTTGGCTCCAGATGACTCTTTTCTTGGTTCAATAGCCAGCCGAATTCTGTCAGGGTAGATATGACTTGCTCCCAGTGTAACAGTAGTTGTTCTCTGTCCTGAGACAGTAGGAGTAGGTCGTCGAGGTAGTGATGTAACCGAATACCTCTGACTCTGATCAAGGCGACCACCGCCATTTAGAGCTTGGAAAACACCCATGGCGATGTGGTAAGCCCGAATGGGAGACATATGAATTGGAGGTGTTTTTGACCCACCGAGAATCTGAGATATTTTTGGAAGTCCTTCGCTATTGGTACATGAAAGTACGCATCTTTTAGGTCTATTGACACTAGCCAATCGCCTGGTTGGATTGTCTGGCGAAAGGTCAACAATGTCTCCATCTTGAACTTTCCCTTTTTTATGAAGGAGTTCAGGTAAGTCAGGTCGATAACCGGCCTCCAGGAACCGCTCTTTTTGAGAATCATAAATAGGGGGGAGTAAATCCCTTAAAACTTTTCCTCGGACAGGACTGGAATGGCGGCACCTTGGGTGATAAGGGAGTCGGTGTAGGTCAATAGAACCTCTCTCTTCTCTTCCAACAAAGGAAGGCTTGTGGGAACGAACCGATGTATGGGTGGATTGTTGAACACCCAGGCATGTCCTAGAGAGACTGTCTTTATGACCCAGTAGTCTTGTATCGAGGCTGCCCAGACGTGGCAGAAGCGTAGTAAACGAGCCCCTACTTGCTCCGCCTGGACAGGTGCTATATCAAAAAGACTTTGCCGCTTCGAGGCCCCCAGAAGATGTAGATTTTGAAGGCTTCTGGCCAGAAGGCTGGTTTCTCCTCCAGTTCTTCCTAAATTCCCGACCCGGTCTGTAACGGCGTGCATCCCTAGCATGTTCCGGGTCTGACCTGGACTGGACTATCTTCTGGGCAAACAGACGGCGGTCGTGGGGTAAGAACCCAGACTTCCCGCCGGTAGCACGAGTGATGGCTGAATCGAGTTTATTCCCAAAGAGAGAAGGGAATTTTGCACCAGGCCTGTTTAGAGGCCGGATCCGCCACCCAAGGGTGTAGCCATAAAGCTTGTTTAGCTGTAATGGAAGACAGCATGACACGTGCCCTTTTCATCTCGCATATTGGAGAGCTCTTGAGGGCTTCTTCGGACATACTTCCCAAGGTTGCACCCATATCATCCGTCCAACACTCCATTGCTTTGGATAATGCTGCCAGGGCCAATGCTTGCTTACAGGCCATCCCAGCCATGATGCATATACGCTTCAAATCCGTATCAATTTCCCTCTCAAGACCATCCTTGAAAGAGATGGTGTCTTCCAGTGGGAGCGTGACATGTCTTACCAGCCTCATCAAGGCGGCATCAATAAGAGGAGCAGACTCCAGGTGCTTAACCTCCTCACCTTTAAACGGATACATTCTGGCCACTTTAGAGATAAGATTATTCTTTCTCTCCACTTTGCTCCATTCATCCGAGATAATTTCTCCCAGTTCACCCAGGAAAGGAAATTTGAGCACTCTTTTTTAAGATGCTTAACGTATTTCCTCTGTTTAGAGGGTGCTTCCACAGGCTCCTCACACCTCAGTGCATCCTTCACTGCCCTCACCAGATGAGGGACCTGGGAAAGTCAAATCCTGCACTGGGATCCTCCACTTCAGCTTCGCTGTCCGAAGATCCACTGAAAGAGAAATTGTCACGGGAGGGACCTGGAGCTTCAAGGTCTTCCACCTCAACCACTGAAGTTGGTGCAGAGGGAGGTATAGCTGCATGGGCGGAATCTGATTTATTCAAGGATTCCTGAACACCCTTCCTGACCAAGGCCTCCACTTGCCGGTCTTTAGCATCCCTTTCTTTTGCAGCTTGGGAAAACATAAATCGCATAGCGATTTATCTCCTGGCACTTTCGCTCTACATCCCCAACAGGATCTTTCTTCCGAGCGACCAGAATAGTAGTGGGAATAGTGCCGAGACCCAGACCTTGATTTTTCAGAGCGGTGTCTGGAAGAGGACTTAGGACGTCCAGAACTTGATTTTGAATGGTCACGTCGTGACCCAGACTGTACATTATCTTTGCGTGCTGACGAACGAAGATCCGGTACGGAAGGGCTAAAAATAATGACCAACCCCAACAAACAGGCAGAAAGGAATGGCAAAAAAATTTCGTCCTACCTGCGGCGCAAGGGCTGGCCACAAGGGGGCAGCGAAAAATCCATAATAACAAATTCGGACAGGCTTCAACAACACCCATAAAAAAAAATAATTAAATAATTAAAATTCAATTTAATTAAATAATTAAAATATAATCACATTCCCAATGCATTAAATCCAGTAAAAAGAAATAGGGAATAAGGCATTAAAGCCTCTTACCTCTGTAAAGCACAGCAACATTGTAAATTTGTTTTGAAATGAATACAGCAGCAAGCCTGTCCAAATCTGACAGGCATTCAAATCTGCCGCCTGGATGATGTCACAACGCTGTCAGCGTCACCCCCACGGCGCTCGTGCGCATGCGCGAACGCCGTCATTCGTCCGCACTGCGCATGCGCCGACCAAGCCTCGATCTCAATCGAGACTATGCGGCTGCGCAGTACAGGGAAAGCGGCGATTTGGAACGCAGATGCGCTCCAGCCGCCATACACACAGAACCGGCACATATACAAATATAAACAGGCTGCCATACATTACCGCTCCAGCACTCCGACACCTGACCTGGCTCCCGTCCACAGGCACGTCACCGGGGATTATTTCAGGGAAAAGGCCTCCCGCTAGTAGCTAGGACGAATGGCCATACTGCCACTTGCCAGCCAGTGGCTGGATAGTAAGCTCTTCATGGCAACGCTCTTCATCCCCATGTCCACCCTGCTAGTAGCTGGGCTATTGGACTCCAGACACCAGAATTCATCATGCGTGCAAACAGCAAACAGGAACCAGACCCGGATTCACGACTCCTTGAGGTAAGAACTACTACTTCAGTCCTTAAGGAGGAGGACAAAAAAGGAACACGGTCTCTGATTAGGAGCAAAGATTTATGGGAGTGGGGTCCTGTGAGGTATGAGAGGCGGGATTAACCCATACGTAGGCTGCCATGGAGTCAGTCAGGATATATATATATATATAGTATGTTTTATAGCGGAAAGTAAAAAATATTGTTGTTTTTTTTTTTTTTTTCAAAATTGTCAGTTTATTTTTGTTTATAGTGCAAAAAATTGAAAATGCAAAGGTGATCAAATGCCACCAAAAGAAAGCTCTAAATTTCATTAGGTACATTGTTGCACGGCCGCGCAATTGTCAGTTAAAGTAATGCAGTGCTGTATCGCAAAAAATGGCCTGGTCGTGAAGTGGGGGTAAACCTTACGGAGCTGAAGAGGTTAATGCTTTAAGGTAACAAACCTTCTGCAGGAGCCCCACAACCCCCCCTTATTCCTACCTAAGTCCGATCCAGCGACGTGCATGAGCGGCAGCGGCTCTCGCCGCTGTCTCCCTCCTCATGGACAGATTGGTAGCAGCGGGCAGCCATTGGCTCCCAGTGATGTCAATCAAATACTGTGATGAGAGGGTGTGGCCCAGACTGGGCGGCTCGGGAGCGAGCAAGCAAGGAGGAGCAACTTGTCGAGAGCCACTTTCCCTGGGGGGTCCCGACAAGGAGGAGGAACATGGAGCGCCAGTGGGGGGACCTCATAAAAGGAGGATTGGGGCTGCTCTGTGCAAAACCACTGCACAGAGTAGCCAAGTATGACATGTTTGTTATTTTTGTTTTAAAAAACAAAAGGTTTATAATCACTTTAACCAGCAGAATGGCACGGACAGGCATAAGGGCGTACAGGTACGTCCCTTTAAGAATGCCACCGTGCCATTGCGTGCGCGTCGGTCGGAACCCTTGTGCGTCCGGACTCGATCGCCTCACGGGGAGGCTGAACGGGGAGATGCGGAAGTAAACAGCATCTTCCCGTTCTGCCTAGCAACAAGTGACACTGATCTCTGCTCTCTGTGATTGGAGCAGAGATCAGTGTTCACCGCCATTACTAGTTAAAAAAAATTATTAATAAAAATGCCATAAAACTATCCCCTACTTTGTAAACGCTATAACTTTTGCGCAAACCAATCAATAATCGCTTATTGCGATTTTTTTTTTTTACCAAAAATATATAGAATACGTATCGGCCTAAACTGAGGAAAATAAATGTTTTTTTTATATATTTTTGGGGGATATTATAGCAAAAAGTAAACAATAATGTGTTTTTTTTTTTTCAAAGTTGTCGCTCTTTTTTTGTTTATAGGGCAAAAAATAAAAACCGCAGGGGTGATCAAATAGCACCAAAAGAAAGCTCTATTTGTGGGAAAAAAAGGACGTCAATTTTGTTTGGGAGCCACGTTGCACGACCGCGCAATTGTCAGTTAAAGCGACGCAGTGCCGAATCGCAAAAAGTGGTCTGGTCTTAAGCAAGCAAAATGGTTCGGTCTGAAAGTGGTTAATGACTGATAACTTTGATTCCAGTGTCCACTTGATAAATGATCTCTTTAACCACTTCAGCCCCAGAAGGATTTGCCCCCTTAATGACCAGGGCGTTTTTTGCGATACAGCACTGCGTTGCTTTAACAATTGCCCGGTCGTATGACTCTGTACCCAAACAAAATTGACGTTTTTTCTTTACCAGAAATAGAGCTTTCTTTTGGTAGTATTTGATCACCTTTCTGCGGTTTTTATTTTTTGCGCTATAAACAAAAGCGAAAATTTTGAAAAAAATAAACCTTTTTTTAAATTTTTTGCTATAATAATACAAAAATGTGTAAATGTTTAGGCCTATATATATTCTTCTGCATATATTGGTAGAAAAAAATCGCAATAGGCGTATATGGTTTGCGCAAAAGTTATGGGATAGATTTAGGTACTTTTATTTATTTTTTATTCGATCTTGCATAGTTACATAGTCGGTGAGGTTGAAAAAAGACACAAGTCCATCAAGTCCAACCTGTGTGTGTGATTATATGTCATTATTGCATTGTATATCCCTGTATGTTGCGGTCATTCAGGTGCTTATCTAATAGTTTCTTGAAACTATCAATGCCCTCCGCTGAGACCACCGCCTATGTAAGGGAATTCCACATCCTTGCTGCTCTTACAGTAAAGAACCCTCTACATAGTTTAAGGTTAAACCTCTTTTCTTATAATTTTAATGAGTGGCCACGAGTCTTGTTAAACTCCCTTCTGCGAAAAAGTTTTATTCCTATTGTGGGGTCACCAGTACGGTAATTGTATATTGAAATCATATCCCCTCTCAAGTGTCTCTTCTCCAGATAGAATAAGTTCAGTGCTCGCAACCTTTCCTCATAACTAATATCCTCCAGACCCTTTATTAGCTTTGTTACCCTTCTTTGTACTCGCTCCATTTCCAGTACATCCTTCCTGAGGACTGGTGCACAGAACTGGACAGCATACTCTAGGTGCGGCCGAACCAGAGTCTTGTAGAGTGGGAGAATTATCGTTTTATCTCTGGAGTTGATCCCCTTTTTAATGCATGCCAATATTCTGTTTGCTTTGTTAGCAGCAGCTTGGCATTGCATGCCATTGCTGAGCCTATCATCTGCTAGGACCCCCAGGTCCTTTTCCATCCTAGATTGTCCCAGAGGTTCTCCCCCCAGTGTGTAGATTGCATTCATATTTTGCCACCCAAATGCATTTTTTTTACATTTTTCTACATTGAACCTCATTTGCCATGTAGTTGCCCACCCCAATAATTTGTTCAGATCTTTTTGCAAGGTTTCCACATCCTGCGGAGAAGTTATTGCCCTGCTTGGCTTAGCATCGTCCGCAAATAGAGATTGAACTGTTTACCCCATCCTCCAGGTCGTTTATGAACAAATTAAATAGGACTGGTCCAATCACAGAACCCTGGGGGACCCCACTACCCACCCCTGACCCTGTTCCGAGTACTCCCCATTTATCAACACCCTCTGAACTCGCCCTTGTAGCCAGTTTTCAATCCATGTACTCGCCCTATGCTCCATGCCAACAGACCTTATTTTGTACAGTAAACATTTATGGGGAACTGTCAAATGCTTTTGTAAAATCCAGATACACCACATCTATGGGCCTTCCTTTATCTAGCTGGCAACTCACCTCCTCATAGAAGGTTAGTAGATTGGTTTGGCAAGAACGATTCTTCATGAATCCACACTGATTACTGCTAATGATATCGTTCTCACTACTAAAATCTTGTATATAGTCCCTTATCATCCCCTCCAAGATTTTACATACTATTGATGTTAGGCTAACTGGTCTGTAATTCCCAGGGATGTATTTTGGGCCCTTTTTAAATATTGGTACTACATTGAATGAATGAATGAATGAATAACTTGTATAGCGCTACAATGCGAACTGAATCGCCTCAAGGCGCTGTTGACGTTTGGTTATCAGCTTCTAGAAGAGGTAGGTCTTGAGTTTCTTCCTGAAGGCCTGATGGTTTTCTTCCATGCGAATGTCGGTTGGTAGAGCGTTCCATAGCCGAGGTCCCTGGACAGCGAATCTCCGTTCCCCCTTTGATTTGTAGCGGGATTTAGGAATGAGGAGAAGATTTTGATTAGCCGATCGAAGACTACGATTCGGTGTATAGTGTTTTATTTTCTCGCGAAGGTATTGCGGAGCGTTTCCATGTGCGCATTTGTGGGTGAGGCAGAGGGTCTTGAATGCGATCCGATTCCTTACGTTTAGCCAATGTAGGTTCCTCAGGGAAGGGGAGATGGATTCCCAGGGTTTTTTCCCTGTTATCAGCCTTGCCGCCGTGTTTTGGATAAGTTGTAAGCGCGCAAGTTGATATTGGGGTAATCCTATGTAAAGGGAGTTAGCGTAGTCCAGTCGAGAATTGATGACTGTTCCAACTACCACTGCTTTGTCCTCCTTTGGAATGAAGGGGAGGAGTCTGCGTAGCAGGCGGAGCAGATGGTGAGAACCACTGACCACTGCTCCTATTTGGGAATCCATTGACATTTCAGAGTCAAAAATGACTCCGAGACTCTTAGCCTTGGTCCTTGGGGCGATGGTCTGTCCAAAGATGGTAGGAGGTGTCCAAGGGATCTTGGTTCGGGGGTTATGCTTTGCATGTAGAATAAGAAGTTCTGTTTTTGATTCATTAAGTTTGAGGGAGCTAGTGGTCATCCAGTCGTCTATCATAGAGAGGCATTTTCCTAATTGCTGATGATGGTCTTTTTGTCCGGTGATACGAAAATATAATTGAGTGTCGTCAGCGTATGAGTGGAAGCAGAGGTCTGATCTTCTGATGATGTTGAGGAGTGGGCGGATGTAGATGTTGAAGAGCACTGGCGACAAGGGTGATCCTTGAGGGACTCCACAGGAGATTGCCCGGGTTTCAGAGGTGAAAGCTCCTAGTTTCACCGTCTGAGAGCGATTTCCTAAGAAGGATGCGAACCATTGTAGATCTGAGCCAGTGACTCCTGCTACTTCTGTGAGGCGGATGAGTAGAGTGTTGTGGTCCACAGTATCAAACGCTGCACTGAGGTCCAACAGTACCAGGAGACATGATTCTCCGTCATCCGCTGCTTCGAGGGCGTCGTCCCAAATCTTCAGGAGTGCGGTTTCTGTCCCATGGCCTGGGCGGAATCCTGATTGTAACGGGTCCAGGAGTGTGTGTGTGTCCAGGTGGCGTTGTATCTGTTGTACTACCGCCTTCTCCATGATCTTGGAAATGTTGTTCAAGCTTGTTATCGGTCTTCGGTGGTTGGGGTCCCTGGGGTCGAGGTTGGGTTTCTTTAGTAGGGGTTTGATGATGCCTTGTTTGAGGGCGCCTGGAACAATCCCTTCTTTGAACGATTGATTTATGAGGTGCGTTATGGTGGGAGCCAGGATGTCGGAGCATTCTTTCAGGAGTTTTGTGGGGATGATGTCAATAGAAGATGTGCTGTCTCTGAGATTTTTGATGATGTTTTTAGTGGTATCCGTGGTGATTGGGATCAGAGAAAACCTTGGTGGTTGTGGGATATTTGTGTCGATATCGACTTTTTGCTCTGCTTGCCTGCCGTCGGATGTTTTTTTCTGATCAATTGTAATCCTAATGTTGACGATTTTATTGATGAAAAAATCTGATAATTCATTGCAGAAATCTTGGGTTTCATTAGCGGGGGGCTCTAAGCATGCTGGGTTCATCGACTGAGCGACTATTTTAAAAAGTTCCCGGGGGCTTTTCTCCAATCAGCTGGTACCATTCCAGTCAGTAGACTGTCAGGAAAAATTAGGAACAATGGTCTGACAATTACTTTACTGAGTTCCCTAAGTACCCTCGGGTGCAAGCCATCTGGTCCCTGAGATTTATTAATTTTAGGTTTCTCAAGTCTGATTTTAATTCTATCCTCTGTTAACCATCGAGGTGCTTCCTGTGATGTGTCATGAGGATAAAACACTGCAGTTTTGGTTGAAGCCCCCTGATTCCCTGAGGAGAAGAATAAATTCAATACCCATCCTTTGTAACCAGATGTCCTTCCTCATTCTTTATGGGGCCAATATGGGTTGTCCTCCCTTTTTTACTGTTCATATACTTAAATAATTTCTTGGTTTTTTTTTTTGCTCTCCTCCGCTATATGTCTTTCATGTTCTATCTTAGCCGTCCTTATTGCACCCTAACATTTCTTGTTGCATTCTTTATAAAGTCTGAATGCTGATGATCCCTCAACCTTGTATTTTTTTGAAGGCCTTCGCCTTTGCTTTTATATGCATTTTTTACATTGGAGTTAAGCCATCCAGGACTTTTGTTCGCTCTTTTAAATGTATTACCCAATGGGATGCATTGGCTAATATCCTTATTTAATATGCTCTTAAAGCAAACCCATCTCTCCTCCGTGATGTATTTCACAATGCCATCTTTGTTTGTGACAGTGCGATTAAGCACACCTTCTATTATAAAAAAAAGAGGGAAAAATATTTATAGCAAAAAAAAAAAAAAAACATGAGCATGGTGTAGCTGAAAAGTGGAGCAGTCAGAGAAACCATATACAAGTGTTTTTTTACCCTTGAAACGCCATGGAAGCAATATAGGAGAGGGGGGACCAGATCTGATAGCAATATGCAGCTTACTACCAGAATCAGTTTCCCCTGGACAGAAAGGGACAAAGGAAAGAAGGAAGAGTGAGCATAGTCAATACAGAGTGGGGAACAGTCAGGGAACCATATACTAGTGATTTTAACCCTTGAAATGCCGTAGAAGCCACAGTGGGGGGGGGGGGGGGGGTGGGTGGAACCAAATCTGATAGCAACAGGCACCTTGCTATCATTTGTTTCCACTGGACATAAAGGGTCCATGGGGAGAAGCAAGAGTGAGGATGGCGTATCATATAATCACACACATAGGTTGGATTTGATGGACTTTTTTAGACCTCACCTACCTACTATGTATCTGAAGAGTAGAGAAGTCAAGGAAACCATATACAAGTGATTTTAACATTTGAAATACCAGGGTCAGGGGAGAGATGGAACAGTCGGTATGCTGTAGCCGAGTGCGTAGCAGTCAGGGAAAGAGAACAGAAGGCAGTTTAACCCTTTCACCCTTTCACACCTAAGCCTATTTCTAACATTTGGTGTTTACAAGTTAAAATACATATTTTTTTGCTAGAAAATTACTTAGAACTCCCAAACATTATATTTATATATATATATATATATATATATATATATATATATATATATTTTTTTTTAGCAGAGAATTTAGAGAATAAAATGGCGATTGTTGCAATATTTTATGTCACACGGTATTTGTGCAGCGCTTTGAACGCAACTTTTTGGGAAAAGGGACACTCTTATGAATTTAAAAAAAAAAACGAAACAGTAAAGTTAGCCCAATTTTTTTGTATAATGTGAAAGATGATGTTTTGCTGGGTAAATAGATACCAAACATGTCACTTTATAATTGCACGCACTCGTGAAATGGCGACAAACTACGGTACCTAAAATTCTTCATTGGTGACTCTTTACATTTTTTTTACGGTTATCACGTTAGAGTTACAGAGGAGGTCTAGTGCTAGAATTATTGCTCTCGCTCTGACGATCGCGGCAATACCTCACATGTGTGATTTGAACACTGTTTACATATGCGGGCACGACTTCGGTATGCGCGAGCTCGCGGGGACGGGGGCGCTTTAAAAAAAATTTTTTTTCTTATTTATTTTTATATTATTAAATTGTGTTTAAAAAAAAAATGCGATCACTTTTATTGCTGTCACAAGAAATGTAAACATCCCTTGTGGCAGTAATAGGTGGTGACAGGTACTCTTTATGGAGGGATCAGGGGTCTAAAAGACCTCTGATCCCTCCTTTGCACTTCAAAGTATTCAGATCGCCGAAAATGTCGATTCTGAATACTATATATTTGTTTTAATCCATTGGCAGCCGAGTAAACAGAAAGTGACGTTGTGACATCGCTTCCATGTTTACATTCAGGAGACTGTCACAAAGCCGTTTCCGGCTTCGTGACAGTCTGTATCTAGCCGCCAGGAGTGGCGGATCGAGGATCGGGTCTCCCGGTGGGACGGATGGCCCGGTCAGAGCAGCGGGAGGCGGCGGGAGGGGGGATGTCCCCTCCCGCTCCTCCGGGATAACAATTGAGCGGCTTTTAGCCGCATCAGTTGTTATCCCTGGATAGCCGATCGCCCGCTCTAAAAAACAGTACTGGGATGATGCCTACAGCTGCCGGGCATCATCCCGGTATAACCCCCAAAAGTCGAGGCCGCATACTGCGTACTGGTGCCCTCAGTGTCTTCAGTGACTTCATTATCTCCAATGTCCCCAGTGTGTATAGTGTCCCTGGTGTTTTCAATGTCCCCGGTCACATCAGTGTGTCCAGTGTCCCAGGGACCCTAGCACTCCTGCTCCTTCAAGTGACCTCACATCATCCTGTGCCTCAGGCTCTCTCTGAGCCCCAACCTGACACATCTGTAAGAACTTCCACCAACTTTTTGTCTGGACAATCATCACATTTACTATAGGAATTCCTTCTTTGTGTCTATTCTGTTTATTCCCACAGCTTAATTCTTACTGCAATTACTTAGCACCCCTGCCATATCCCATCACTAGCCCTAGACAGTTCGGCCCGCATGGGAATGTGAAGAGAATGATAAATACCAGGGAGTGTAACAATGAATGATGATGATAGGTGTGATCGATAATATCAATCAGGATAAATGTAATATTAATAATCATATAAAATAATGGGCGGTGTAATAATAAATTATAATAAATAATGATGAGATTCATTTATAATACAGTATGCGTACAGTGATATATATTAATAACAGGAGGGGGCAGTGGCGTTGCGTCCATAAGGGATCACGGGTACAGCCCCCTCTAGCACCAATAGATAGATTCATGCATAGCATGAACCTATCTATGGCCACCGCTGCCACCCCCTATTCAGGCGCCTGGCCCCTTTTTGGGCGCCGGGCACCTGAATTACAGCGGCAGTTTTTTTTTTTTGAAGGACCTGATTAGACTCGCAGGTTACTCAGCTGTGTTAGAAAAGCGAATGAATATTCACTTTCCTAACACTAAACCCGCTCTCCGCCAATCAGGTGCTCGGATCTGTTACCCGTCACCTGATTGGCTGAAACGACAGGCACTGTGATTGGATGACTATCAGGCTTCCAATCATAGCCGAGGACAGGAAGAGAGGACGGGCGAAGACATTGAGGAGCATCGAGGAGCTGTCCCACGAGACAGGGTAAGTGCAGACGACATGCCGGCGGGGGGCACACTGGCAGCATTTGATATGGCAAAGTGGCTGCGTTTGATGGGGGACAGTGGAAGCATTTGATGGGGCACAGTGGGAGCATTTGATGGGGCACAGTGGCAGCATTTGATGGGCACAGTGGAAGCATTTGATGGCACAGTGGGAGCATTTTATATGGCACAGTGGGAGCATTTGATGGGCACAGTGGCTGTGTTTGATAGGCACAGTGGCTGTGTTTGATGGCACAGTGGCGACAATTGATGGGCACAGTGGCTGCGTTTGATGGTACAGTGGCAGCAATTGATGGGCACAATGGCTGCGTTTGATGGCACAGTGGCTGCTTTTGATGGGCATAGTGGCTGCTTTTGATGGGCACAGTGGCTGCATTTGATGGGCACAGTGGCTGCGTTTGATGGCATAGTGGTGGCAATTGATGGGCACAGTGGCTGCGTTTGATGGTACAGTGGCGGCAACTGATTTTTTTTTTTTTCAGAATTTTTCAGTTTGTTTGCGCCCCCCAAAAAGTTTGAGCACCAGCCGCCACTGGGAGGGGGTAATAATAAATTATTTAAAATAATAGGAGGGGCAATAGTGAAAAAATTGATAAATTAATAGGTGTAACAATAATGTAAAATAATAGAAAGGTTAACAATAAATATTAAATAATAGGTGTAATAATAAATAATATTAAATAATAGGAGGGGCAATAATAAATGAGATAAAATAATAGGAGAGCCAATAATGAAAAATGTGATAAATTAATAGGTGTAATACAATAAATATAAAATAATAGGAGGTGTAATAATAAATAATATAAAATAATAGGAGGGGAAATAATAAATTAGATAAAATAATAAGAATAGATGATAATGATGACGTGTATACTGATAGATATATAATAGGTGGTAGGATTAATAATAATAATAATAGGGACTACGGGGAGAACTTCCAGTGTCTAAAAATAATAGGAGGGATAACAATAAATAATATTAAATAATAGGAGGGATAACAATAAACAATATTAAATAATAGGAGGGATAACAATAAATAATATTAAATAATAGGAGGGGATAATAATGATGATGATATATATACATAAATATATATTATGTGGGAGGAGTAGTAATAATAATAACAATAGGAGAGTCTTCATCCTTCCAGGTGACTAATAATGATGACATAATAAAACGGACCGCGGGGAGAACTTCCAGTATCTGGACCAAAATAGGTTTCCCCAGAAAACCGGAAACGCGCATGGGGACGCGCAGGTGGGCGGGGCGGTAGAAGGATGATTAGCATTGGGAGGAGAGTGGGAGGAGCGGCAGTGCAGAGGGCTGGAGGGGCGGAGTTCCGATCTCAGCCCAGAGTCAGGAGAAACCGATTTTGTTGAGGAGACCGATGTGGGCACACACCCCTGTCTGTACCCCCTGATGGCAGCCCTGCTGGTAGTGCCCGAGGTGCTATCCCCGGGCTGTGTGCCCGCTGTGACGTGTAGGGGGACAGCCCCCGATCCAGCCTCCTCCATATGACAAGCCGGGGAGGTGTCAGAGCCGATCCCACCTGCGATCTCCTTATGGAGGACCGAGCCTGAGCACCGAGAGGGGCGGGAGAAGGAGCCCGGTGGACATCGATGATGAGCGGCGGGCAGAATGGGGGAGAGGGGCGGCAGCCTGATGTCATGCAGCGTCTATCAGACACCATAACGTGGAGGAGGCCTCTCCATAGCCTGGCCGTCTTCATCGGCTGTAACGTGCTCTTCTGGTAGGTGCGGGCTGTCATCATCCCGGGAGATGGAGGATGGGATGTACTGGCCTGCATTGTCATCATGGATCAGGGAGAATCCTCCATACACGATCAGATACAATACAGATCTCACCACAGCACCAGGGAAAGGAAGGATAACCACCAAATATTTAGATGTTTACATTTCTATCCCCTGTCTGTCACTTTGTGTATTCAGAAGGAGAGAAAGACAAACAAAGTGAGGAAATCTCCCCTCATAGTTGTCACTGTAACAATCCCTATTGGGAGATTTCATGTCCTGTTATGGTGACAACTGTAAAATGATCCCTTTGTGTCTGAATGGCAATGTTATCAGGACAACACAGAGGGCAAATCTTTCTCCATGAAAGCTTAGGCGGTCCAACACACCCCTTCATTCCTAGGAGGGTCAGACCGATGTTCCCGCACATAGCGCAGTGGCCAGGGTCTCCATCAGTCCGACACGCCCCTTTACTCCTAGGAGAGTCAGACCACTGTTCCCACACACAGCGCAGTGTCCAGCAGTCAGACACACCCCTTCACTCCTAGGAGGGTCAGACCGCTGTTCCCACACAAAGCGCATTGGCCAGGGTATCCAGCAGTCTGACACACCCCTTCACTCCTAGGAGGGTCAGACCGCTGTTCCCACACAAAGCGCATTGGCCAGGGTATCCAGCAGTCCGACAGGCCCCTTCACTCCTAGGAGGGTCAGACCGCTGTTCCCACACAAAGCGCATTGGCCAGGGTATCCAGCAGTCCGACAGGCCCCTTCACTCCTAGGAGGGTCAGACCGCTGTTCCCACACACAGCGCATTGGCCAGGGTATCCAGCAGTCCGACAGGCCCCTTCACTCCTAGGAGGGTCAGACCGCTGTTCCCAAACAAAGCGCATTAGCCAGGGTATCCAGCAGTCCGACAGGCCCCTTCACTCCTAGGAGAGTCAGACCACTGTTCCCACACACAGCGCAGTGTCCAGCAGTCTGACACACCCCTTCACTCCTAGGAGGGTCAGACCGCTGTTCCCACACAAAGCGCATTGGCCAGGGTATCCAGCAGTCCGACAGGCCCCTTCACTCCTAGGAGGGTCAGACCGCTGTTCCCACACAAAGCGCATTAGCCAGGGTATCCAGCAGTCCGACAGGCCCCTTCACTCCTAGGAGAGTCAGACCGCTGTTCCCACACAAAGCGCATTGGCCAAGGTATCCAGCAGTCCCACACACCCCTTCACTCCTAGGAGGGTCAGATCGCTGTTCCCACACAAAGCGCATTGGCCAGGGTATCCAGCAGTCCCACACACCCCTTCACTCCTTGGAGAGTCAGACCGCTGTTCCCGCACATAGCGCAGTGGCCAGGGTCTCCATCAGTCCGACATGCCCCTTCACTCCTAGGAGAGTCAGACCGCTGTTCCCGCACATAGCGCAGTGGCCAGGGTCTCCATCAGTCCGACAGGCCCCTTCACTCCTAGGAGAGTCAAACCGCTGTTCCCGCACATAGCGCAGTGGCCAGGGTCTCCATCAGTCCGACAGGCCCCTTCACTCCTAGGAGAGTCAGACCGCTGTTCCCGCACATAGCGCAGTGGCCAGGGTCTCCATCAGTCCGACAGGCCCCTTCACTCCTAGGAGAGTCAGACCGCTGTTCC
Source organism: Lithobates sylvaticus (assembly GCA_028564925.1). Classification (NCBI taxonomy): domain Eukaryota; kingdom Metazoa; phylum Chordata; class Amphibia; order Anura; family Ranidae; genus Lithobates; species Lithobates sylvaticus. The sequence goes on from CM053030.1 coordinate 268,724,816, forward strand.
CGCACATAGCGCAGTGGCCAGGGTCTCCATCAGTCCGACAGGCCCCTTCACTCCTAGGAGAGTCAGACCGCTGTTCCCGCACATAGCGCAGTGGCCAGGGTCTCCATCAGTCCGACAGGCCCCTTCACTCCTAGGAGAGTCAGACCACTGTTCCCACACACAGCGCAGTGTCCAGCAGTCTGACATACCCCTTCACTCCTAGGAGGGTCAGACCGCTGTTCCCACACAAAGCGCATTAGCCAGGGTATCCAGCAGTCCGACAGGCCCCTTCACTCCTAGGAGGGTCAGACCGCTGTTCCCACACAAAGCGCATTAGCCAGGGTATCCAGCAGTCCGACAGGCCCCTTCACTCCTAGGAGAGTCAGACCGCTGTTCCCACACAAAGCGCATTGGCCAAGGTATCCAGCAGTCCCACACACCCCTTCACTCCTAGGAGGGTCAGATCGCTGTTCCCACACAAAGCGCATTGGCCAAGGTATCCAGCAGTCCCACACACCCCTTCACTCCTAGGAGGGTCAGATCGCTGTTCCCACACAAAGCGCATTGGCCAGGGTATCCAGCAGTCCGACACGCCCCTTCACTCCTAGGAGAGTCAGACCACTGTTCCCACACACAGCGCAGTGTCCAGCAGTCTGACACACCCCTTCACTCCTAGGAGGGTCAGACCGCTGTTCCCACACAAAGCGCATTAGCCAGGGTATCCAGCAGTCCGACAGGCCCCTTCACTCCTAGGAGGGTCAGACCGCTGTTCCCACACAAAGCGCATTAGCCAGGGTATCCAGCAGTCCGACAGGCCCCTTCACTCCTAGGAGAGTCAGACCGCTGTTCCCGCACATAGCGCAGTGGCCAGGGTCTCCATCAGTCCGACACGCCCCTTCACTCCTAGAAGAGTCAGACCACTGTTCCCACACACAGCGCAGTGTCCAGCAGTCTGACATACCCCTTCACTTCTAGGAGGGTCAGACCGCTGTTCCCGCACATAGCGCAGTGGCCAGGGTCTCCATCAGTCCGACACACCCCTTCACTCCTAGGAGAGTCAGACCACTGTTCCCACACACAGCGCAGTGTCCAGCAGTCTGACATACCCCTTCACTTCTAGGAGGGTCAGACCGCTGTTCCTGCACATAGCGCAGTGGCCAGGGTCTCCATCAGTCCGACAGGCCCCTTCACTCCTAGGAGAGTCAGACCACTGTTCCCACACAAAGCGCATTGGCCAGGGTATCCAGCAGTCCGACAGGCCCCTTCACTCCTAGGAGAGTCAGACCACTGTTCCCACACACAGCGCAGTGTCCAGCAGTCTGACACACCCCTTCACTCCTAGGAGGGTCAGACCGCTGTTCCCACACAAAGCGCATTAGCCAGGGTATCCAGCAGTCCGACAGGCCCCTTCACTCCTAGGAGGGTCAGACCGCTGTTCCCACACAAAGCGCATTAGCCAGGGTATCCAGCAGTCCGACAGGCCCCTTCACTCCTAGGAGAGTCAGACCGCTGTTCCCGCACATAGCGCAGTGGCCAGGGTCTCCATCAGTCCGACACGCCCCTTCACTCCTAGAAGAGTCAGACCACTGTTCCCACACACAGCGCAGTGTCCAGCAGTCTGACATACCCCTTCACTTCTAGGAGGGTCAGACCGCTGTTCCCGCACATAGCGCAGTGGCCAGGGTCTCCATCAGTCCGACAGGCCCCTTCACTCCTAGGAGAGTCAGACCACTGTTCCCACACACAGCGCAGTGTCCAGCAGTCTGACACACCCCTTCACTCCTAGGAGAGTCAGACCACTGTTCCCACACACAGCGCAGTGTCCAGCAGTCTGACATACCCCTTCACTCCTAGGAGAGTCAGACCACTGTTCCCACACACAGCGCAGTGTCCAGCAGTCTGACATACCCCTTCACTTCTAGGAGGGTCAGACCGCTGTTCCTGCACATAGCGCAGTGGCCAGGGTCTCCATCAGTCCGACAGGCCCCTTCACTCCTAGGAGAGTCAGACCACTGTTCCCGCACATAGCGCAGTGGCCAGGGTCTCCATCAGTCCGACAGGCCCCTTCACTCCTAGGAGAGTCAGACCACTGTTCCCACACACAGCGCAGTGTCCAGCAGTCTGACACACCCCTTCACTCCTAGGAGAGTCAGACCACTGTTCCCACACACAGCGCAGTGTCCAGCAGTCTGACATACCCCTTCACTTCTAGGAGGGTCAGACCTCTGTTCCTGCACATAGCGCAGTGGCCAGGGTCTCCATCAGTCCGACAGGCCCCTTCACTCCTAGGAGAGTCAGACCACTGTTCCCACACAAAGCGCATTGGCCAGGGTATCCAGCAGTCCCACACCCCCTTTCACTCCTAGGAGGGTCAGATCGCTGTTCCCACACAAAGCGCATTGGCCAGGGTATCCAGCAGTCCCACACACCCCTTCACTCCTAGGAGGGTCGGATCGCTGTTCCCACACAAAGCGCATTGGCCAGGGTATCCAGCAGTCCCACGCACCCCTTCACTCCTAGGAGGGTCAGATCGCTGTTCCCACACAAAGCGCAGTGGCCAGGGTCTCCAGCAGTCCGACACGCCCCTTCACTCCTAGGAGAGTCAGACCGCTGTTCCCACACACATCGCAGTGGCCAGGGTCTCCATCAGTCCGACGCGCCACTTTACTCCTAGGGGAGTCAGACCGCTGTTCCCACACATAGTGCAGTGGCCAGGGTCTCCAGCAGTCTGACACACCCCTTCATTCCTAAGAGAGTCAGACCGCTGTTCCCACACACATCGCAGTGGCCAGGGTCTCTAGCAGTCTAACATGTCCCTTCACTCCTAGGAGAGTCAGACCACTGCTCCTGCACACAGCACAGTGGCCAGGATCTCCAGCAGTCTAACGCGCCTCCTGCTTGCTTACACAAATTAAAATGGTTGTAAAGGCAGAAGGTTTTTTAGCTTAATGCGTTCTATGCATTAGGCTAAAAAACCTGTGTGCAGCAGCTCCCCTCAGCCCCCTTAATACTTACCTGAGGTCCCTCTCTATTCAGCGATGTCCACGAGTGTCTCAGCCATCCCAGATTCTCCCTCCTGAGTCAGCTAGCCAATCGGGAGAGACAGGGGCAGGGACAGGTCGGGGGTCCATGTCTGAATGGACACAGGGAGCTGTGACTCAGCTCAGGTGCCACCATAGCAAGCTACTTGCTGTGGGGGCAATGAACAGGAGGGAGGAGTCAGGATCACAGAAGAGGGACTCAAGAAGAGGAGGATCCAGGCTGCTCTGTGCAAATCCACTGCAACAGAGCAGGAACAGTTGTATGCAAAAGTTTAGGAACCCCTGACAATTTCCATGATTGTCATTTATAAATATTTGGGTGTTTGGATCAGCAATTTCATTTTGATCTATCAAATAACTGAAGGACACAGTAATATTTCAGTAGTGAAATGAGGTTTATTGGATTAGCAGAAAATGCGCAATATGCATCAAAATGAAATTAGACAGGTGCATAAATTTAGGCACCCCAACAGAAAAATCACATCAATATTTAGTAGAGCCTCCTTTAGCAGAAATAACAGCCTCCTAGATGCTTCCTATAGCCTGTAATGAGTGTCTGTATTCTGGATGAATGTATTTTAGACCATTCCTCCATACAAAACATCTCCAGTTCAGATTTGATGGTTGTTGAGCATGGACAGCCTGCTTCAAATCAGCCCACAGATGTTCAATGATATTCATTGTACTTGTTCTCTGAGTAGATTTTAAACAGTGTTTTAGGTCGTTGTCTTGTTGAAATATCTGGCCCCGGCGTAACTTCAACTTTGTGACTGATTCCTCAACATTATTCTCAAGAATCTGCTGATGTTGAGTGGAATCCATGCAACCCTCAACTTAAACCAGATTCCCAGTACCGGCACTGGCCACACAGCCCCACAGCATGATGGAACCTCCACCAAATTTTACTGTGGGTAGCAAGTGATTTTCTTGGAATGCTGCGTTCTTTTGCCGCCATGCATAACGCCCCTTGTTATGACCAAATGACTCAATCTTTGTTTCATCAGTCCACAGCACCTTATTCCAAAATGAAGCTGGCTTGTCCAAATGTGCGTTTGCATACCTCAAGCGACTCTGTTTGTGGCATGTATGCAGAAAAGGCTTCTTTTGAATCACTCTCCCATACAGCTTCTCCCTGTGTAAAGTGCGCTGAATTGTTGAAGGACGCACAGTGACACCATCTGCAGCAAGTTGATGTTGTAGGTCTTTAGAGGTGGTCCGTGGGCTGTTTTTGACTGTTCACACCATCCTTCGCCTCTCCAATATTTTATGTGGCCTGCCACTTCTGCCCTTAACAAGAACTGTGCCTGTGGTCTTCCATTTCCTCACTATGTTCCTCACAGTGGACACCTACAGCTTGTATCTCTGTGATAACTTTTTGTAGCCTTCCCCTAAACCACAATTTAGAACAATCTTTGTTTTCAGGTCATTTGAGAGTTGTTTTGAAGCCCCCATGTTGCCACTCTTCAGAGGAGAGTCAAAGAGAACAACTTGCAATTGGCCACCTTAAATACATTTTCTCATGATTGGATGCGCCTGTCTATGAAGTTCAAGGCTTAATGAGCTCAACAAACGAATTGTGTGTTCCAATTAATCAGTGCTAAGTAGTTACAGGTATTCAAATCAACAAAATGACAAGGGTGCCCAAATTTATGCACATGTCTAATTTTGTTTTGATGCATATTGCGCATTTTCTGTTAATCCAATAAACCTCATTTCACTACTGAAATATTACTGTGTCCTTCAGTTATTTGATAGATAAAAATGAAATTGCTGATCCAAACACCCAAATATTTATAAATGACAATCATGGAAATTGTCAGGGGTTCCTAAACTTTTGCATACAACTGTAAGTATAGCATGTTTGTTATTTTTATAGGAAAAAAAACAAGACTTTACAATCACTTTAAGTAAGCTAATGGGAGGAAGGGATCCAATAGGAGACCTTCTAATTATTGGACATATGCTGTCTAGTACCACATGCTAAAACTTGATGCATACAAAGAAAAACTCTATAAAAGGAGGACTTTTGAGGTACCACATGTTTGTATAAAAGGTCAATATTTTATTCTACAAATGTTAAAAAACGTGCCATTTTTAAGGAAACCACAGTATTTCACACAAATATTACACATGCATAAAAAACTGAATATACAGTAGCTCACAAAAGTGAATACACCCCTCACATTTTTGTAAATATTTTATTATATCTTTTCATGTGACAACACTGAAGAAATTACACTTTTTATACAATGTAAAGTAGTGAGTGTACAGCTTGTATAACAGTGTAAATTTTCTGTCCCCTCAAAATAATTCAACACACAGCCATTAATGTCTAAACCACTGGCATTATAACTGAGTACACCCCTAAGTGAAAATGTCCAAATTGGGCCCAAAGTGTCAATATTTTGTGTGGCAACCATTATTTTCCAGCACTGCCTTAACTCTCTTGGGCAGGCCCAGACTGGGCCAGAAAATAGGCCTGGGTATTCTGGACTGAGCAGCCCATGACATGTTATCCGGCCCCTTCCCCACTCCCCACCCTGACAGATCCCCTGGGAGAGGGGGGAACCGGGAAAGAGCATGGTGGGGGACAGAGGAACCTTGAGAACATGGGGTTCGACGAGAGCACGAAGGGGAGGGCTGGTGAGCACTGTGGGGGAGGCGGAGAACACAGGGAGGAAGAGGAGAGCATGGGGGGGGGGCTGGAGAGCACAGGGGGGAAGCAAAAGCACGGGGTGGGACGGAGAGTACAGGGAGGGCAGGAGGTGCATGGGGGGTGGAGAGTATAATGGGGGGGGGGGGGGGGAGGCGAAGATCACGGGGAGGCAAAGAGCACAGGGAGGGCAGTAGAGCACAAGGGGGAGGCGGACAACACTGGGGGAGCTGGAGAGCACTGAGGGGAGAAGGAGAGCACGGGAGTGGGGTGGAGAGCACAGGGAGGGTAGGAGAGCACGGGAGTGGGGTGGAGAGCCCAGGGAGGGTAGGAGAGCACGGGAGTGGGGTGGAGAGCACAGGGAGGGTAGCAGAGCACGGGAGTGGGGTGGAGAGCACAGGGAGGGCAGGAGAGCACGGGAGTGGGGTGGAGAGCACAGGGAGGGCAGGAGAGCACGGGAGTGGGGTGGAGAGCACAGGGAGGGCAGGAGAGCACGGGAGTGGGGTGGAGAGCACAAGGGGGGAGGCGGAGATCATGAGGGGAGGCAGACAACACTGGGGGGGCTGGAGAGCACAGGTGGGAAGCGGAGAGCATGGGGTAGGTGGAAAGCACAGGGGAGGCGGAGAGCATGAGGGGGAGGAGGGGCGGAGAGCCTGAGGGGGAGGAGGGGCGGAGAGCATGGGGGGAGGAGGGGCGGAGAGCATGGGGGGAGGAGAGGCGGAGAACATGGGGGGAGGCTGAGAGGCAGGGAGGAGGCTGAGAGGCAGGGGGGAGGTGGAGAGCACGGGGAGGTAGAGAGCACTGGGAGCTGGAGAGCACGGGGGAGAATGAGAGCCTGGGGGGGTGGAGAGCACAGGGAGGCTGAGAGCCAGGGGGGAGGCGGAGAGCATGGGGGGAGGAGAGGCGGAGAACATGGGGGGAGGCTGAGAGGCAGGGAGGAGGCTGAGAGGCAGGGGGGAGGTGGAGAGCACGGGGAGGTAGAGAGCACTGGGAGCTGGAGAGCACGGGGGAGAATGAGAGCCTGGGGGGGTGGAGAGCACAGGGAGGCTGAGAGCACAGGAGGGAGGTGGAGAGCACGGGGAAGTTGGGGGCTCTCTGGGGACCCTGAAACAAAAAAGCTGTTCATACTGGCAGTGGAATATTTTATGTTTTTTTGCGCAATTGCGTATAGTTTATATACTGTTTTTGTTTGCAAAATTAAACTGGGCCGGTCTGGATGAAGTCCAGGGACAAATTTTTTTCCTAGTTCAGGCCTGCCATCAACGGGTTGAACCCATTATTATGCCAGTTATATCAAAGGTCAATATAATAAAAATCATATCCAAGTAAACTAAATTATGTATAATTAGGTTCCCCCTAACAAGGGGTGGCCAAAATCCCCATTACATTAAGTGCATGGTAATCCATCCCTAGTGTATAAAAGCATCAAATGAATCCCCTGTCAATACCTTAGATCAGGGGTGTCAAACTCAAATTCATCAGGAGCCGCATCGGCAGTATGTATGGTCTGAAAGGGCGGGTTGTATTTGAAGGGCTATGATGAATCTACTCTTTAATATTGCAGTGCTGTGAAGGGCAGGTGCAGACCAGCACCAAGACCACTCACACTCCTGTAGTAGATGATGCAACTCCAAAAAGGAGGGTCACACAACGCTGGTATCATCCACAAGGGACGGTATTGTAGACTGCTCAGACCAAACACCATCAGAAATCAAGACTACATACAAGGTGCAGGAGTGCGGTACATACAGGGTGCAGGAGTGCGGAAGGTACAGGGTGCAACATGTCATTCTCACCCCTCCTCCTAGGTTCTGACCTCTGCACCCACCACTCCCCCCACACATCAGCCTTCACAGCCCTCGCCCCCCAAAATAAAATTCCTTACATCTGTATTCTCTCCTACCTTGCCCAGTTCTGGTACCTCCCAGAATAGCAAGTCCTCAAAAAGCAGAATGCAGCCCACTTAATGGTGAAATAAAAAAAACTTTGCCGTCCAAGCTGACATGGACCTCCGCCGCTGACAGCTATGCCGGGCCGACCGCACGTGTGCTTAATGCACCGGCGCTGTTAGATGGACTGAGCAGAAGAGCAGGAAATGTTTACTCTAGTTTCCTAGGAGACGGCCAGCCGCGCATGCACTCACACAAAGCCGGCACCACTTGCGGGACTAATGAGAAGGATGTTTAATCTTGTCTGGGAGACGGGCAGTGGGAAAAACAGGCGGCGGTGGCCGGCGGATGCTGCGCGGGCCACATGGCAAGGCCTGGCGGGCCGGATTTGGCCTGCGGGCCTTGTGTTTGCCACCTGTGCCTTAGATGCTGTCCTGTTATTCAGTGTCTCTCAGTATTCCAGTAAGGAAGGGAGGTCATATATCCTCCATAGTGGTTGTAGCAGCTTTACCCAATAGTTCCTCTCCTCTATAAATGGGAGAAGAAATACAGTTTATATAAAAAGCCTGCACACCCCTGTTAAAATGTCAGGTTTCTGTGATGTAAAAAAATTAGACAAAGATAAAGCATTTCAAAACCTATTCCACCTTTAATGTGACCTATAAACTGTACAACTCAGTTGAACAACAAACTGAAGTCTTTTAGTAAAAATAAAATAATATGGTTGCATAAGTGTGCACACCCTTAAACTAATACTTTGTTGAAGCACCTTTAGATTTTACTACAGCACTCAGTCTTTTTGGGTATAAGTCTATTAGCATGGCACCTCTTGTCTTGTCAATATTTGCCCACTTTTCTTTGCAAAAACATTCCAAATCTGTCAGATTGAGAAGGCATCTCCTGTGCAGAGCCCTCTTCATCTTACCCCACATATTTTCAATGGGATTCAGGTCTGGGCTCTGGCTGGGCCATTCCAAAACTTTAATCTTCTTCTGGTGAAGCCATTCCTTTGTTGATTTGGATGTATGCTTTGGGTCGTTGTCATGCTGAAAAGATTAAGTTTCTCTTCGTGTTCAGCTTTCTAGCAGAAGCCTGAAGGTTATGTGCCAAAATTGACTGGTATTTGGAACTGTTCATAATCCCCTCTACCTTTTACTAAGGCCCCTGTTCCAGCTGAAGAAAAACAGCCCCAAAGCATTAACCACTTTCCACCCATGGGGCGGTGCGGCTCTCGTTCTGGGTGGACATCATAGGACGGCGCCCAGAACGGCCACACACGTGCGCCCCTGGGGCACGCAGCGTGGTAATCACAGCCGCACCGTCTTGCTAGGACATGGCGTGACCCTGATCTCTGTAAACCATGTGATCGGCTGTGTCCAATCACAACCGGTCACATGTAAACACGGAGATGCCGGTAATCGGCTCTCCTCGCCTCACACTTTCAGAGTGTGACGCGAGGAGAGCCAATCAGCGGCATCTTCTCACAGAGGACATCTAGGCATGTAATCAGGGCACTGATTACAATAAAGTGCCCACCAGTGCCAGAAGTGTGTGCCTACCAGTGCCAGCAGTGAATGCCAACAAGTGCCAGCAATCAGTACACATTAATGATGCCAGACAGTGTTGGCTATCACTTCTGCCCATCAATACCTATCACTGCTGCCCATCAGTGTCACATATCAGTGAAGGAGAAAAATTACTTATTTACAAAATTTACTGACAGAAACGAAGAAAAACCTTTTAATTATTTAAAAATTTTCAGTCTTTTATTTTTTCCTAAAAAAACAAAAAGCAAAAAACAGATTAAATACCCGCAAAAGAAAGCTCTATTTGTGTGAAGAAAATGATAACAATTTCACATGGTCACAGTGTAGCATGACCACGCAATTGTCTTTCAAAGCGTGACAGCGCTGAAAAATGGCTTGGGCAGGATGTAAATGCCCTGTATTGAAGTAGTTAAGCTGCCACCACCATGCTTCACTGTGGGTATGGTCTTCTATTGGTCATGTGCAGTGTTGTTTTTGCGCCAAACATATCTTTTGGAATTATGGTCAAAATATTAGCCGGGCTTGGATGTTTTTCTTCATAAGAAAAGGCTTCCGTTTTGCCACTCTACCCCATAGCCCATACATATGAAGGGCGGCACAGTGGTGTAGTGGGTAGCACTCTCGCCTAGCAGTAAAAAGCATCACTGGATCAAATCCCAACCACGACACTACCTGCCTGGAGTTGGCATGTTCTCCCTGTGGCTGCGTGGGTTTCCTCCGGGTACTCCGGTTTCCTCCGGGTACTCCGGTTTCCTCCCACACTCCAAAGACATGCTTGTAGGTTAATTGGCTTCTGTCAAAAAAAAAAAATTGGCCCTAGTATATGAATGTGAGTTGGGGACCTTGGATTGTGGGCTTCTTGAGGTTACGGACTGATGTGAGTGTGCGATGTATGTGTGGATTGCTGTGTAAATTGACGGTGCAATATGGGTACCTTACATAATAATAATACATGAGCATCTTATTGAGACACAATGTATAGGGATAGGGACAATTGTAGACACTCACTCACAGTAACTATGAAGAATATGGGAGATTGTTGTCACATGTACCACACAGCCAGTACTTGGCAGATATTTCTGCAGCTCTTTTAGGCCCCTTTCACACTGGGGCGGGAGCCGCGGCGACGGTAAAGCAGCGCTATATTTAGCGCTGCTTTACCGTAGTTTTAGCAGCAGTATTTGACCGCTAGTGACCGAAAAAGGGTTAAAATCCCCCGCAAAGCGCCGCCTAAGCGGTGCTTTGCGGCAGTATTACCGCGGTGTCCCATTGAAATCAATGGGTAGGAGCGGTGAATACACTGCTACAAAGATGCTGCTAGCAGGACTTTTTTGACCGTCCTGCTAGCGCACCGCTCCAGTGTGAAAGCCCGCCGGCTTTCACACTGGAGTGAATGGGGCCAGATTTTTTCAGGCGGTGTACAGGCACTATTTTTAGCGCTGTACCACCTGAAAAACTCCCCAGTGTGAAAGGGGCCTTAATGTTGCTGTAGGCCTCTTGGCAGCCTCCCTGACCAGTTTTCTTCTGGTCTTTTCATCAGTTTTGGAGGGACATCCAGTTCTTGGTAATGTCACTGTTTTGCCCTATTTTCTCCACTTGATGATGGCCTTCTTTACTGTGTTCCATAGTATATCTAATGCCTTGGAAATTCTTTTGTACCCTTCTCCTGACTGATACCTTTTACCAATGAATCCCTCATATGCTTTGGAAGCTCTCTGCAGACCAAGGCTTTTACTGTAGGATGCGACTAAGAAAATGTCAGGAAAGACCTACTAGAACAGCTGAACTTTATTTGGGGTTAATCGGAGGCACTTTAAATGATGGCAGGTGTGTACTGACTCCTATTTAATATAGTTTGAATGTGATTGCTTAATTCTGAACACAGCTACATCCCCAGTTATAAGAGGGTGTACACACTTATGCAACCACATTGTTTTTGTTTTTTATCCCCCCCCCCCCCCTAATAGATTTCATTTTGGTTTTCAATTGAGCTGTACAGTTTATAGGTCACATTAAAGGTGGAAAAAATTCTGAAATGATTTATCTTTGTCTTGTTTTTTTTACATCACAGAAACCTGACCTTTTAACAGGGGTGTGTAGCCTTTTTATATACACTGTAGGTGTATGTTTCTGGCGTTCCCTACATTTGCAAATGTGCCCGCGGAGGGGCGTCGCATCACATGGACAGTTTGGCATAATTTTGCGGTTATTGATCCACCACGCATGCGCACGCATTGCGTTCATGCACGTCCTATCGTGGTCAAGTGCGGCGTGACGCTGGGGGATTGGGCCTTTGTTGATAATGCTCACAGGAAGGAGCAAACGACAACCAAGATGTCCTGGAAGCCCAAAGCTCCAATTACAGTGCAACGTTAAACATCCCAGCAATCAACTTAACCACTTGACCACTGGGCACTTAAACACCCTTAATAACCAGACCAATTTTCAGCTTTCGGTGCTCTCACACTTTGAATGACAATTACTCAGTCATACAACACTGTACCCATATGAATTTTTTGTCCTTTTTTTCACACAAATAGAGCTTTCTTTTGGTGGTATTTAATCACCTCTGGGTTTTTTATTTTTTTTGCGCTATAAAAGAAAAATGACTGAAAATTCAGTAAAAAAATGAATTTTTCTTCGTTTTTGTTATAAAATTTAGCAAATTTGTAATTTTTCTTGATAAATTTTGGCCAAAATTTATACTGCTACATATCTTTGGTAAAAATAAGTACAAATTGGGGTATATTATTTGGTCTTTGTGAAAGTTATAGAGTCCACAAGCTATGGTGCCAATATCTGAAAATTGATCACACCTGAAGTACTGACGGCCTATCTAATTTCTTGAGACCCTAACAAGCCATAAAAGTACAAATACCCCCCAAATGACCCCTTTTTGGAAAGAAGACATTCCAAGGTATTTGGAAAGAGGCATGGTGAGTTTTTTGAAGTTGTCATTTTTTCCCACAATTCTTTGCAATATCAAGATTTTTTTTAATTTTTATTTTTTTTCACAAAATTGTCATATTAGCAGGTTATTTCTCACACACAGCATATGCATACCACAAATTACACCCCAAAACACATTCTGCTATTACTCCTGAGTACGGCGATACCACATGTGTGAGACTTTTACACAGCGTGGCCACATACAGAGGCCCAACATGCAGGGAGCGCCTTCAGGCGTTCTGGAGCACCCAGGACAATTCTGACATTTCTCTCCTACATGTAAAAATCATCATTTATTTGCTAGAAAATTACATAGAACCCCAAAACAATATATATGTTTTTTTAGCAAAGACCCTAGAGAATACAATGGCGGTCGTTGCAACTTTTTATCTAGCACGGTACTTGCGCAGCAATTTTTCGAACGTGTTTTATTTGGAAAAAAAATGTTTTGTGCTTTACAAAAAACAAAACTGTAAATTTAGCCGAATGTTTTTGCATAATGTGAAAGATGAAGTTACGCCGAGTAAATAGATACCCAACATGTCACGCTTCAAAATTGCACACACTCGTGAAATGGCGCCAAACTTCGCTACTTAAAAATCCCCATAGGCTTTAATTTTGTTTACTGGTTACATGTTTTGAGTTACAGAGGAGGTCTAGGACCAAAATTATTGTTCTCGCTCTAACGTTCGCAGCGATACCTCACATGTGTGGTTTGAACACCGTTTTCATATGTGGGCGGGACTTACGTATGCGTTCGCTTCTGCGTGCGAGCACACGGGGACAGGGACGCTTTAAAAAAATATATATATATTTTATTGTTCATTTTACTTTATTTATTTTAGTTTGACCCTTTTTTTTTCCCCCAAAAAATTTTTTTGATCACTTTTATTCCTATTACAAGGAATGTAAACATCCCTTGTAATAGGAATATGGCATTACAGGTCCTCTTTACAGTGAGATATGGGGTCAATAAGACCCCACATCTCACCTCTAGGCTGGAAAGCCTGAAATAAAAAAAAAAAAACGATCCTGGCTTTGATCGTAGCGAGTATCGCAGGGTATTGTTGGGTATTGCAGGGTATGGCAGAGTATCGCAGGGTATTGCAGAGTATCGCCGGGTATTGCAGAGTATCGCAGGGTATGGTAGAGTATTGCAGAGTATCGCCGGGTATTGCAGAGTATCGCAGGGTATGGTAGAGTATTGCAGAGTATCGCCGGGTATTGCAGAGTATTGCCGGGTATGGTAGAGTATCGCCGGGTATCGCCGAGTATCGCAGGGTATCGCAGGGTATGGCAGAGCATCGCAGGGTATGGCAGGGTATGGCAGAGTATCGCAGGGTATGGCAGAGTATCGCAGGGTATGGCAGGGTATCGCAGGGTATGGCAGGGCATCGCAGGGTATGGCAGAGCATCGCAGGGTATGGCAGAGCATCGCAGGGTATGGCAGAGCATCGCAGGGTATGGCAGAGCATCGCAGGGTATGGCAGAGCATCGCAGGGTATGGCAGAGTATCGCAGGGTATTGCGGGGTATGGCAGAGTATTGGGGGGTATGGCAGAGTATTGGGGGGTATGGCAGAGTATTGGGGGGTATGGCACAGTATTGGGGGGTATGGCACAGTATTGGGGGGTATGGCACAGTATAGGGGGGTATGGCACAGTATTGGGGGGGATGGCAGAGAATCCATCCATGCTCAGCCATCCCTCCATACCCTGCAATACCCAGCAATACACTGCAGGCTATTGCTGGGTATTGCAGGGTATGGAGGGATGGCTGAGCATGGATGGATGGATGGATGGATCGGTGGTGGCAGAGCAGGCTGTGGGCACTACAGATCCCGCCCACAGCACTGCTGCCACCGATCCCTCCCCCTCTCCTCTCATACTGTACCGATCGGTACAGAGAGAGGAGGAGAGAGGAACCGGCGTCATCAAATGACGCCGGTTTGCTTACATGTGATCACTCCGTCATTTGACGGAGCGATCACGTGGTAAACGGCCGCGATGAGCGGCCGTTTACCGTGATCCATGATCCGCCGGGTCCTCTGGACCCGGCGATCATGGATGCTCTCGAGTGCGCGCACCAGGGGGCGCGCAAGAGCAGAATTCTGTGAGGCCGTTAATTAACGGCCTCCCAGAGTTAAGCAACCGCCCTGTAGCCGTTTTTCGGCTATGGGCCGGTTGCTAACTGGTTAAGGGGACATAATAGACTTAAACAGAATAAAAACAAATACATACCAAATCAAAATAACAAACATAGATGAAGCTAGAAACCAGAAGCACAAGACATACGAAAGTCAATTATTAGCCAGGTCAAGATTAATGTGCAAAAAAAGGCTTGTAACTGACAGCGTCATTCAAGCCTGGTAGTTTAGTAGTATCCAAATGGTGAATCCACCTCTCCTCTTTTTATAATATGAGGCGATCCCAATCCCCGCCTTGTATATCACAATAAACGCTTTTGAGCGCAACAAACTTTACAACACGTGGATTCTTATTGTGTTTCCATGTTCCATGTCTGCCAATGGGGGACATGATATTTCCACCCTTGCTTTGTGCACTGGTGCGCAGTCATGTTAGAACAGGAAGGAGCCATCCTCAAACTTCCCACAAAGTTGGGAGCATGAAATTGTCCAAAATGTCTTGATATGCTGACACCTTAAGAGTTCCCTTCACTGGAACTAAGGGGCCAAGCCCAACCCCTGAAAAACAACCCCACACCATAATCCCACCTCCACCAAATTATTTGGACCAGTGCACAAAGCAAGGTCCATAAAGACATAGATGAGCGAATTTGGGGTGGAGGAACTTGACTGTCCTGACCTCAACCCAATAGAACACCTTTGGGATGAATTAGAGCGGAAACTACGAGCCAGGCCTTCTCGTCCACATCAGTGCCTGACCTCAGAAATGCGCTTCTGGAAGAATGGTCAAACATTCCCATAGACACACTCCTAAACCTTGTGGACAGCCTTCCCAGAAGAGTTGAAGTGGATATAGCTAGAAAGGGTGGACCAACTCAATATTAAACTTTGTTTAAAGTGTTAAAATATTATACTATATTAAAAACATAAAAAATTGATGAAAAAAATTAAAAAGAAACCCCAGTGCACTACGCACACACATGCAATAGGGCGCACATGTGTATGTAAACAGCAGTTGCACCATAGGCACAAGTAGGTATTGCTTCAAACGTCAGAGTGAGAGTAGTACATTTAGGCCTATAGTTCATGGCTCACACTAAATTAAAAAATTTTTTTTTTTTAAATGTCACCTACGGACAATTTTGAATATCATTGTTGTTTTTTTTTTTGCCATTTCATAGACACATGCAATTTTAGGGTTTGACATGTTTGGTATCTATTTACTCAACACAAAAATTAATTCTAGTGTATTATTTCCTGAAAATACAGATTTGATAAACATTTGCGCAAATTACGTGTGACATATAAAATGGTGGTATTTGCAATTTTTTTCTACAGGGCATCTGCTTCCAGAAAATACTGTATATAATTGTTTGGGGGTTTTAAGTAATTTTCTAGCAAAAACTGATTTTAACATAGAAAATAGAATACCGAGCTGCATCAGTGTGTGCCTATTTTATTTGCCTAGAATTAAAGGCTAAGTTCACCTTTTGTTCATTGTTTGTTTTTTTTTTTGTTTTTTTTTTTCTAAATTTCAGCTCCCCTTTGTACCAGTGGAACACAGCTTTCCATTTATTCTACCCACTTTTACCTCACTGTCCTTATGGATGTTTAAAACCCTGCTCCATTACTTCTGCCTTACCTCCTAAAAAGACTTTGGGTCATGACACAGGAAGGAGTTGACCAGCTGAGGGTAGATGATGCAGGGTGTGTGCTAATGAGATCAGCCGCTCAACTCCCTAAAGTTTGTTCAGGAAATAAGGCAGAAGTAATAGAGCAGAGAAGTAATAGAGCAGTGTGTTTTAAACATCCATGAAGAGAGTGAGGTAAACGTGGGTAGAATAAATGAAAAGCTGTATTCCACTGGTACAAAGGGGAGCTTTGGCAGTGGGCTGTCATTTACCACTGTGTATATAGTCACGTGGGCTGCGCAGATTTGATAGGGAGCATAGAGACTCACTGAAAACTGAGCATGTGCAGAGTTGCCACTACAGCTGCAAAATCCCTAGCTGAATTGGGGACATGAATAGAAGGTGGAGATAGAGAGCAGCAGGATCAACCAGGTTTTTTGCAGAATACAGAAAACAAATCTCATAGTGACTTAGTTATTATGAACAGCATGTAACACACCATTTATTGATAATTTTTTATGATGTGGGTTTAGTGACACTTTTACCACTTCCCGCCTGCCGTATGCAGAATGACAGGCACAGGGTGGTTGTATTATCCTGACCGTGCATCATATGATGTCCAGTAAAATAAGGGGCGTGCAGCACAGCGAACGGTAGTGCGGTGTGTGACCCTGACACGCGCATCTCAGATCTAGTTAAAGGACCTATGACGTAGGCTCTTTACCATGTGATCAGCTGTGTCCAATCACAGGTGGTCACATTGTAACCAGAAAGTGCAGTTTATCGGCTTTTCCTCTATTCGCAATGACGGCGGTCTCAATGTCCTGATTATCAATGCAGACCCATCAGGGATGCTCACTAGAGCCCACCAGGGATGCCAACCCCTGCATAACAGGGATGCAAATCGGTGTCCATTAAGGGGGCCTATGAGTGCCCATCAGTGCCCATCCCTTCTGCATAAGTGGCCATCATGGCTGCATGTTAGTGCCCATCCCTTCTGCATAAGTGGCCATCATGGCTGCATGTTAGTGCCTTATCAGTGCCATCTCATGGGTGCCACCTCTTCAGTGCCCATCAGTGCAGCCTCATTAGTGCTCATCAGTGAAGGAAGAGAACTTACTTCTTTACAAAATTTTATAACAGAAACCAAGAAACTTTTTTTTTTCTTCAAAATTTTCAGTCTTATTTTATTTGTTTAGCAAAAAATAAAAAACCCAGTATTGATCAAATACCACCAAAAGAAAGCTCTATTTGGGGGAAGAAAATTATAAAAATGTTGCATGACTGCACAATTGTCATTTTAAAATGCAACAGCACTGTAAGATGAAAATTGGCCTGGGCAGGAAGGGGGTGAAAGTGCCCGGTATTGAAGTGGTTAAGAGATAGCAAGCCCAATGCACTAAGCTTCTATGTATTATGTGCCATATAGCAAATTGACCATGAGATTGTAATTTTCAGCTGTCATTGAATCTTATTGCTGAAAATAATGATCATGTTGGCAAATAATATTCCTTATATCTTTATGCAAGAATTCTCAATTGGGGTTCTGGAGAAGTTTCCAGGGGTTCCAATGCTTGCCACCAATGCAGCAGATTTATACAGTATTTGCCCAAAGTTGGCTTCAGTGTCCCCTGGTGGTATGCTTTAAATTCTAGTGCCAATGCACTTATGCTTAAATATATTGCTCAATAGCCACAAAGTATATTAAATGGGTTGTAAAGGTTTGTGTTTTTTTTTTCACCTTAATCCATCCTATGCATTAAGGTGAAAAAACACATGTCGGTGACCGCCCCCCAGCCCCCCCCCCCCCCCCCCCCCCCCCCCCCCCCCCCGTTTTACTTACCTGACCCATTGAACTTGTCCCAAGGTGACGTGCTGTCTCTCTGCTAGGGGGTTCTCGGCTGTTGATTGGATAGGTTGATAGCAGCGCAGCCATTGGCTCCCACTCCTGTCGATCAAATACAAACGTCTATGGACGCCGAATGCTGGACTGGAGAGCACGCCTGGAAGGTAACCCCCCGGGAGAGCGCTTCTCCAAGGGGGTTATCTGATGTGGGGAGGAGCCGACAGAGCCGCAGAGGGACCCCAGAAGTCGAAGGATGGGGGCCACTCTGTGCAAAACGAGCTGCACAGTGGAGGTAAGTATGATATGTTTGTTATTTAAAAAAAAAAAAAAAAAAAACATGAACCTTTAGTGTCACTTTAATCTACTCTGTATACCCCAAATACATTTGCAAACCTGGATGTTACCTTGTAAAAGGGATTGACAGCATCACTGTGCTGTACATAGCCTGTGCAGAGAGCAGAACTGTGGGAGGAACCTAACAGGCCCAACCCACTACAGGCTGTATGCAGAAATCTACAGGAGGGGGAGGAGACAAGACCGGTCACCCTGCACAAGGAAAGAGAGCAGCAGAGAAAGGTCTTTATTGCAGGAAGCTCTTCCACAGAGGCAAAGTTTTGTTCTAGATTATTGCTCAGATCTGGAAGAAGTATACAAAGCATCCCAATATTCAAGTAAGAATACACATGACTCTTGGATTCAGACAATAGTTGCTTATCCCAGAGTTCCTCTTTAACTAATTTTAAGAAAGGCAGGGCAATTGAAAAGCTTCAGAAGAAGAATGTAGAAAGGGCTGGAGTAGTTATTTTGTACACAGTTCATTTTGAAGTTACTAGCTCTCCTTATGCTGCTATTATGTTAGTGTTGCCAACCGCCCGTAGATTTACGGGCAGCCCATAAAAACTGGCTCTTTTTTCCCCGCCCGTAAATGCCCGTAGTAGCGGGAACGTGCCAGTAAAAATGGCCATGATCTGTCCGGCTTGGAACTGCGCATGCGCAGTTCCGGAGCTTGCCAAGCAGATCCGACCTGTATTCGGCCGGCGGGGGGGCGGATTTCACAGAGGCTGTGCGGTGCCGGCGCGCTTTTCTGTTGAGGCAAGTGTCGAGTGAGGTGACCGTGACGACGTATTAGAACATCCCGCGGCCGCCAGGCACGCCATCCCACATCCCGCCATCATTTGAAATCTAACTAAAGCAGGAAAACTCGGAGGCTGAGCAGCATGCGGCGGCGGAACGAGGAGCCCTGCATCCAGGCAATCCAGAGTCCACGGGGGAGACGGGGACAGAGCGACAGCCCAGCCAACGGTACAGCAAGTGATGGTGGCAGAGGGGGATGGAGGTAGGGGGTGATGGTGACAGAGGGGCCAGTGACATGTAGTTCATAGACTGTGGTGTTTTTATATAAACTGTATTGGTGGAGTATCACATAGTAACCAAGTAGAATGTGCTATACAAGGATTCTGATTGTTTCATGCGCTTTGCTCCTTCAACTATTCATGCATTATAAAATGTAAAAGGATCATTAAAAGAAAACCTGCCATTGATCTGTCTAAAAGTGCTAGTTGGCTGGTGGTTTTAGGGGCTACATTACCCACCTGACCTAATGGTGGCCATTCACACTTCTATTTTATTATCCAATCGCTATGCAATTTGATCAAAATCATCAAATATGGGGAAAGGAGGCAGGGGGTGTTGGCGGCAGAGGTTGGTGGAGGCAGGAGGTGTTGGTGGCAGGGGTTGATGACCGCAGGGGGTGTTGGCGGCAGAGGTTGATGGCGGCAGGGGGTGTTGGCGGCAGGGGGTGTTGGCAGCAGAGGTTGATGGAGGCAGGGGGTGTTGGTGGCAGGGGGTGATTGAAGGCAGGGGGAGATTGGAGGCAGGGGGCATTGGTGGCAGGGAGCGATGGTGACAAGTGATGGAGGCAGGAGAGTATTGGACTAAATAATTCACCCTTATTATAACCGAAAATAACAAAAATATGTTTTTTTACCTTAATATCTACCTTAAATCACATTGCTATTTGCATACCGTATTTGTTTGTAGCCTAAATACTGAAATTTGCACCTAAAAATTTAATTTTGTAACTTTTCTGAAATGCCAGTAAAAACATGGCTGTGCCAGTAAATTTTGGGTGTCGTGCCAGTAAATTTCAATCTGGTAGGTTGGCAACGCTGTTATGTTATGGGATAACAAGTTTGGTTATGAATTAAATGAATAGTTGCTGACCAGTCGCTACAGAAACGTAAGAACAAAATAACATGCAATAGTTTTTTTTTTTTTCCCTCTGACTCTTGCAGTGTCTCTTGATGATTTTATGACTTTATACTGAAGAGTAATAGGCTAAAGGAATTTCAGCTTTCAAGTAGTTGCAGATTAGGGCTGGGCAATTCATAAGCCAAAGAGACATTCCCCCAACTACACGTATACACACCCTTTATATGCGTGCGTCTGTAGGGTGGAAAAAGCCTCGCCCGCTTAGGACATTGTACATTACAGACGCCTGTACTACTGTGTTGTATGTTACAGACTCCTACACTATATTGTACATTACACACTCAGCACTATGTACACTATATTGTATATTACAGACTACTGCAGTATACCCACTATATTGTATATTACAGACACTCAATATATACACTGCATTGTACTTTAAAGACTTCCAGAACTATATACACTATATTATACATTAAATACTCTGCACTATATACAGTGGGGAAAATAATTTGATCCCCTCCAGATGTTGTACGTTTGCCCACTCTATAGGGTCTATTATTTTTTTATCATAGGTGTATTTGAAATGATAGAGACCGAATATCAACCAAAAATCCAGAAAAAACACATAAAACAAATGTTATAAATTGAGTTGCAGTGAGAAAAATAAGTATTTGTTCCCCTACCAACCAACAATAATTCTGGCTCCCACAGACTGGCTACAGTATGTGGTACACAAATCAGTCGTTATATGTATAAAAGACACAGACTGTCCACAGACTCTCTTCCATTCAAACCCACCATCATGGCTGAGACCAAAGAGCTGTCAAAGGACATTAGGGACAATATTGTAGACCTGCACAAGGCTGGAGTGGGCTACAAGACCATCCGCTAGAAGCTTGGTGAGAAGGAGACAATTGTTGGAGCGATTATTCGCAAATGGAAGAAATACAAAATAACCATCAATCTCCCTTGGTCTGGAGCTCCATGCAAGATTTCACCTCCATGAGGTAAGGATGATCATGAGACAAGTGAGGGATCAGCCCAGAACTACACAGGAGGAGCTTGTAAATAGGGTTGGGGGAACGGTTTGGCCCCAGCATCAGTTCAGGTCAAACATTTGCCCGTTCTGCTGTTCACCAAACACCCAAATTTGTTTGTGTTCTCCGGGTGTTCGCCCCTACAAACACCCTGCAATGCACTGAGTGCAGCACAGTGCATGCTGTACCCTGATTGAGCAAAGCTTTGCCCAATTAGGGTGCAGTGTATGCTGGTTGTTAAGGAGCGGGGTTGGGAAGCCGGCCGCAACGTCCTTAACAACTGACGAGTCATCGGCTGTCAATGGGTTTCCCTGTTGACAGCTGAACAATAAACCACTTAAGCCCCGGACCAATTGTCAGCCTAAGGACCAGAGGTCTTTTTACAATTTCGCACTGCACTGCTTTAACTGGTAATTGGGCGGTCATGCAATGTTGTACCCAAACAAAATTTGTGTCCTTTTCTTCCCACAAATAGAGCTTTCTTTTGATTGGTATTTGATTTTTTTTTTTATCCCAAGTGATTGAATAAAGACAAAAAAAAAATATTTTTTACAAAAAGTTGTCACTAAATGATATATTGCTCACACATGCCATGGTTATATGTGGAATTGCACCCCAAAATACATTTGGCTGCTTCTCCTGAGTACGGGGATACCACATGTGTGGGACTTTTTGGAAACCTAGCCGCGTACGGCACCCCGAAAACCAATCACCGCCTTCAGGATTTCTAATGCCACGTACACACGGTCGGAATTTCTGATGGAAACAGTCCGATAGGAGCTTTTCAACGGATTTTCCGACCGTGTGTATGCCCATCGGTCTTTTTCTGTCGGAATTTCCGACGGACTTTGGATTGAGAACCTGTTCTCAATTTTTCCAACGGAAAACCTTCGGATTTTTCAATCGTGTGTATGCAATTCCGACACGCAAAATTCCGGAAACAATTTGACGCATGCTCGGAAGCATTAAACTTCCCTTTTTATAGTGCTGTTGAACGTGTTTTATGCCGCTGTGTTACTGACCGTCGGAATTTGGTGTGACCGTGTGTAGGCAAGACAGTTTGAGCGAAATTCCGTCGGAATTCCGACGGGAAAACCATCAGAGCTTTTTCCAACGAGAATTCCGACCGTGTGTACACGGCATAAGGGTGCACATTTTTGATTTCACTCCTCACTACCTATCAGTTTCGAAGGCCATAAAATGCCAAAATGGCACAAACCCCCCCCCCCAAATGACCCCATTTTGGAAAGTAGACACCCCAAGCTATTTGTTGAGAGGCATGGTGAGTATTTTACAGATCTCATTTGTTTTTGAAAATGAAGAAAGTAAAGAAAAAAACATTTTTTTTTCTTTTTTTTCAATTTTCAAAACTGTGACAAAAAGTGAGATCTGCAAAATACTCACCATACCTCTCAGCAAATAGCTTGGGGTGTCTACTTTCCAAAATTGGGTCATTTGGGGGGGGGGGGGGGTTGTGCCATCTGGGCATTCTATGGCCTCCGAAACTGTGATTGGCAGTGAGGAGTGAAATAAAAAAATTACACCCTTAGAAAGCCTGAAGGCGGTGCTTGGTTTTTGGGGTCCCGTACGCAGCTAGGCTCCCAAAATGTCTCACACATGTGGTATCCCCGTACTCAGGAGAAGCAACAGAATGTGTAATTCCACATATGCCCATGACATGTTTGAGCAATATATCATTTAGTGACAACTTTTTGTAAAAAAAAAAAAAAAAAGTTGTTGTCATTATTCAATCTCTTGGGACAAAAAAAAAAATATTCAATGGGCTCAACATGCCTCTCAGCAAATAGCTTGGGGTGTCTTTTGGGGGGGGGGGGGGGGGGGGGGTTTTGAACTGTCCTGGCATTTTATGCACAACATTTAGAAGCTTATGTCACACATCACCCACTCTTCTAACCACTTGAAGACAAAGCCCGTTCTGACATTTGACAATTGCGTTAAACCCCCAAACACTATATATTTTGTTAAAGCAAAGGCCCTACAGATTAAAATGGTGGGTGTTGCATTTTTTTTTTTCCACACAGTATTTGCGCAGCGATTTTTTCAAACGCATTTTTTGTGGAAAAAATACACTTTTTTTTTTTTAATGCACTAAAACATACTATATTGCCCAAATTGCGCACAAACGCGCAGTGGCGACAAACTACATACATTTTTAAAAGCCTTTACAGGTTACCACATTAGATTTATGGAGGAGGTCTACTGCTAAAATTACTGCCCACGATCTGACCTTCGCGGTGATACCTCACATGCATGATGCAATTGTTGTTTACATATGACGCCAGACCGACTCTTGTGTTCGCCTTTGCGCAAGAGAAGGGGGGGGAGGGGTGCTTTTTTTTTTTTTATTTAGCTTTTTTATTTTATTTTTAAACTGTTCCTTCCATTTATTTATTTTTTTGTTATCATTCTTATTGTTATCTCAGGGAATGTAAATATCCCCTATGATAGCAATAGGTAGTGACAGGTACTCTTTTTTTTGAAAAAATTGGGGTCTATTAGACCCTAGATCTTTCCTCTGCCCTCAAAGCATCTGACCACACCAAGATCGGTGTGATAAAACGCTTTCCCAATTTCCCAATGGCGCTGTTTATATCCGGGAGGGGGGACATTCCCTCCCACTGCTTGTAAAAGCAATCTAGAGGCTAATTAGCCACTAGAATTGCTTTTACATGAAAGCCGATCACTGGCTGAAAAGAATGATACCAAGATGATACCTAAACCTGCAGACATCATTCTGGTATAACCATTTAAATTCCAGCAACATACTGGACATATATTGTAATCTTTTTTTTTTTTTTTCATGCAGCCTCTTGGCTGAACGAAAAAAAAAAGAGATTGATCGGTGGGTATGCCCACCATTAGAATACCTCCCTTCATCCACCCACTTCTAATGAAGGGCATACATGCACCATTTATATATGCCGAAGCATGGGGGCATCCTCCCGCAAAAAAGTTATGCCGCGTACACACGGTCGGACTTTTCCATGGGTAAGCCTCCGTCGGAATTTCGACCGTATGTACGCGGCATTAGGAGCCAATCGCTCCTCCGCCCCTGCTGATATATGCTCTTTTTTTAAACTGTGGTGGTGAAATCACCTAATACAGCACTGGAGTCACAGCTTTATGTATCGTGGGAGCAAACGCTCTTGCTGTCAAGATAAATAAATCCACGCTGCAGCTGAATGGCGCACCTGAAAACAAAAAAATGGTTAACAATAAAACACAGTAAACAGTAAAGTATAAAAAAATTACATACCTGAAAAGCAAGCATGATAAAACATAATAAAACATTGCAGAATAGAATACAGTAAAAAAAGAGCAACAATAGAAAGAGAGAGAACAATAAAACGACAACTATTTTTTTTTTTTTATTTTTTTTTTTGGGGGGGGGGGGGGGGGGGGGGGGGGGGGGGGGGGGGGGGGTGTACATTTTTTTTTTTTTTTTTTTTACACTTTCTTTTTGTAACTGTAATTTTAACAACTGTAACGGTCGGGTCTCAAAATGCGATGGCATCATGGGAGACCCTGTGTAAGTGTATCCTAGCCTGTGAAATGCTGTACCCTACGCTAATACTTCACTAGTGTGTGGTAGCGTTCCAAACATTCACCAATGCAAAGACCAGGATTGTCAGGACAGCGTGGACAATAATAACGGGTGTCATGCCTAAATCCGCGCTTGCTACAGACACTACATCTTTTTTGGGGGGCTCGTTGGGTAGGGGTACTCGGGAGGGCATAAGGAAAATGCCTCTCATGCAGCC
This sequence comes from Lithobates sylvaticus, assembly GCA_028564925.1. Taxonomy (NCBI): domain Eukaryota; kingdom Metazoa; phylum Chordata; class Amphibia; order Anura; family Ranidae; genus Lithobates; species Lithobates sylvaticus. The sequence continues at coordinate 268,749,529 of CM053030.1, forward strand.
GGCTAACTGCATTTGGTTGGGAATGGTGAGGTGCAGAACCATCTGGATACAGAAGGTCTGTGACAATCTCTTCCTGGAATTTAAGGAAGGATAAAGTCCCGCCTGAAGCTCTGTATAGCACATGAGCGTTCAGCGAAGCCAATTGGAATAAGTAAACGGACACTTTTTTTTGTACCAGCGTCTGGCCTTACTAGATACGGCGCCAACAACTGGTCGTTGAGGTCCACCCCTCCCATATTTTGGTTATATTCGTGGACACAGAGGGGTTTCTCCACAGCACCAGCCGCCGTACAAATTTGGACTGTCGTGTCTGCATGAAGGGAGGTAAGAACGAAAACATTCTTATTATCCCTCCACTTCACAGCGAGCAAGTTATTACACTGCAAGCATGCTCTCTCCCCCAGCCTAAGACGGGAATCTACAAGCCACTGGGGAAAGCCCGGCGATTAGGTCGCACGGTGCCACATGCTCCAATCTGATGATCAAACAAGTGACTAAACAGTGGCACGCTCGTGTAATAATTGTCCACGTACAAGTGGTACCCCTTTCCGAATAAGGGTGACACCAAGTTTTACACTATCTTGCCAGCGCTCCCTATGTAATCTGGACAGTTCTCCGGCTCTACATAACTATATTTTCCCTCATAAACCGTAAAGCTCCATACATAGCCTGTTGCCCTGTCACAGAACTTATAGAGCTTGACCCCGTATCTGGCACGCTAAAGTGCATGAACCACAAGATCTGCTTGTATCGTTTCCTGGACAAGGAGGCAGAGAACACGGGCATATGGTCGACTGGGTGGGTGGACCAATAAGTCTGCAGAGTCGGGAATTTATGTGGGCCCATGTTGAGGGAAAGGACTTAAATTCGGAAACCGTAATTGGTTTCCAATCACTGGCAAAAAAAGGCAACTGGGGATTAGCGGCGATGTGTTAACCAGCATATAAATTACTTTGGTCCACAATAGATCTATAGAGATCTTCCGTGAAAAACAGTGAAAATAAATCAGGTGGCTTAAATTCTGCTGTTTCCACCTGAATACTGGGTTGGCCAGTGAATGGGGGAAGTACAGGTTCTGCAGAAGTGGTGGGCACCCAATCAGGATTTGCGAATTCTGCAGGAAGGACACTATGGGCACAACTGGGCCTGCCTTTGTCTTCTTCTTGGTGGCAGCGGGACACTACTTGTGCTTGCCACCTCGCCAGCTTGAACTGCACTTATGGGACTCGTCACATCACCAAGTGATACTGCAGTGCTGGATGTACGTCCAGCGTGTACTAGGCCGCTGGTGCTTGCCAGTTCACCAGAAGGAATAGCGGCGCTAGTACTTCTCTGCTCCATACGAGAGACCTGTGGTTCTTGCATCTCAACAACAGCAGAAGATCGGGGATCGGGTACGCCTGACCTTAGCAGGGACCTCACCTCTGTCGTCAGAGCTATCTGTCATGGAGCCGCTGTTGTCTACTGGATCGTATTCTGAGCCTGATTCTGACAGATGAGTGACCTCCTCTTCACTATCTGTCATGCTCAGAAACGTGTAGGCCTCTTCACTAGTGTACTTTTGATTTGCCATTTTGGGCTCTAAATTTAGTGGTACACTAGTGAGACGCGCAGGTAAAAAAGCTCCTAGGCTGTCAGCGACTGAATCAAAACGCTACCAAAAAAACTGTTAGCGATCGCAGGGATCAGGCCTGACTCTGCGAACGCTGCAGTTATGTGTTTAGTGTTTTGTAAGTGACAGTGATCGATCGATACTGCACTTGGGTGGGCTGGGCTGGGCGGAGGGGAAAAACACGGGTGCTAGCAGGTATCTGGGCTGATCCCGCTAACAATGCGTTTTTTGGAACCCTAAACTGCTGGGACGCTAGTATAGATCAGATCAGATATTGATCTGTTCAGATACTATACCACTAAGGGAGGTGTATGCTTTGCGCGTGGGTGTTTGCGGTACTGGCACTAACCTGGGGTGACGCAGACCTTATTTGACCCTAAAACCTAATTGATATCACCCGCCGGGCGATCAGGGGTTAAACCGTTATTGGGTAATAAATGGCGGGTGCCCTGACAGTATAAAAAACAAAGTAACTAACCAGCGTCACCCGTAACAGTTATACGGTGATCACTGGTGAAAGGGTTAACTAGGGGCAATCGGCGGGTTAAAACCTTTATTAGGTAATATATGGGGGTACCTGACGCTATATGAAAACCTGACGGGGAACCTAAATAACCAAATAACTAACTGGCTAACCAGCGTCACCAGTGACACTTATACAGTGATCACTGGTGAAAGAGTTAACTCTAGGGGCAATCAGGGGGTTTAAAACCTTTATTTAGGTTGTATATGGGGGTACCTGACCTATAAACCTATTTATAAACCTGGCGATTAACCTAAAAAAATAACTGGCTACCTAACGGCACCAGTGACACTAATGCAGCGAAAAACGATTGGTTAGTTACACTGGCAAAAGGGGGTGAAAGGGTTACCTGGGGGGCAATCAAGGGGTTAAACCTTTATTAGGGGGGGGGGGGGTAGGGGGCTACCTTGGACCTAAAGGGGCCTAAAGCTAACTGCCCTGACACTTTTTACAGTCACAAATGACACTAAATACAGTGATCAGTAAATAAATGACCACTGCAATCAGTGACACTGTGACTGGGGGGGGGTAGGGGGTGACTGAGGGGGTGAAAAGTGTGCCTATGTGTACCTGGTGTCAGTGTACTGTTGGTGCACTTACTTGGATGTCTTCTCTCCTCGGCCTTCCGGTCAGAAAGACCGACACGAGAAGTGTAACATCACTTCCTCCTGCCTGTGTTTACAGTTCACAGGCAGGGGAAGCTTCTCATTCGCCAGGAGCGATTGCGAGGGGGTGACCAGAAATCAATGGCCGCCCCCTCATCTCGGATCGCTCCTGAAGCGAAGCCGATCGTCTCCGCCATCGGGGGGGGGTCCGGAAAGGGGGAGAGCTAGCGCCCCCCCCTCCTAAACCATACCAGGCAACATGTCCTCAACATGGGGGGTGGGTGTTTTGGGGCAGGCGGGGGGCAAAGCAAAAGCAAGGTGTAAAGACTGTAAGCTAACCATTTTATTTAGTGACAGGGGCTTTGACTAGAGTTTAGAGAGCTTTAAAAAAGCGTAAACGGAAAATTGTATACTTACCTTTCCGTAATTTTCCTTTCCTGTCGCATCTTCATGGCAGCATATACCTTGGGTTGTGACTCCGCCTCCACAACCTGATAGGACCACGAAACTATAAAATGGTGATACGGCCCCCGCCCCAGTATTCTCTGTATATATGAATCACCTTCTAAAAACGGAAAGAAAAGGGTGGGCAAAGTATGCTGCCATGAAGATGCGACAGGAAAGGAAAATTACGGAAAGGTAAGTATACAATTTTCCGTTTTCCTGTTGCATCATGGCAGCATATACCTTGGGGAGTTACTCGCAGACAGGGTGGGAATATGCAAGTAAGATAAGTTTATTGACAAGGAATAGAGGAATTGGCTCGGATAACGGATTTTCCGAAATCTGTAGTTGTTAGGCATGCAGAGTCCACTCTGTAGTGGGAGATGAAAGTATTCCTGGAGGACCAGGTGGCGGCTCTGCAGATGGTTTCCGCCGAGACTCTACAGTAGGCTGCCCACGAGGTCGCCACTGCACTGGTGGAGTGTGCCCTTAAGCCGTCAGGAATTTGTATTGTGCTGAGTGAGTAGGCCTTCTTGATGGATTTGACTAGCCAAGAGGCAATAGTACGGGCCGATGCTGCCTGGCCTTTCCTGAAGCCATGAGGGATAACCAGCAGGTTTTCTGACTTCCTGATGGGTTTGGAAGCGGAAAGGTAGGCCAGGATGTTGCTCTTGACGTCCAGGGGGTGGGGATCGCCCTGGTCTGTGGTAAGGGCCGGTAGGCTAATTTCCTGATTGAAATGGAAGGATGAGGATACCTTGGGAATCAGGCGGTCCGAGGGTCTCAGGACTACCCTGTCCGGGTATATGACCAGGTAGGGATCCTTGGCTAGCAGGGCCTGTATCTCCGAGACCCTTCTCGCTGAGGTTATCGCTATAAGGAAAGTAACCTTTAGTGTGAGGTCCCAAAGGGAGATGTTGTCTAGTGGGAAGAATGGTTCCTTGGATAGGGCTTCCAGAACGACCGATAGATCCCAGGCTGGAAATGAAGGCTTCCTGGGTGGTCTTAGCTTGAAGCATGCTCTCTGGAACTGGTGTAAGACAGGAGAAGAAGGTAGGTAAAAGGGGGGGGGGGGTTAGTGTAAAACCATGGAGGGCACTTACCTGGTGAGGAGTAGGCTGGGGATGATCTGCAGCGGCGAAAAAAAGAAGTTCCAGGATGCTGCAAAGCCTGTGGAATAAAAAGGGAATTTTTTCCCTTTTTAAATTTGGCGCCGGGCGAGCGTCACGCTCGCGCATGCGCAGTAGCGCCGCGCAGCCGCCGGCGCCATTTTGGAGATTGGCAAAGCCCTCAGGCCGCCCGAGCAGACCGCACTGCGCATGCGCCGAAGCGCCAGGACGCTCGGCGCACCTGAGGGGAAGGAAACAGAGAGGAGAGGGACTACAGAGCCCAGCGGCGCTACAGGTAACGGCGCTTTTCTTCCTTTGATAAAGCAAGGAGGGGGGGGGGGGAGACCACTACACAATAGAAAGCCTATTTAAGGCTTAGGTGTATGTTTGGAGTGTGTTTGCCCTGACACACATATGCATAGTAGCTAGGTGCTTTAAGCCTGTTTAAGGCTTTACACAGAGGCCAGGAGAATGTTGGTGCTTAAAACCTCTTTAAGGTTCTACACAGGGGCAGTCGACAAGGTGCTTTAAACCTATTTAAGGTTTTGTACACGGCAGTCATCATAGTGCTTTAAACCTATTTAAGGTTCTACACAGGCAGTCCGCAGAAAACAATAACAGAGAAAATGATACAATACCCCTGAGATCACCAGAGTGGGGTTCCTTCCATTTAGCTTCCTTTAGAGGCTGTACCGGCAAGGACTTCCAAACCAGCAGAGGCTAGAACCTGGCTGGGGCGAAGCGGTAAGGGGGTGATGTCCGTGCGTCCCAACAGGTGAGGAAAAATAAGAGAATACTGGGGCGGGGGCCGTATCACCATTTTATAGTTACGTGGTCCTATCAGGTTGTGGAGGCAGAGTCACAACCCAAGGTATATGCTGCCATGATGCGACAGGAAACAGGCTCTTAGCTTACAGTGCTGGTTGGCTTACAGTCCTGTAAGTCACGGCTCAAGCCAGTCACAGAGCCGGAGTCCGCAGCCCTGGAAGGAAGACGGGTGAAGATGGATGCGGCCTTTAGCAGGGACGACACAGGCTTCGTTTGCAGGTGTCACATAATGTGCTAGTATACGATGCATACTAGCACATTTTGTCTTTACTTTGCAGGGAAGAAGAAAGGAAGAAAAACACAGCAGGGTTTACTTCCTCTTTAAAGCTTTTGAGAGGCTTTAATTCAGCTTCAGATTCACTTTGTTTAGGAGATATTGCAGGTATGAGATATCAATACACACAGGGCATCTGCCAAGCTTCATTAAGGGTCCTTTCACACGGGGCGGATCCGTAATGATCCGCCACGTGAAGATCACACAGCTGATCCCCGCTGAGCCGACTGATGACAGGGCGGTCCCTGTACACTGTGCAGGGACCGCCCTGTCAGTTCTCCGCTCTCCTCTATGGAGGATCGAATGAACACGGACTGTCTGTCCGTGTTCATCCGATCCGCTCTGCAGACGGAGGAAAAAATAGGATTTTCCTCCCGTCTGCAGAACCGGACATTTGCGGAGGCGGACAATAGCGGGTGTCAGCGGATGCTCATCCGCTGACACCCGCTGCCCCATAGACATGCATTTATGTCCGTTTTTCATCCAAAAACGGATGGATGAAAAACGGACATACGGTCCGCATGTGTGAAAGGGGCCTAAAGCTTTAAAAAAAGCACCACGAAGATTCAAAAAAGCACGCTGAAGTGGTAGGTGCTTTAATGTGTGTTGAAGTCGAAGCAAGTGTAAATGAGCCCTAGGGTGTATATTTTGTTTGTTATTTGAGTGTGTGCTTGGAGGTGGGACATTGTAGATTTTAGAAAGCTGCACTTTATTCATTTATTTGTTTTATGTATTTGCCAATAAATTGTTGGACGCTTTCCTGTGTGCAAAGAGCTGCAGGTACTGCGTACAACCTGTGATATGAATGGCTGTATGCCGCCATACACTTGTAAATGATGATGCTTCCTTGCATTAACATTTAACCACTGTGATGATTTGGGGTATTTTAGCTCATTGGTCGTGTCCAACAGTGAGTTTTACTCCACGCCAGAAGTCCGTTTAGGGCCTTTTCTGGCCACTTTTATTGAAAACAAAGAAAAAAGTTCATTATTATTATAGTTTCCTTGCAGGGGTTCTCACCATCAGTGCATTAAACAAACAGTACTCCGCCTTGTACTTCTTTGCAGTTTCACTGCTCAGGCCGCCTGCAAACACACAATCCCAGCGCTCGTACACAAAACGATGTCCCCTTGTCACCTCTCATTGTTTCTCCTGTAGCTCCCCAACACACATCTGTATCATTAGTGTGTCTGTTTCCTGCAAAACCTGGTTCAAACTGCCAATATAAACAATGGCACAGGCTTGCCTCTCTACACCATGCATGTATGTACAACGTATTTTCCCAACACAAGGAACAATTGGAATTTACATGAGTGCGGCCACATACAGCCATTTTCTTGTATGGCAGGTGGCATGCAATGCAGCATTTGCAGCTACTCTGGATCTCAAATTTATACTAGGTGCATAAAACGCCTACAAAAAGCATGAACCTTAAAGTGATACTAAAGTCTCTTTTTTTTTAATTAAAAATAACAAAGATGTTATACTTACCTGCTCAGTACAGTGGCTTTGCACAGAGTAGCCCAGATCCTCCTCTTCTCGAGTCCCTGTTTTGGCGCTCCTGGCCCCTCCCCCCTGCCAAGTGCCCCAAAGCAAGCAGCTTGTTATAGGGGAACCAGAACTGAGCTGCAGCTCTGTGTGTCCATTCAGACACGGAGCCACAGCTCAGTCCCGCCCCCTCTCTCTCCTCGTAGTCTCACTGACTTTGATTGACAGCAGCGGGAGCCAATGCCACCAGTCCCAATTTTAAGCTTTCAGTGTTGTCACTCTTTGAATGACAGTTGTGCAGTCATGCTACACTGTACCCATATGACATATTTTTCTAAAAAAACATTTTTTCACACAAATGGAGCTTTCATTTGGTGGTATTTAATCACTACTGGGGTCTTTATTTTTTGCTAAACAAAGAAAAAAAAAGTCATAGTTTTTTGCAAACAGGTAATTCTTCTCCTTCATTGATGTGCACTGATGAGGCGGCACTGATGGGCACTGATAGGCGACACTCAAGGGCACTGATAGGTGGCACTAATGGGCGCTGGTAGGTGACACTGATAGGTGGAACTGATTATGAGGCACTGATAGGTGGCACTGGTGGGCACTGCTTAGCAGTGCTGATATGTACTGGTAGGTGGCACTGGTGGGCACTGCTTAGCAGCAGTGGGTCTGGAGCATGTGGGGCTGATGTCCTGTTTACTCCAGATGGTAATCTGCTTTTTATTTCCTCCTCACAGAAAAAAAAAGCCGATTACCGACTCTGTTTACATCACATGATCAGCTGTCATTGGCTCACAGCTGATCACATGTAAGGTGCCGGGATCGGACTCACTGGTCACAGAGTGAGCCGCACACACCGCATTGAAAAATGCAAAGTAATGCATTTGGGTGCTAAAAATACTAATGGAAATTACTCACTAGGGGAAGAACCTCTGGGGGAATCTAGGATGGAAAAGGACCTGGGTGTCCTAGTAGATGAGAGGCTCAGCAATGGCATGCAATGCCAAGCTGCTGCAAATCAAATTATTAGCATGCATTTTAAAGGGGATTTACTTCAGGGATAAAACAATAATTCTGCCACTCTACAACACTCTGGTCCGGCCTCACCTGGAGTATGCCGTCAAGTTCTGGACACCAGTCCTTAAGAAGGATGTACTGGAAGTGGAAAGAGTTCAGAGAAGAGCAGCAAAGCTTATAAAGGGATGACAGGAGCACAGTTATGGGGAAGACTACATGCATTAAATGTATTCTCTCTGGAAAAAAGAGGCTTGAGAGGAGATATTATAGTGATTTTCAAATACCATCTGGTGACCTTAGCATAGGGAAAACTTTTCAGTGGGAGGGAGTGTAAAGACACGTGGCCATTCATTGAAATTGGAAGAGAAGAGGTTTAACCTTAAACTGCATAGAGGGTTCTTTACTGTCAGAGTAGTAAGGATGTGGAATTTTCTTCCACCAGCAGTGGTATCAGCAGGGAGCGTCAATAGTTTAAATAAACTATTAGATGGGCATCTTAACAATCACAACATACAAGGACATGCGATTTACTATTGACATACACACATACACTCACCACCGGTTGAAATGAGTGTCTTTATTCGACCTTTCCAACTATGTTATGTGTATTCAATTGTTTTCTTTTTTTAGTTTTAGAGGGATTCGAACCTCTGTCTGATTTTACCACTATCCGGAGCTCTGTTAGAAAGGTCAGTTCACACCAGCGACTTTGCTATACCACAGCCGCTGATGTGTACTGTAAAGGGAGCGATGCTGATGTATCATAAATGACGCATTATACTGTTTATTTTAGTTTATCCTTATTGAAATGTCAAAAAATTAAATTTCAGCGATTTGTTATTCAAAAATGAAAAGTAAAAAGTTTTGCTTGTCCAAGTTTTCATTTTTCAGCATGTGGGAAATTAACTCAGAGTCTCAAGGCAAATTGTCCTGTCTATGCATTGGGATTGCATTGGACAAGGATACTCAGTGCAGCTCAATGCATGTGGTGTGAATGGTCCATGCCCTTGATTAATTTCACACTGACAATGTTTTCCCCAGACAGAACACTGCATAGGACACTTTTCTGTGATTATTTGTTATTTTACTGTTTTATTGTGTTATTTATAAAAGTCTGTTCAATGGTTTTCTTCACCAGGGAATTTGTCAGTTCATCCCTTTTCCAGCTTTGCTTTTGTCATCTGTTTTCTGATAATTTTTTGCGATATTTGTTTAATTTTGGTAAAGTGTAAGTCAATTTTTACTAAAAAAGCATGCTATTCTGTCCCATATGGAAATAGCAGCATAGTCCGCATACCTACCTTCCAGTTAGAGCGCCATATCAAGTTAAAGAATTTAGGCCACAACTGAATTATTTTAAGACCTTCTTAACCACTTAAGCCCCGGACCAATTTGCAGCCAGGCCCCTATTTGCGATTCGGCACTGTGTCGCTTTAACTGACAATTGCGCGGTCGTGCGACGTGGCTCCCAAACAAAATTGGCATCCTTTTTTTCCCACAAATAGAACTTTTTTTTGGTGGTATTTGATCGCCCCTGCGGTTTTTATTTTTTGCACTATAAACAAAAATAGAGCGCCAATTTTGAAAAAAATTTAATATTTTTTTACTTTTTGCTATAATAAATATCCCCAAAAAAATATATAATTTTTTTTTTTCCCTCAGTTTAGACCGATACGTATTCTTCTACATATTTTTGGTAAAAGGAAATCGCAAATAAGCGATTATTGATTGGTTTGTGCAAAAGTTATAGCGTTTACAAAATTAAGGATAGTTTTATAGCATTTTTATTAATATTTTTTTTTTTTTTTACTAGTAATGGTGGCGATCAGCGATTTCTATTGTGACTGCGACATTATGGCGGACACATCGGACATTTTTGAAAATTTTTTGGGACCATTGTCATTTATACAGCAATCAGCGCTATTTAAATGCACTGATTCCTGTGTAAATGACACTGGCAGTGAAGGAGTTAACCACTAGGGGAAGGGGTTAAGTATGTTTGTGTGTGTTTTTTTTTACTGTAGGGGGCGTGGCTTTGCGTCTGACATCACTGATTGGCTTTCCCGATGACTGGGAACAGCCGATCAGGGACAGCGTCACTAGGAAGCACGGGGAGAGGTTTGTTTACACAGACCTCTCCCCGTTCTTCAGCTCTGTGACCCGATCGCGGGACACCAGTGGCGATTGGTGCCGCGGCCGTGGTCACGGAGCTCAGGACCGTGTCGCGGCTGGGCTCTTAAAGGGCCACGTACAGGTACGTGGTTGTGCCCAGCCGTGCCATTCTGCTGACGTATATCGGCGTGAGGCGGTCCTTAAGCGGTTAAAGTGGAGTTCCACACAAAAAAGTATTGGGAATTGCAGTAATTGTAGCTGCTGACTTTTAAGTTTTTTATTTTATTTAATTTTTTTAAGCGGAACTCCGCTTTAAAATCTCGCCATCTTGTGTTATTGTACTCTCCCTGTCACCTATGATGAGCTCTGTAGTTGTGACAGAAGAGATTGAACACCATGTGTGCAGCAAAAAGAACAGGGTGGCATTCCATTCCATGGCACTAGGGGGCCACTGGTCCCAATGGCTGCTCTATCCCTACAATAAAAGGACAGGGTCATCACAGGCTGTATACAATTATAAGAAGGCTTCTATTTAGTGAGGTGAGTTTTTTAGACTGCCTGGCTGGAAGCTATGCTGCTGCATCATGTATGAGACAGCATAGTATTATTTTTATTGAAGAAGAACTTACCCTTTAATACAATAAATTTATAGAAAGGAGTACATAGATTTTGAGAAGGAAAAATGTGTATGGTTAGTGTGGCACTTGAATGGAACTAAGTACTGTATATCTAATACAGCTTCACTCTCTCCGTGTAAACCTACAATAAATTTTTCTTATTTGCTCCATTTTTGTCTGTTAAATTTACCAATAAAAGCCTCTAGGTGGCAGTAGATGACATGGTAACTGTAAAAATTAGCTGTTGATCCTGACAGAAATCTTGTGAGCTGATAAATTCCTGTGCTATGTGTACATGCCTTGCTTTATTAGTTAGCATTGTTCCTAATTCTCTCTGTGGACTACAGCACAACTCCCTAATATGGTATGGAGAAGAAGAGATGGTGGAGGTGCTCTGTAGTCCTATCATATCGTTCATGTCATATGACGTTGCCCCAGTCTCGCCGTGCTTGTGTGCCCACGTGGGTGCGCAGATCGGCGGCACAGTGGACAGGGCGCAACCCCGATCTTGGTAAAGAGGCGATGATAAGGCTTTTTACCCATGTGATCAGCTGTGTCCAATCACATGTAAACAAGGAAATGTCAGCTATTGGCTCTCATCGCCTCACACTGAAGGCATGTGAGGAAAGAACAGCCAATCAGCAGCATTTCCTCACAGGGGAGATCTGTACAGATAATCGGGGCACTGATTATCAGTGCAACCCCAGTAGTGATGCCAATTTGTGCCCATCAGTGATGCCTATCATTGCCCATAAGTGCCACCTATCAGTTCCCATCCATGCTGCATATCGGTGCCACCTATCCTTGCCCATCAGTGCTGCATATTAGTGCCGTCTCATCAGTGCAACCTATCAGTGCCCGTCAGTGCAGCCTTAACAGCGCACATCAGTGAAGGAAAAAATTACTGACAACATTTTCTGACAGAATACTCCTCCCACAAATCATCCCCCCAATCCCATCTCCTCCCACAAATCATCCCCCCAATCCCATCTCCTCCCACAAATCATCCCCCCCAATGCGCTCTCCTAGCACAAATCCCCCCTCCTCCCACAAATCCCCCCCCAATCCCCTCTCCTAGCACAAAAACCCCCCTTCCAAAAATCCCCCCAATCCCCTGCCCTAGCACAAAACCCCCCCTCCTCCCACAAATCCCCCCCAATCCCCTCCCCTAGCACAAATCCCCCTCCTCCCCTATCACAAATCCCCTCTACTAGCACAACCCCCCCCCCCCCCTCCTCCCACAAATCCCCCTCAATCCCCTCAAAAAACCTCGTCTGATGGGTGTCACCTCTGGCGGGCAGAGGCGGCTCTCTAATTAGGCAAATTAGGCGATGGCCCAAGGCCTCGCTCTCTCAGGGGCCTCCCACGGCCAGCTAGTTTACCTAATTAGAGAGCCGCCTCTTCCAGCAGCAAAGTCCTGTGTCCTCTCACTGCTACAGGGAGACAGGCTGCGAGTGAAAGTTACCTTGTGATCGGAGCTCACATACAGCTCCGGATCACAGACAGGGAGAGCCGCTGAGCAGAGCCTGACAGATCTCCCCCTGCTGCCCGCAAAGCCAGACAAGAGAGGAGAGACCTGCTTCTGCTCCTCCTCCTCCAGCCCTCTCCTCCTGTGTCTCCCCCGCCTACTCTCCTCGGCAGTGTTCTCTGCTCTACCTCAGAGAAGGGGATGTGGGCGGGAAGATTCATGCTGAAGCCCAGCAAACAGAAGAGGATCCATCCATCCATCCATCCAGCCCCTCCTGCCTCCCAGTGAGTACACTGATGTAGGGGATGCCCTTCCTTCCCTTCTTCCTCCATCCCCCTTGCTTTCTATCTTTCCTTCCTTCTTTCTCTTTCCACCTTTCCTTCCTTTTTCTTTCTTTATTTTCTTCTTTCTTTCTCTTTCCTTCCTTCTTTTTTTCTTTATTTCCTTCCATCTTTTCTTTCTTTATTTCCTTCTCTCTTTCTTTCCTTCCATCTCTCCTTCCTTTCTCTTTCTTTCTTTCCTTCCATCTATTATTTCTTTCCTTTTCTCTTTCTTTCTTTATTTTCCTCTCTTTCTTTCCTTCCATCTTGTCTCACTTTTCTTATTTCTCTTTCTTTTCTTATTTCTCTTTCTTTTCTTATTTCTCTTTCTTTCTTTCTTTCTTTCTTTCCTTCCATCTTGTCTTTCTTTCCTTCCATCTTGTCTTTCTTTCCTTCCATCTTTCCTTCCTTTCTCTTTCCTTCCTTCCTTCCTTCCTTTCTTTCTTTTCTTCTCTCTTTCTTTCCTTCCATCTTGTCTTTCTTTCCTTATTTCTCTTTCTTTCCTTCCATCTTGTCTTTCTTTCCTTCCATCTTTCCTTTCTTTCTTTCTTTCTTTCTTTCTTTCTTCTCTCTCTCTTTCTTTCCTTCTCCTTCTTTCCATCTTTTTTCTTTCTTTCCTTCCATCTTTCCTTCTTTCTTTCCTTCTCTTTCTTTCCTTCTTTCTTTCCTTCCACCTTTCCTTTCTCTTTCTTTCGTTTCTTTCTTTCTTTCTTTCTTTCCTTCCTTCTCTCTTTCTTTCTTTCCTTCCTTCCTTCTCTCTTTCTTTCTTTCCTTCCACCTTTCCTTCCATCTTTTCTTTCTTTCCTTTCTTTTTCTCTTTCTTTCTTTCCTTCCTTTCTTTTCTTTCCTTCTCTCTTTCTTTCTTTCCATCCATCCTTCCATCTTTCTTTCTTTCCTTCCTTTCTTTCCTTCTTTCTCTTACTTTCCTTCTTTTACTTTCTTTCCTTCTTTCTTTCTTTTTTCTTTCTTTCTTTCTTTCTTTCTTTCTTTCTTTTTCTTTTTTTTCTTTCCTTCCTTTCTTTCCTTCCATCTTCTTTCTTTTTCTCTTTCTTTCTTTCCTTCCTTTCTTTCCTTCGCTCTTTCTCTCTCTTTCTTTTCTTTCTTTCTTTCTTTCTTCTTTTTTTCTTTCTTTCTTTCTTTTTCTTTCTTTTCTTTCTTTCTTTCTTTCTTTCTTTCTTTCTTTCTTTCTTTCTTTCTTTCTTTCCTTCCTTTATTTCCTTCCATCTTTTCTTTCCTTCTTTCTCTTTCTTTCCTTCCTTTTTTCTTTCTTTCCTTCCACCTTTCCTTCCTTTTTTTTTTTTCTTTCTTTCCTTCCATCTTTGAGATGCAGGATAAAAGGAAAAAAATTGGCGCTACCTCTAATAAGAAATGCAGGGTTACCAAGGGTTGATGAGCAAAAAGGGGGGCGGTGTGAGTGTGCGTTAATAGAGCAAGTGGCCTCACCTGTTATCCTCCCCTCCTATAAATACATAAAGTAGTGAGAGATTGGGGAAGGTTTTTTAGGGGAACAAAGGGCCCACCCTTAAAAGTGGGGTAGAATCCCCAATTATCCAAACCCCAATCTCAGTGAGTGATAAATATAAAGGTATATATATGTAAGTATATAACATAAAGACCAAAAAACGTGTAACAGATCAATAAAAGTTAATTAAATGACAGTCCCAGTGAAACATAGAGTGAAAGTGATTGAAAATAAAATAAAATAAAAGTCCTGGGTATGGCACAAAAACAAGTCCAGTTTCAAGTGAAAAAAGAAAAAAATAACAATAAAAAACCATAAAAAACACGCTTTCTTCCAGAAGTGATTCAAAAGTGACTTTTGTGCTCCAGCAGTGATGGTGACTTTGTTTTTTAATTCTTTATTTCTTTGCACGAATACATAACATAGCTCATTAGTAATTACATAAAACAACTTATTATATCCACTTTCAGAACAAAGCTTATTCTTTTAGAAAGCAAAACATGATGTATTCCTACCATTTTTTATAAACAAATAACAATATCAATTCCCCACCACATCCCTCTGCTCCAAGGCCCCGTCCCCTATATGGGGCCTATAAAATTAAGAACAAGAGAGAAGAGAAAAAAAAAAAAAATAAAAAAAAAAATATATATATATAAAGCAAAACAAAAAAAAAATATAAGCACAACAAAGAAAAAAAAAAAAAATAGATAAATAAAGAATAAAAAAAATTAATTATATATATTTATCATGAGTGCGTCGCACCCGCCATCAAAGATACGCGTCTCACATCATTACTAGGCAGTCTATTCCTCTAATTCCTCTCCAATCAACCTTTTCCCTTCATCTGATTGTAAGAATGACTCCCAAGGTGACTTTGATGTTGCCCCCTCTGGCTCCCTCACTCACCAGATTGAAATACCCCTGCAGGGGTAAACAGCTTTTTCAGATATCTTTATCACGTCCCGTTTCTGGAAGGTATCCTGGCCAGTTATTCCCTCCGATGGATTCACCCAGGTTCCTTGGGAGATGTTTGAAGGGCCTCAAAGAATGAGGAATAATAGCATCCAGCGTGCCCCACCGAGCGTGGGGGGTAAAACTCCCAAAAAAAAAAAAAAAAAAGGAAAGAGGAAGATCCTTGTGTGATATCAGGCGGCAAAATTTTTTTATTTTAAAATAGTTAAAAACAAATAAATGAAAGTTAAAAATATAAGGCCAGGGTATCTCGCAGGATACACCTGGTCCGCCACACACAGTAGACAAGATAGAGGGAATAGGGTCGGTATATGGCTTGCGCTCCAGCTGCGTACCAGACCCTTTGAAAACGTCTGACGATGAAACTAGTAAGGCGTGCTGACGTCACTTCCGGTGTGGGAACGAGTGGTCTGGTACGCAGCTGGAGCGCAAGCCGTATACCGACCCTATTCCCTCTATCTTGTCTACTGTGTGTGGCGGACCAGGTGTATCCTGCGAGATACCCTGGCCTTATATTTTTAACTTTCATTTATTTGTTTTTAACTATTTTAAAATAAAAAAAAATTGCCGCCTGATATCACACAAGGATCTTCCTCTTTCCTTTTTTTTTTTTTTGGGGAGTTTTACCCCCCACGCTCGGTGGGGCACGCTGGATGCTATTATTCCTCATTCTTTGAGGCCCTTCAAACATCTCCCAAGGAACCTGGGTGAATCCATCGGAGGGAATAACTGGCCAGGATACCTTCCAGAAACGGGACGAGATAAAGATATCTGAAAAAGCTGGTTACCCCTGCAGGGGTACTTCAATCTGGTGAGTGAGGGAGCCAGAGGGGGCAACACCAAAGTCACCATCACTGCTGGAGCACAAAAGTCACTTTTGAATCACTTCTGGAAGAAAGCGTGTTTTTGACACAGTGTTTTTTATGGTTTTTTATTGTTATTTTTTTCTTTTTTCACTTGAAACTGGACTTGTTTTTGTGCCATACCCAGGACTTTTATTTTATTTTTATTTTCAATCACTTTCACTCTATGTTTCACTGGGACTGTCATTTAATTAACTTTTATTGATCTGTTACACGTTTTTTGGTCTTTATGTTATATACTTACATATATATACCTTTATATTTATCACTCACTGAGATTGGGGTTTGGATAATTGGGGATTCTACCCCACTTTTAAGGGTGGGCCCTTTGTTCCCCTAAAAAACCCTCCCCAATCTCTCACTACTTTATGTATTTATAGGAGGGGAGGATAACAGGTGAGGCCACTTGCTCTATTAACGCACACTCACACCGCCCCCCTTTTTGCTCATCAACCCTTGATAACCCTGCATTTCTTATTAGAGGTAGCGCCAATTTTTTTCCTTTTATCCTGCATCTCACATTTAAATAGTCCTCTAGGGGGCTATTTTTTGGAAAGGCTGCACACCTATACTACTTGCTCCTAAGCGCGGAGTTGTTTGTTGTAATATTCCTTCCATCTTTCTCTTTCTTTCTTTATCTTTCTTTCTTTCCACCTTTCCATCCCTTTTCTTTCTTTCCTTCCATCTTTCTTTCTCTTTCTTTCCTTCCATCTTTTCTTTCTTTCTTTCCATCTTTCCTTTCTTTCTTTCCTTCCATCTTTTCTTTCTTTCTATTCGTCCACCTTTCCTTCCTTTCTCTTTCTTTCTTTCCTTCCATCTTTCTTTCTTTCTTTCTTTCTTTCTTTCTTTCTTTCTTTCTTTCTTTCTTTCTTTCTTTCTTTCTTTCCTTCCACCTTTCCTTCCTTTCTTTCCTTATTTCTCTTTCTTTCTTTCCTTCCATCTTTCCTTCTCTCTTTCTTTCCTTCCACATTTCCTTCCAACTTTTCTTTCTTTCCATCTTTCCTTTCTTTCTTTCTTTCTTTCCGTCCACCTTTCCTTCCTTTCTCTTTCTTTCTTTCCTTCTTTCCTTTTTTTCTCTTTCTTTCCTTCCTTCCTCTTTCTTTCTTTACTTCTTTCCTTTCCTTATTTCTCTTTCTTTCTTTCTTTTTCTTTCTTTCTTTCTTTCTTTCTTTCTTTCCTTTCATCTTTCTTTCCTTCTCTTTCTTTCCTTCCACCTTTCCTTCCATATTTTCTTTCTTTCTTTCCTTCTCTCTTTCTTTCCATCTTTTCTTTCTTTCCATCTTTCCTTTCTTTCCGTCCACCTTTCCTTTCCTTTCTTTCTTTCTTTCTTTCTTTCCTTTCTTTCTTTCCTTTCTTTCTTTCTTTCCTTTCTTTTTCTTTCCTTCCTTTCTTTCTTTCTTTTCTTCCCTCCACCTTTCCTTTCTTTCTTTCTTTTCTTCCCTCCACCTTTCCCTTCTTTCTTTCTTTTCTTCCCTCCACCTTTCCCTTCTTTCTTTCTTTTCTTCCCTCCACCTTTCCCTTCTTTCTTTCTTTTCTTCCCTTATTTCTTTCTTTCTTTCTTTCTTTCTTTTCTTCCCTCCACCTTTCCCTTCTTTCTTTCTTTTTCTTTCCTTTCTTTCTTTCCTTCCTTCCTTCTCTTTCTGTGACAGCCTGCCCCCTGTTCTTTACTGTGTCCACCAGTTAATTTTCGTTCCTTGAATTATTTTTCCCATTATGGGAGTGAGTGGGGCCTCATGTCTAAGTTTTGCCTAAGGCCTCACAAAGTCTAGAGCCGCCTCTGCTGGCGGGTGTCACCCAGGTGCGGTCTGCACCCCTTTAGCAATGCCATTGTCAATCGCAGTGAGTGATGCACAAAGGTGGCGATCTACTGATATGGCAAACCACCACTATTTCCAATCTTCAGACCCAAAATGGACAGGGTTATGTAATACGATATAACTCCAATGTCATTAATGTCGTCCAGCAATGTTTATCCATGTCTATCACAATGAGGGATGCACAAATGTGGCAATCTGCTGACAATCTTCCAACCCAAAAGAGCCAGGGTTATATTCCACAACGTAAATCCAATCGATATTGTCCTGCAATGTCGATCCACGTCAGGAGAGATGAAAATTACACTTCACATATCTCAGGAGGCTGCTGGACCAGACTGAAAGCACAGCTTTTAGTGGGCAATGCCGGGGATACGAAGACCAGCAAAGTATCGGCCCGGCTGAAGACCGTACAGCACTCTTGGATTAGTGAGTGTTTCTTAAATGTCAGAAGACCTTATTCTTTCAGTTCCTGTTCAGCATCTTTCTCCATTTCTTGCTTATGAAGCTGAACCCATCAAACAATCTCTGTCTCGCATTTGTAATTCTCCTCTCTTTCTTTCTTCTGTAGTGAATCAGTTGCTTAACTTCAAGTTGCTCATTTGTGTCTATTTCTTGGCACTGCAACAAGAAAATACATAAATCAGACTTATCATTCAATACTTGACATACCAACCAGGAGATGCATTTTCAAATGTAACACTATACTACCCAATGTTACCATTATAACTGATATTTCGGTTCTTCTATGACCTTATAATGATATTTTATAATAATAATTAGCAGTTGGCTGCATGTGGAATATAGCAAATGTACAGATGATCATGTTTTTTTTTTTTTTTTTGCAGTTTATAATTATTCTGCAATTCCTAGTGACTGAATGCAGCTCCCTATGAAATGATCTCCTTGTATGTGCACACATTATATTAATTGTACTTCCAATGGACTTACTTCTGGCATCCACAATGGTGAAATGACCTTTCCTTCCTCCAACTTCCTCCAGTCAATAGATCTGAAGAAGGGGTGTTCTCGTAGTCTATTCACTGCCCACCATCGATCTCTCGGATATTCTGCAAGAAGCTGGAATGAAAAATATATGAAATTTAGCATACAGTAGATTGTCACTAATAGAAAATGATAAATTAGCCAGTTTAGTGTCGGCTATTATTAAAAAAAAAAAAAAAAAAAACTTCTCAATGTCATATTTTAATTCCTTAGTGTAGTTTTAAATTAAGGAATGTCTGCTAGAAGGATCTAAGGTAACATTACTGAACCGGTCTAGGAGTTCCCCAACAGCTCATGTTTTCAGGATGTCACATGGGTAATTCAGATGTAATGCTGACCTCCTGTGTGGTCAATATCCTGCCATAAAATCTGTATTTAACTCTTTACCGCCGACGCCCCCCGGTGTGAAAGCCCTCTAATTCTAGACTATCAATACTTACTCGCTCAATAACATCTCGAAGGTCAGGGTCAATGTTCCTTGGATAGAAGTAGTTCCTGGATCTGACGGATTCTGGCTCTGCTCCTGTGGCCATTTCGAACAGGATGACACCAAGTGAATAATAGTCGGCCATGGCATCGTAGGGTTTGTTACGGGTGTCACCCAGGTGCGGTCCGCACCCCCTTAGCAATGCCATTGTCAATCGCAATGAGTGATGCACAAAGGTGGCGATCTACTGATATGGCAAACCACCATTATTTCCAATCTTCAGACCCAAAATGGACAGGGTTATGTAATACGATATAAATCCAATGTCATTAATGTCGTCCAGCAATGTTTAGCCATGTCTATCACAATGAGGGATGCACAAATGTGGCAATCTGCTGACAATCTTCCAACCCAAAAGAGCCAGGGTTATATTCCACAACGTAAATCCAATCGATATTGTCCTGCAATGTCGATCCACGTCAGGAGAGATGAAAATTACACTTCACATATCTCAGGAGGCTGCTGGACCAGACTGAAAGCACAGCTTTTAGTGGGCAATGCCGGGGATACGAAGACCAGCAAAGTATCGGCCCGGCTGAAGACCGTACAGCACTCTTGGATTAGTGAGTGTTTCTTAAATGTCAGAAGACCTTATTCTTTCAGTTCCTGTTCAGCATCTTTCTCCATTTCTTGCTTATGAAGCTGAAGTCATCAAACAATCTCTGTCTCGCATTTGTAATTCTCCTCTCTTTCTTTCTTCTGTAGTGAATCAGTTGCTTAACTTCAAGTTGCTCATTTGTGTCTATTTCTTGGCACTGCAACAAGAAAATACATAAATCAGACTTATCATTCAATACTTGACATACCAACCAGGAGATGCATTTTCAAATGTAACACTATACTACCCAATGTTACCATTATAACTGATATTTCGGTTCTACTATGACCTTATAATGATATTTTATAATAATAATTAGCAGTTGGCTGCATGTGGAATATAGCAAATGTACAGATGATCATGGTTTTTTTTTTGCAGTTTATAATTATTCTGCAATTCCTAGTGACTGAATGCAGCTCCCTATGAAATGATCTCCTTGTATGTGCACACATTATATTAATTGTACTTCCAATGGACTTACTTCTGGCATCCACAATGGTGAAATGACCTTTCCTTCCTCCAACTTCCTCCAGTCAATAGATCTGAAGAAGGGGTGTTCTCGTAGTCTATTCACTGCCCACCATCGATCTCTCGGATATTCTGCAAGAAGCTGTAATGAAAAATATATGACATTTAGCATACAGTAGATTGTCACTAATAGAAAATTATAAATTAGCCAGTTTAGTGTCAGCTATTATTAAAAAAAAAAAACAAAAAAACTTCTCAATGTCATATTTTAATTCCTTAGTGTAGTTTTAAATTAAGGTATGTCTGCTAGAAGGATCTAAGGTAACATTCCTGAACCGGTCTAGGAGTTCCCCAACAGCTCATGTTTTCAGGATGTCACATGGGTAATTCAGATGTAATGCTGACCTCCTGTGTGGTCAATATCCTGCCATAAAATCTGTATTTAACTCTTCCAGAAGTCATATACCCCCTCCACGCTTTCTGACTCTAATCCCTTTATTACTATGGCACATAGCAATGCAGAAGAGCCTTTTTACATAGACAACACTAAGGACCTATAGCTCTTAGATAATTCTAAGACCCCTTTCACACTGCCATCATTTTTCAGGCACTACAGCGCTAAAAATAGCATCTGTATAGCGCCTGAAAAAAGCGGCTCCATTCACTCCAGTGTAAAAGCCAGAGGGCTTTCACACTGGAGTGGTGCACTGGCAGGGCGTCACAAAAAGTCCTGCCAGTAGCTTCTTTGGAGCGGTGAACTCGCCGCACCTCCACCGCTGCTCCCCATTGAAATCAATGGGGCAGCGCTGCGATACACCCAAGCATAATGCCGCTCCGGCTGCGTTTTGCAAGCAGATTTAACCCCTTTTCGCCGAATAGCGATGCTAAAACGGCGCTAAAAATAACGCTGCTTTACCGCCGATGCCCCCCCGTGTGAAAGCCCTCTAATTCTAGACTATTGATACTTACTCGCTCAATAACATCTCGAAGGTCAGGGTCAATGTTCCTTGGATAGAAGTAGTTCCTGGATCTGACGGATTCTGGCTCTGCTCCTGTGGCCATTTCGAACAGGATGACACCAAGTGAATAATAGTCGGCCATGGCATCGTAGGGTTTGTTATAGTAAACCTGATAAAACAGAGAGAAAGGTTATAAAGTATAAGTATAAAATAAAGCACATGATCAACCATACACAGAGCAGTAATAATAGGTACGAAATAATTGGTAGAAATGACAGGTCACGGTGTGGCCCCTGATGTTTTTTAGGCTTCTTGTCACAATCATTGTGACCCTGCTTCCTTCATCTCCAAAATTCTTGTTCTTTCATTATGAAATGGCTGATAAACATAATAATATAAAATAGATGTGGTAAAGGGGCAAAAGAAGGGTTGTTTTTTACTTACCTCTGGGGCCATATAGGCAGTAGTACCGGCACAACTATACGCTTTCTTGGATCCGAACATATCGACTTTAGAAAGGCCAAAATCTGCTATTTTTACATGGCCGGAGCTGTCAAGCAGTATGTTCTCGGGTTTCAAGTCTCTGTAAAAGAAAAGGAGAGAGTTATATTTACAGATCAAATATTTAAAATCAAAGTTCACCCAATACTAATAGGTCAGTTTTAGATGGGTGCCAACGGGTTAGATCACCTACTAACTTTATGCACCACTTTATGAATCTCAGCATGAACCACATGAGCTCAGTTCCCAGCTTACTGCAGTTGAAGAAACCATGTCAGGTCCAAGTCTGTCATTCTGCAATGCTTTAACATCTTTATTGAAAACAAGAGAGCAGAAACACTCCATAGGCTGTCTTCCTCTGTCATATTTTGCCCTTCTAGTGGGGCATGATTAAGTCCCACTAGGGGGCTATACGTATTAGAATGAGAGAGCCTGGGGAGAGTTTCTATCCCCATGTCTTTAATAAAGTTGTAGACACATTGCGGATTGATGGAGTGTGCCTCAATATTGTTTCTTGTACTGGTTTATGAGGGTTGAAGGGGCCCCAAAAAAATTCTTAATAAAAATGCCATAAACTATCCCCTATTTTGTAGACGCTATAACGTTTGCGCAAACCAATCAATGTACGCTTATTGCGTTTTTTTTTTTTACCAAAAATATGTAGAAGAATACATATCATCCTAAACAGAGAAAAAAAAAATGTATTTTTATATTTTTGGGGGATATTTATTATAGCAAAAAGTAAAAAATTATGCGTTTTTTTTTTTTTTTTTTATGCAGCAATGCAGTGCCGAAACCCAAAAAGTGCTCTGGTCTTGGCCAGCCAAATGGTCCGGGGCGTAAAGAGGAGTATCCATAAAAAAAATAAAAATTTAAAGTCAGCAGCTACAAATACTGAAGCTGCTGACTTTTAATAATCGGACACTTACCTGTTCCAGGGTCCAGCGATGCGGGGGGTCGAAGCTCCCTTCGTCCCCCCCATCCGCTCGGCAACTGTGGGCACCCAGCTGTGGCTTCACAGCCGGGCACCCACTGCGCCGCATGCCGTTATTGGCCGCGCAGTCATATGGGACCTGTCACGTGTCCCAGATGACTGACAGGAGGGAGGGAGCCCTTCCTGCACCGAGGGGAAGTGATGTCACCAGCCCATGCACCGAAGGAGGCAGACTACGAGGGACCCCCTAGCAACAGGCATTTAGAGGTGAGTTAAAAAAAAATTCCAATTATTTTTATAAATTTTTTTGGGAATTTTAAGCTTTTTTTTTTTTTTTTTTTTTAGTGCAACACCACTTTAAGTGGTTAGTTAAAATGTATGGAGGATGGGGAAGTGAGGCTCTTTAACTTAGATGCACAAAAGCTTCAGCAGCAGGCGACAGAACTGGCAGCAGGCAATTCAACCTTTGTACAGCCACAACTAGAGTACCAGTGTTGGGTGGTGTTATCCTTTAATAAAGAATGGCAAATATGGAGGAAAGATCATGATAGAAAGCTTACCTATGAATGATACCGCGTCCGTGCAGATATCGCAGAGCACAAAGAAGTTCGGCAGCAATAAATCTGTAAAAAAAAAGAGAGGTCTATTAATATCACATGTCTCACAGAAATAAGTAAATAAATAATTAATAGATGACTCCTTCCTTGCTGTGCAAGTCATAGGAAGGAATGTATTACTCTGACAATGATAGGCACTGTTCAGTTTTTGGGGTAATACATTAATTGGTCCTAAACAAGCCCATAGAGATTGGATAACAGTCACCTGATCTCATGTCTGTGGTAGCCGACAACCACTGGCTGAGATCTGTCAGGTTGGAACATTAATTGTGCGGGTTGAAGATACAGCCTTGCGCACTAAGATAAACTAAAGGATTTAGCCATTTTCTGGCAGGTATGACATTAGGCCTAGAGGTATGCAGCAGAGGTTTTTTGGCAGATCCTGCTAGGGACCAATCACTAGGAGTAGCAACTGATTATTAATCAGGGTGGACAAATGGCTCCCTATGGAATAATCTATACAAGTAGCATGCAGTAGTATCTTGAAGGGATTAGTCACATCTGATTGAAGCAGTATGTGATCATGTGAGATTGATCTCTACAAAATGGAATTACAGTGTACTTTGCTGATGGCAAAAAAAAAAGGGCTTGGGGGGACAGCAGAGGGTTTTCCTGATGAAGGCTTACTTAGGTGTGGGTGGGTGGGCTGTTATATAAAATTAGGATTTATTATATTAATACTATATTTATGAAAATCCTTCATTAGGACTGTTTGCCCTCACCCTTTGCTTGGGCCCCAGTCACACCACGTGAAAAACATGCCAAAATGCATTTCACACTTGTGGTGCCATTTATTCCTAATGACACCTCAAAAGCAGGTAGCAGTTGCCTGAAAAAAAATGCACCACTATGTACATTGCAAAAGTGCGTGAGGCTCACTGCCAAAAAAAGTCCATGAGTTACATTGGCACATTTGGCACAAGTAGGGCAGCCCATACAAGTGAATAGGCTGTCCTGTGCTGTTGCACAACAAACATGCAAAAAAGTGAAAATAAACACTTCACATGGTGCAGGTGGTGTGAATGCCTCCTTGGACAGTATCTTTGTGAGCCGTACCTTATTGCAGCAGTTGATAATGGAGCAGAAGACTTGATCAGGTCGCGTAGTTCTCCTCCTCTCATGTACTCCATTACGAAGAAGAGATCTTCCTGTGAAAGACAAAGAGAAATATATAGGTTCAAAAAGGTAAAGTGCATGTGGGGTTGGTGTTTTGTCAGAAATGTAGAAATATTGGGCTTAAGATAACAAAGGATAGCACTGGATTTCTGACAGGATCAACAGGTTTTTTTCTGCTCTTATTGAACAGGTATAGCAGAATGCTTTGATTTGTATATTTAATAGACCAAGTGGGAAAAGACAAGAGATGGTCACTGTTGGGTTTACATTCACTTTAAATCTAAGTTCCCATTAAAGTCAGAATACGATGCTGGGCAAGAACTTTACATATATGTTCAACATATTTCCTCATTGGGAAAGCAATATACAGAGCCACATAACATGCAAACATGTTCTACCAGGCTGCCATTACATTGACTCTATCATGAGAGAAGTACGGGGGGTATATCTGATCCGAGTCAATGACAACAAAGCCACAGCCGGGGAGAACCAGAATTCCCAACATTCTACATTGGCAGCCTCTGTGAAGCTGGACCATCTCTAATGTTTTTCTGGTTTGGGGATTTGTTTCTAGGTCTGTACAGGACTTGGAGATCAAGTGGATAATATGGATGTGATTTGATGAGTGATTGATAGGAATGTGACACTTACTTCTGATTGGAAGGTTCCATAGGCGTGTGTACAAAAAGGACTCTCTCCAACTTTTTCAAGTATTTGTCTCTCTATAAGTACACTTTTAGGATCTTCTTTTAATAATTGCCTTTTCTTTACCACCTTGACTGCCAGTTTCTGGTCTGTGGCAGGATGGGATGCCAGGGCGACCTAAAAAAAAACACAGGACACAAATGATTAGAGCTAATTCAGCACCAGGTTCTGAAAAGGTTACCTCTGGGTCCCCAGCAGCAACCCCCAGCCTGGCTACAATTGTTAGTCTATAGCATGAAAACACAAGTTTATAGAGCATGAACGCAGCAGGCCTTCAGCAAGTTGTAAGTGGTTTTGACTGTTAGTCACTACCTTCTAGACTGTTAGTGAATGGGGATAGATTTAAATAGGCTTTTATCAGGCTGCAGTGGGCTTTTAGCAAATTTAGAGAAAACTACAGCCAACACTCACTCCTAAGTTTGTATTCAGTGTTACTATATTGGGGCTAAAGGTTATGAAGCTCTGAAGCCAAACTCTATCTATAGAATCTGCTAAATACAGTTTAATTTAGATTTATTGCCTTATCTATCAACAAATTTGTGCCGAGCTGCTTTTTGTGTATTATACCTCCGACAGACAGAACACCACTAACATAACTTTAGGCTCGATTCACTCCACTCGCTTTACATTCATTTAACACACACTAAGCATATTTGAGATGATGTGTGTTGGCATTAGTTTTTTTTAACAATGATGTAAAATAACTTTATTGTACCTTCCTTAACCCCTTCAATACCGCGTCATAGTCATATGACGCCCACAAGGTGGATCTACCATCCTGGGTGGGCGTCATATGACGTCCTCGCATTCCCGGCCGCCTGGGGGGCGCCCGCGGCATCGCTCGGGACCCGGTGCGAGTGCCCGGCGGCCGCGATGTCCGCCGGGCACCCGCGATTGCCCGTTAAAACAACGGGACCGTGCGGGACCGTGGAGCTGTGTGTGTAAACACACAGCTCCACGTCCTGTCAGCGGGGAGGAGACCGATCATGTGATCCCAGTACGGAGGAACACATGATTGGTCTTCTCCCCTTGAGTCCCCTCCCCCCACAGTTAGAATCACTCCTATTAGGGAACACATTAACCCCTGCAGCGCCCCCTAGTGTTAACCCCTTCCCTGCCAGTCACATTTACACAGTAATCATTGCAATTTTATAGCAACGATCGCTGTGTAAATGTGAATGGTTCCAAAAATGTGTCAAAAGTGTCCGAAGTGTCCGCCGCAATGTCGCAGTCACGAAAAAAAAAATCGCAGATCGCCGCCATTACTAGTAAAAAAAAAATTCAATAAATCTATCCCCTATTTTGTAGACGCTATAACTTTTGCGCAAACCGATCAATATACGCTTATTGCGATTTTTTTTACCAAAAATATGTACAAGAATACGTATCGGCCTAAACTGAGGAAAAAAAATTGTTTTTTAAAAAAAAAAAAAAATGGGATATTTATTATAGCAAAAAGTAAAAAATATTGTGTTTTTTTTCAAAATTGTCGCTCTTCTTTTGTTTATAGCGCAAAAAATAAAAACCGCAGAGGTGATCAAATACCACCAAAAGAAAGCTCTATTTGTGGGGAAAAAAGGACGTCAATTTTGTTTGGGTGTAACGTCGCACGACTGCGCAATTGTTAGTTAAAGCGACGAAGTGCCGAATCGCAAAAAGTGCTCTGGTAATGAAGGGTGTTTAAAAGCCCTGTATTGAAGTGGTTAAAGCACATTTCATTAAATGCATTATGTCCCCATTTCATTGAGCGCACACTAACGCATCACGATGGTGTAAACTCGCCATATTGGAAATAATAGATTTCAGTTTGTGATTGAGTAACACAGCTTAGCACGTGTAATGTAAATGGCAAGTGGTAAGGAATACAGTGTATGACCTCCACCGACAGCCTACTGTTAGCCCACTGACAATATTAATAACCAGCAACTCGCAATACATTAAACCTGCTGTTCATATATCTTCGATTACTTACTTTTCCGTAACTACCTTGACCAAGTATTTTATGAAAGATGAAGCTGTCAAGGTTAAAGACAGCTGGTTGACTGCATCCCACGTTGGTGACGGGCACATCCCTGACTGCCCTGGCGACCCCCTCACTGACTACCTTGTTGACTGGCTCGCTGACAGCCTGGTTGACAGGTTCACTGACAACCTGGTTGACTGTCTCGCTGACTGCCTGGCTGACTGCCTCGCTGACTGCCTCGCTGACTGCCTCGCTGACTGTCTCGCAGACTGCCTCATTGACTGTCTCGCGGACCGCCTCATTGAGTGTCTCGCTGACTGCCTCGACTGTCTCGCTGACTGCCTCGTTGACTGTCTCGCTGACCATCTCACTGACTATAAGATAAATAGAAATCATGACATGTTATTACCTTACAGAAATCGAACACCTACTTCACAAAACACTAAATGACAATGGTGGAAAACACATGGAAAAGTGGAAAAGAGATATTCCTGTTTACCACGACTCCAAGGTGCTAAGTAGTTGGGCCAAATAAAGTGAAATAGCTTTATGTTTCTAAATAGATTGCATGTCTTCATTTGTGAAAGATTTATAGTGACGTGAGTAGCTACAGTAGTTGACTTTTTGACCCTATGACCTGCAAGGATATGACTTGTACATCATGTACAGGTCGTAGGGTCAAAACAAGTTCAAGACTGCAATAGAAGCTGTAAATTTGTTTTGCAATAATTCTGTCGTTTTTGCTGCATATTGTAGAAGAAAATCGAGGTGGTTATAAAGAGGCCCAATCACTTCTACACCATTCAGAATTGGTAGGTGTAAAACCACCCATTCACTACACCTTTCTAAATTGGGGAATCTCCCTCCCGGGTCCAAAAAACGTCCCTGCCATTAGATTCCAGCCATCCATGACTAGAAGGGCCCGATTGTCCCAGGGGTGTTTTCTGAACAAAGTGGGCTTGTACGGAAGATCGTAAGTTAGATTCCCATATATTACAGCCTCCCTCACTCCAGAGAAAAGATAAATCTTTCTGGGTACTACTTGGGTGCAATTACTATTTCTATATTTTCCCTATAATGTAGCAAATATTCATTTTTAAAGTACAGGTCCACTTTGAGTAATCCTTAGGCCCAAATATGTGCGATTTAGCATGTGTGGGAAATTGTCATGGCAGCAGAAGGGATAAAGGAATATCATCATATCAGGGAGAACTGCAGGGGTGGTCATACACAGTCATATGCCTGATCCAATATAGGACAGATCTATCTATACCTGCAACTCACCCAAACTCATTTATTCAACTGAGGATTGCATTCATTTTTATGCTTGTGCAACAAGGGGGTAACATCCCCTTTTCTAAAGGCAAGTTGGGGGGTCCTACACTAAAGCTATTGGCAGGGGACAGGCTTTTCTACTCACACCGTGGCTGTTTTCTAACAAAAACACGCTCAAAAGGGCTCATTTATAACATAAAGTGGATATTGCAGTGTACCCCAGCACTGGCCTAACTCTAGTTTTTATCCCTGATAAAATACCTAAACAGTGACAATTGTGTTATATTTTATGAAATTGTTCTCATCATTCTTACTTTTCTCATCAGTGATGATCATC
Source organism: Lithobates sylvaticus (assembly GCA_028564925.1). Lineage (NCBI taxonomy): Eukaryota > Metazoa > Chordata > Amphibia > Anura > Ranidae > Lithobates > Lithobates sylvaticus. The sequence continues at coordinate 268,778,031 of CM053030.1, forward strand.
TGTTTCTTATTTGGAGGTGCAGGGAAAATGGCATCTGATGCTTGTCTCTTGTTGTTCCTCTTGGGCAATATGGCAGTAGATATCTTCCCCTCATCAGAGTTCCCATGCTTGCTTTCCCCATTTTTGGGGTGTTGAGGTGTCTCCACCTTTAACCCACTATGTAATAAAGTGGGTTTATCAATATCATCCACAGAAGGTCCGCTTAGGAAGATTTTCCATGTAGCCTCATCTCTCTTCTTATATGGATGATATCTGAAATTCAGTTTTTGCCTTTTTGCCTTGGCATTCTCCTTTCTGAAACTCTTTTTCTCTCCAGAATTCCTCCCTTCATCAGAGTTCCCACGTTTCTCTTCCCCATTTTTGGGGTGTTGAGATGTCTCCATCTTTAACCCACTTTGTAATAAAGTGGGCTTATCCAAATCCTCCACAGGATTTTCTTGGATACATTTCCAAGTAATCTCATCCCTGATCTTATATGGGTGAAATCTAAAAGTTTGGTTTCTCCTTTGCCACTTCATCATAAAATAATATAATGAAAACGCACAGAGCACTAGAAAAGCAATGTATTCACCACCTCTAGCAAATCCAAACTGGCTATGATGCAGCTGTAGTGCTTCTTATATAGGCTGTCTGTGAGCTATGACATCATCGTTGCTAGGATACCATCAGGGCAGACAGAGCTCAGCTTCAGGTCATGTGATGTTTACAAGAATACCAACTGTCAGTGCCTCCCCTCAGCCAATCAGATTCAAATCTCAACTCCAACTGCCAATATCCAAAGGTCATTTTCAAAATAATAGCACTTAATATTCACTCTGTATGTATGGAATCAAATACATAGATAAATCTGTGGAGCACCTAATACACAGACAAGGCTTATAAAAGCCTGCTTTTGGGGTCATTTCAATCACATAGACAGGTGTAAATATGGCTGCTCAAAACACACTGAGATAAATCAGTAAATAGGATTTTTTTTAACCACTTGCTGACCCTGGATTGTTCTGACATTTGTTGTTTTCAAGTTTAAATCATCATTTTTTGCTAGAAAATGACTTAGAACCCCCAAACATTATATATTTTTTTTTGCAGAGACCCTAGAGAATAAAATAGCAGTATGTCACACTGTATTTGCTTTTTTTTGTAAAACATACACTTTAATGAATTTGAATGAAATGCAAAACAGTAAAGTTAGCCCAATTTTTTAGTATAATGTGAAATATTGTTTTGCCGAATAAATAGATACCTAACATGTCAAAATTGCGCATGCTCTTGGAATGGCGACAAACGGCGGTACTTAAACATCTCAATAGGCAAACATTACATTACAGGTTACCTGTTTAGAGTTACAGAAGAGGTCTTGTGCTATAATTATTTATTATTTTCTTCTATAATTATTGCTCTTGCTCTAATGATCGTGGTGATACCTCACATGTTTGGTTTGAACACCGCTTACAAATGCGGGTGCCACTTGTGTATGCATTCGATTCTGTGCGTGAGCACGGAGGTATGGGATGCTTTTAAATTATTATTTTTTCTTATTTTTTTTTATTTTCTATTTTTACACTGTCCCTTTTATTTATTTATTTATTTATATTTTTTGATATGTTTAAAATCCTTGTAATAGAAATAAGCATGACAGGCCCTCTTTATTGAAAGATCTGGCGTCAAAAAGACCCCAGATTTCTCATTTACCTTTTTTAAAAGCAAAAGAAAAGAAAATTGTCATTGACATGGTTGCTTCGGTCCTTCAAAGGGCATAGAGCCAAGTGAGGGCCATCTTGTCCTCACTTGACTTCCTGCCCAGCCATTGTTCAGACTGGTTCACTTCTGGGTTTACCGATGGCTCCTGTAAACCCAGAAAATGACCGATAAGTGGCGGGAGGGGGCACCTCTCCCGCGCCTATAAAATGGATCCCATGGCGAATTCGCTGCTGGGACCACTTTTATCGGAAAGTCGTCCACCTGCTGTAAATAAAGATACCGGGTTATGGCAGCTAGCTACTTGACGTATATTTACAGTTAGGCGGTGTCATTTGTAATCTCTGTGCTATCACTATCAGTGACCACCACTGGGGATCTCTGTGACTGCTTATAGCCACATTCAACCATGATGTTGGAATGTTTGAAAATGTAACAAAATGCAAACCGTTTTATCTTTCCCGTACAGTACAGGACACGGGACTTGTATTCATAAATCATGAGATATTATTTGGGCAGCTTCAGGTCAGGTGTTGTTTACAAGAATACCAACTGTCAGTGTCTCCTTACAGCCACCAATCAGATTCAAATTTCCGTCTGACATTTTCCACAGCAAGTTTCAAATTGTCAGCAGAGTTAAAATAAAAGAGCTCATTATTCCTGGATATATGAAATCCAATACATAGATGAAGCTGTGGAGGAATGGGTTCCAGGTGTAGGTGGGTGTCAGTAGTGGTGATTAAAACACATTGAAATACATCATCATTTTAGGATTATTAATATGAGCTCATTTGTTATCTCTGTGCTCTCACTATCAGTGACCTCCATTGGGGATCACTGTGACTGTTTACAGCCAAACTGAGCCATGATGTTCGATGTGTTTAACCACTTGAGATCTGCGCTATAGCCAAATGATGGCTACAGCGTGGACCTACATTGTCGGGAACTACATCTATTGACGTCGTCCCGTGCACGAGCAGCCTACACGCCCCCTGTAGAGCGCGCACGGTGCGCTCTGTGATCAGCAAGTCTACGAGGCTCGCTGGATCACAGATCAGAGTAAGAGGTCGATCCTGACCCCTTATCACGTGATCAACTGTCAGCCAATGACAGCTGATCATGTGATGTCAACACAGCTGGTAATCGGCTATTTTTTCTCCTCGCGCTGGTAGCGTAAGTAAAAAAAAAAAAAAGCCGATCACCGGCGGCAGTGAGAGGGACATCGGTCCCGATAGGCCTTCAGTACATCAGGATTGATCAGTTTTTAGATATCCAGTATATGCCCTAGTTTGTGAACTTTGATGTCCCTTTAACAGCCGCCGGTGATCGGCTTTTTTTTTTCTCCTCATGCTGTCAGTGCCAGGAAAAAAAATAGCCGATTACCGGCTCTGTTTACATCACATGATCAGCTGTCATTGGCTGACAGCTGACCAAGTGATAAGGGGGTCAGGATCAACCCCTTACTCCAATCTGTGATCCAGCGAGTCTCATATCACAGATCACAGGCGCGCAGGCTGCTCGGACATGGGAGGACGTCAATAGACGTGCTCCCGGCAAAGCAGGTTTGCGCTGTAGCCGTCATTCGGCTATAGCGCGGATCTGATCCAGTTAAAAACCACCAAAAGAAACCTCTATTTATGTGAAAAAAATATATAAATTTCATAAGGATACAGTATTGTATGACCACACGATTATCATTCAAAATGCGGCATCGCTGAAAGCTAAAATTTAGCCAGGGCAGAAAGGGGGTAAAATGGGCCGGTATTGAAGTGGTTAAATATGAAATATTGAGTATGAGTGCCTTGAGTGTGACACGCCTGCTGTAGACTGTCCAGGGATCTAATATTTAATGTACTGTTATGTAATGAATCACTTTCAAAATTACCTTTTTTTTCTCAGTTTAAACATTTGATATGTTTTTTATTTTCTATTGTGAATAAAATGTGGGTTTATGAGATTTGTAAATCATTACATTCTGTTTTTATGTAGATTTTACACAGCGTCCCACAGCGATGTGCTCTCACCTGAGGTATTGGACCTCTTCAATTACAGGAGGTCACAACAGTCTTGTCCCATCAGGGTTTAGGTTCGGTTCACACTGGTGTGATGCGAGAACCCTGCGAATCCAGTGTGGGTTCCCGGATCACACCTGAATCGCACAGTGGTTCACACTGCCATATGCGAACCACTGGGAGTGTCAATACAAAGTTAATGACACCCCCAGATCGGTTCATATATCGCAGTGCGAACTGTCAGTATGGACATGGATCAGATCACGTGGATGTGAACACCCATGCGATCCGATTCTGGTGCGGACCAAAAAAAGGGTCCTGCATGACTTTGGTCCGAATGCGATGCAAATTCAGCCATACAATCGCACAGACATCGCATGTGATTTGCAGTGCAGTGCGAATCACATGCAATATCGCACAGCGCACCAGTGTGAATCGGGACATAAAGTGATTGTAAACCCTCACCTTGTAAAACAACCCATTCAGGTTTAAAATAGAAACGAAAGACAAAACATTTGTGTATAGATATGAAAAAATTAGTAAATACTTTTTCACACTTTTTTTTACACAGTAAGTGATCATGTGCCTTGTTCTCAGCTGCATAAGAGCTGGGGGAGAAAAAACAGCAGAGCAATGATCTTCCCAGTGAATGAGAGATTTCACACAAAAGAAGCAATACTTCCAGGCACAGCTGCAAAAGATATGGGGTCACACCAGCCGCTCAAGGGTTAATCCTCTTCCTCCACAGGTTTACCAACAGTTCCAGCACAGCTCCATAAGGTCCCTTTCACATGCGCATTCCAATCAGGCCCGTCTGTCATTATTTCAGGCAGATCTGATCGGAAGGTCTATGCAGCCCTATGGACAGGCGGATGTAAGCTGCCTTGTGTCGATTTACACCCCCCTACCTCTGGGTCTGTTCATGTCTAGAAAAAAAATGGAAGAGGACTTTGTTGTCTTTTTTTTTTTTTTTTCTGGACCAAATTGGAGGTAGCCTGATTTTTAATTTTTTTTACCAAATATATGTAGAAAAAAATGGAAAAAAAAAAATGTTTTTTATATATTTTTTTGGGGGTAATTTATTATAGCAAAAAGTAAAAAGAATGCGTTTTTTCGAAATTGTCACTCTTTTTTTGTTTTATAGCGCAAAAAATAAAAACCGCAGAGGTGATCAAATACCACCAAAAGAAAGCTCTATTTGTGGGGAAAAAAGGACGTCAATTTTGTTTGGAAGCCACGTCGCACGACCGCGCAATTGTCAGTTAAAGCGAAGCAATGCCGAATCGCAAAAAGTGCTCTGGTCTTTGGCCAGCCAAATGGTACGGGGCTGAAGCGGTTAATGAAGCTTGACAGATGCCCTGTGCGCGTGTTGATATTTCATACCTGCAATACTGACTTAAAGCCTCTCAAAAGCTTTAGGTGCTTCAAGCGAGCTTTGTCATAGACTTCTATGGAGCCTTTGAAGATGCTTTAAAGCACCACTAAAGCGACCTGGGGTATGATTTTTGAAGCAAAGCCGAAGCAAAAGCAAGGTGTAAACAGGACTGTAAGCTAACCATTTTATTTAGTGACAGGCCTTCAGAGAGCTTTACAAAAAGTGTGAATGCATTAAGATAAAAAACCTTCTGCCTTTTCAACCCCTTTAAGGATTTAAAGAAGAGTGGACCAAAATCCCTCCTGAGATGTGTACAAACATGGTAACTATAAGAAACTTCTTACCTCAGTGCTTGCCAACAATGGTTTCTCCACCAAGTACTAAGGTTTATGTTTTGCTTAAGCATCAAAGACTTTTTTTTTTTTACCCCCTCCCACATTGAGGAATGTCCCTCAGAAAAAGGGGGATCGCGTGTGTGCAGTGGCGCGATTCCGATGCGCTCGTGTCACCAAGACACGGCACATCTCCGATCGGCAGGAGGGCTCTGTGATTGGACCTCCTGATCACATGATGGCTGTGTCAAATCACAGCCGTCATGTGATGTAAATAGAGAGCCGGTTGCTAGGCGATCGGCTCGGCTCTCCTCGCACGGAAGTTGTCAGTGAGGAGAGGAGAGCAGATCGCTGCAGCCAGCCGATGATCAGTGAGTATGAGCTGTTGTTTTTTACAGCTTTTTACACACTGATCACCGGCCCAGTGTCCCCACACAATGTAAACACACAATATCCCCAAAATAGTGTCCCCAAAACACGTCCCCACACACACATGTCCCAACACACTAAAAACACCTGTCACACATATGTAACAGTAAGACATGTAGCAGAATCCATTTTGGCTTAAATTTATGACAAAATTCGATTTTATTGGATTTCTTTTAAAACAGAATGTAGAAAATATATATAATTTTTTTTTAAATTTCTGCTCTTTTTTTCACTTATATCGCAAAAAAAAAAAAAAACTGATTTGTGAATAAATACCACCTAAAAAAAACTCTATTTGTGTGGACAAAATTATAAAAATTTTAGGGCTGTGGAAATTTAAAGAATAATTCCTCCATTAATCGTTAATTTTTTTGATCGATCAAAATTCTTTTGATCGGTACTCACATCTCCGCCGGCCTCCAGGACTTCAGGGAGTTCCGTCTGAGATCCGGTGAAGTCACGGACATCGACATCACCAGACTCCTCCCCCTTCCCCAAGAGCCTCCGCCTGCTAACGAAGGGAAGGGGGGAGGAGTCCAGTGAAGTTGAAGTTCTGATTGAACGTAACGCGTACTGGGGAGGAGCTACGCATGACGTCACCCGCTGCTGCCCTACGAAACTAACACGATTGTTGGCTTTACATGCTGTGTTTTTATCATCTTTATGTGAGTAGTTTGTGTTTGAACACAAAAATTTAATCTTATACTTAAGCGGTGAGATCTTTTCTTTCTACCCATGACCTGGTGTCCTTGCTGAGATCTAAGGAGACGTGAGAGAAGTTTATGGTCCGTGTTAACCCTTTTGATACCCGCTTGCATGACCACCTGTTTGCACAGGGGTCCATGCCATAAGGTGAGAGTGATTAGTTAGAACGGAGGTGGAGGGATTGTCACTCTACTGTGGAAAAAAAAATTACTTACGTCAATGCTACAGTTTGAATTTAAAACATATTTGTGTGAACTGTGAAGTTAAAGAGGAGTATCCATTAGAAAAAAAAAACAACGCCGGCATTGCAACTGTGAAGCCACAGCCGGGCACCCACTGCGCATGCGCGAGCGGGGCCGCGCGCCGTGATTGGCCGCGCAGTCATCTGGGACCTGTCACGTGTTCCAGATGACTGACAGGAGGGAGGGGGCAGAGCTGAGCCCTTCCTGCACTGAGGGGAAGTGATGTCACTTGGCCCGGGCACTGAAGGAGGCAGACTACGAGGGACCCCCTAGCAACAGGAATTTAGAGGTGAGTTAAAAAAAAAATTTTCCAAATATTTTTTAGTTATTTTTTCATGATTTTTAATCATCTTTTTTTTGAGGGGGGAAACACCACTTTAAGTCATGGATTGTGGAAACTAACTAGTGTCGGGTGATTGTATATAGTGTATACCACATTTACCACTGACTAATGCAGAGTTGCAATTCAATGAGATCAGCAAAAAGTAGTTGGATCTGTATGTGCGTTATAATTAATCGAAATTAGTCGATTAATCACTTAACAGCCCTTAATCAGTAACAGCCCTAAAAAATGCAATTTGGGTACAGTGTTGCATGACAACGCAATTCTTATTGAAAGTGCAAGAGCGCTGAAAAGCTGAAAATTGACGGTGGTGAAAGTGCCCAGTATTGAAGTGGTTAAGGAAAAAGGCAATTTCCAAGTCACACAAATATCCACATACATAATAGTAGAAACACAAAGCAGAACTGATAAAGTCCAGATTCCAGCGTAGTAACCTATGTCAGAAAGATATGGCGCAAAGGCCAGGCTGACTTGCCAAAGAACAGGAGAGGTTCAAAAGAAATGTATAAATGGCCTACCGTAGTACCTCCCCAGCCCAAAAAAAGGGCAAATGGAAACATAAGCAGTCATGTGGCAAAAAATAAATAAAAAATAGTGTAGGGGATGAGAAAGGGAGGTTGTAAAAGGCACATCAGGGAATGACTCCCACAGGGGGGAGAGGGTCAGCTCCATCAACCAGGGGAATCCTAGAGAGCCTGACCTTCATCTGACTATATAAACATATTCCATAAAGACCACATTTTCAAATTTACCTCTCGCTTTTGCTGCGCAGTCAACACCAAATCTTGTATCCTGTTCAACTCCTCCACCTTCCTAAGCCACAGTCCAATTGTTGGAGGCTGTGTCTGCCTCCACCCAAGGGGAATACAGGATTTAGTGGCATTAAAGTGATTGTAAAGGTTCGTTTTATTTTTATTTTTTTCTTAAATAACAAACATGTTATACATACCTTCTATGTGCAAGGGTTTTGCACAGAGCAGCCCTGATCCTCCTCTTCTGGGGTGCCCCAGCAGCACTCCTGGCTCTTCCTCTGATGCCCCCACAGAGAGCCGCTTTCCATGGGGGCACCCGTGCGGGTGCGCTCACGAGCCCCACCCCCGCTCCTGTGTCACTGGATTTGATTGACAGCAGCGGGAGCCAATCTATCCAATGAAATTAGTCTCCTGTATTTTCGTACAGGTCGAGGATTTTAGGGTGAAGTGGATTATTTTGGTTTGTTGCACTTTCATAAATGGCCGACCTAGGTCAGATTCACACTTTGCTAAGAAGGGCAGTCGATAGTCCTCGAGGGGCGAAATCAACAGTACAGAGTACAGAGAGTGTGGGGTAGCGGGCCTTGATCTGTGCAATATTCTTCATGATGACGGTAAAATTTGCCTGGTATAGGGAACGACTGCAAAACAATTTATGGATCTGTACAGCTTTCCAGAAGTGAAGTTGATAGGGGCCTGCGACATCCCTTAGGGCTTGCAGCCAGGGCCAAGCACCCGAGGGCAAGAAATGAGAGGCTTGGAAATGTGCCGATACCCAGAGTGAATAGAATGGGTCTTTCTGAGGTCCTGGAGCAAAACGTGGATTGCCCAGGATAGGGTATAGCGGGGGTTCCACAGTAGATAGTTTAGATGCAGAGAAGAGCCAGAAACACACACGCGTCGTAGGTCCAATGAGTGAATGCTTTCAAATACTTATTTTACTCACTGAACTGCAACTCAATTTATAACATTTGTATCATGTGTTTTCAGGATTTTTGGTTGATATTCTGTCTCTATCGATTAAAAAGCACCTATGATAAAAATGATAGACTCTTCATTTCTTTGTTAGTAAACAAACTGACAAAATCTGCAGGGGATCAAATATTTATTTTCCCCACTGTACACTACATGCACCACATTACTGCTTTGCTGAAAGTGGATGTAAACCCACTCTCATCCTTTCTAAACTACTGCCCTAGTGGTTGTCTATAAGAATATACATGCCTCCTGCATGTATCCTTACCTGTCAAATGCCTCCCCTCTGTCTGTTATGAGACCCGAAAAACTGCAGATTCTGTGGGTGGGTCTGTTGTCCGTAGGACCGAGGAGGAGGCGCGGCCTTTGAAAACTGCCGTCTGTCTGCATGACACGCTGTTCATGTAGGCAGACGGCGGTGACTCGAATATAAGCCGAGGGGGGGGACTTTCAGCCCTAAAAAAAGGGCTGAAAATCTCGGCTTATACCCGAGTATATACGGTAAGTGGGTTTTCCATTATCCACATTTTATTAAATTCAAAAGGGGTAATTGAAGTGAGATGACGCTCAACCAAGTCACATTTTATTGCATAGAGGAGGAACTTAAATAGGAGCCTCTCAATTAGAGTGGAGAAGTGCTAATGGGGCAATGTGTGTTGCTGTGTAGTACCTTAATAGAAGGAGGATTCATTTATGTCGATATTGAATAGTTGTATTTACTGTGAGTATATGGAACCCTATATAAGTTTAAGTATCTTATTTATGAGGGAACATGAGTTAAATCTAGCAGATTATATCTTTTAATGCAAATGTTTGTTTACAACTATGTGTTTTGTTCTGTATTTCAGGTTTCTAGCACTGAGCCCTTGGAGAATGTATCATTTGCTCTCACTGATTTTACTTGGACTTCTTCTGGTTCAGATTATTAAACATTTTTTGCTGTCTAGGAACACAGGTGAGTAGATCTGAGTTTATTCTTATCACATAGTTTTCCAAATTTTGGAAATTTTTCCCATGAACTACAAACCTAAGTAAGACAACAGTAAATGTTTCTAGCAAAGTCGATAGAGGCCATCACTCCTGTAACACATCCAAAATATCCCTATGTATCCAAGAAAAAAAACTTTTTGGACTACTGGTACAAATGAGATGATGCTGACAAATAAAAATTATACATCATTTTAATATTACTCCTAAAAATATCTGGATCATTTATATCTTAAAAAACATAGTTTCCATGATTAACAATATCTCCTCATAGCTGACACCACTTAATGTAATATACAATGTATAAATGTATGCACAAATCACTTCACTATATATATATATATATATATATATATATATATATATATATATATATATATATATATATATATATATATATATATACAGTATCTCACAAAAGTGAGATACTGTGTGACAACACTGAATAAATTACACTTTGCTACAATGTAAAGTAGTGAGTGTACAGCTTGTATAACAGTGTAAATTTGCTGTCCCCTCAAAATAACTCAACACACAGCCATTAATATCTTAACCGCTGGCAACAAAAAGGAGTACAAATGTCCAAATTGGGCCCAATTAGCCATTTTCCCTCCCCAGTTTCATGTGACTCGTTAGAGTTAGAAAGTCTCAGGTGTGAATGGGGAGCAGGTGTGTTAAATTTGGTGTTATCGCTCTCACTCCCTCATACTGGTCACTCGAAGTTCAACATGGCACCTCATGGCAAAGAACTCTCTGAGGATCTGAAAAAAAAGCATTGTTGCTCTACATAAAGATGGTCTAGTCTATAAGAAGATTGCCAAGACCCTGAAAGTGAGCTGCAGCACGGTGGCCAAGACCATACAGCGGTTTAATAGGACAGGTTCCACTCAGAACAGGCCATGGTCGGCCAAAGAAGTTTGTGCACATGCTCAGCGTCATATTCAGAGGTTGTCTTTGGGAAATAGATGTATGAGTGCTGCCAGCATTGCTGAAGAGGTTGAAGGGGTGGGGGTCAGCCTGTCAGTGCTCAGACCATACGCCGCACACTGCATCAAATTGGTCTGCATGGCTGTCGTCCCAGAAGGAAGCCTCTTCTAAAGATGATGCACAAGAAAGCCTTCAAACAGTTTGCTGAAGACAAGCAAACTAAGGACATGGATTACTGGAACCATGTCCTGTGGTCTGATGAGACCAAGATAAACTTATTTGGTTCAGATGGTGTCAAGCGTGTGTGGCGGCAACCAGGTGAGGAGTACAAAGACAAGTGTGTCTTGCCTACAGTCAAGCATGGTGGTGGGAGTGTCATGGTCTGGGGCTGCATGAGTGCTGCCGGCACTGGGGGGGGGTTACAGTTCATTGAGGGATCCATGAATGCCAACATGTACTGTGACATACTGAAGCAGAGCATCAGCCCCACCCATCGGAGACTGGGCCGCAGGGCAGTATTCCAACATGATAACGAACCCAAACACACCTCCAAGATGACCACTGCCTTGCTAAAGAAGCTGAGGGTAAAGGTGATGGACTGGCCAAGCATGTCTCCAGACCTAAACCCTATTGAGCATCTGTGGGGCATCCTCAAACGGAAGTTGGAGGAGCGCAAGGTTTCTAACATCCACCAGCTCTGTGATGTCATCATGGAGAAGTGGAAGAGGACTCCAGTGGCAACCTGTGGCGCTCTGGTGAACTCCATGCCCAAAAGGGTTAAGGCAGTGCTGGAAAGTAATGGTGGCCACACAAAATATTGCCACTTTGGTCCCAATTTGGACATTTTCACTTAGGGGTGTACTCATTTTTGTTGCCAGCGGTTTAGACATTAATGGCTGCGTGTTGAGTTATTTTGAGGGGACAGACAATTTACACTGTTTATTCAAGCTGTACGCTCACTATACTACATTGTAGCAAAGTGTAATCTCTTCAGTGTTGTCACATGAAAAGATATAATAATAATATTTACAAAAATGGGAGGGGTGTACTCACTTTTGGGAGCTACTGTGTGTGTGTTTGTATATATGTGTGTGTGTGTGTGTGTGTATGTATATATATATATATATATACTAGAAATCTTCAATTGATCTTCATATTCAGATAAAAAAAACAAATATATGTGTCAACCTACCCTACCAATGGTCCTACCAATATGCAACAATACATCTGAGGTAGGCAGAAGGGGCATCAAAGAATGGGCTAATCCTCAGAGGATACTGGGACAGAGAGAAAGATCCAAACCACAACCAGCTGGAAGCCCCACTAAGGCTAACGGCCATACTTTTTTTTTTATTTTTAAAGATGAGAGAAAAAAATATAATTTAAAATGGGGCATCAACCCCTCCACCAGATCCACTACCTCACAGGGGACTTACATCCTGTTATATCAACATTTTAATTGTATTCAGTATGGTGTGCAGAATATGCCATAATTGTCTAAATAAGTAATGTATTGATAATTACCTCAAATTTGAATGTCTATATATCACCCCTAATCAATCCCGCATATTCCTTTAGATATTTTGATTTAAATCTATACCTACACATTGTAAGGAGAGAAGGAGAGAGAGAGCCGGCGAAGGGAAAAAGGGTAAAAGAGATTTTTTTGGTCTGGGTTTTTTTTTTTTGGTTATTTTGTTTATTTGTATATGTTTGTTATTGGGCCTATAAAACATACAAGTAAAGGTGTGTACAGCTTTTTTAGGATATAAATGATCCTGATATTTTTTTAAGTAATAATAAAATGATGTATCATTTTTTTGATATGTCAGGGTCATCTTATTTTGACCAGTAAAGTCTGCATATCTTTTTTTCTTGGATACATCGTTTCTAATAAAGGTTGTTTGTATATTTAATGACTCCATGTCTTGCAGATAGACCCGTTTATGTTTTGTATGTGGAACATTGTGCTGTCAAATTAGGCTGGGCATAGACAGAATGATCGATGTGCAGATATCTGCTTGTCCTTGTACAACTCAAACAAGGACCAGGAACCTGCCACGATGGTCATCTAACACAGATAGTGGAACATGTGCCGAACTTCTGATCTTTAACTTTAAAATCTCCTTTTATTGCTGATCCCCCATCCCCACATTTATTGTACAGGTATCATAGGGTTACAAAGTGAAGGGCAACCCCCCAATGGGGTGACAAACAGGAATAAAAGCAGAAGAAATGCTAATTCAACTCATCAGCACCCATCCTGAACTGTTTTGTATGTATAACTTTTGATGCCTTTTCTTATGTCCCAAAAGTATATAATGATAAACCTTAAAAAAAAAAAAAAAGGAAGCAAACTGCTGTTTACTTCTCTAGTCTTTTTATGTTTAGGTAAGCAGAGCTTCCCTTTTTATTTTTAAAACATGTATGCTTGTTTTTTCTAGGTGCACGACTATGGAGAGGTATAGTCAAAAGGTATAGTGAATTTTGTTACATATCTTTATTATTCTGTAGTCCTATACATCTGATAATCATTAAAGTTTAATGTATGAATATTGCCTTTTATAATAAAGCCCATTCATAAAGGACTGTTGTGCTCCACAAAGATATAATAATGCGTTATTAAAGTGTTTGTTTGTTACCCCAACATTTCATATTCCTGATATGTGTATGTTGTACTATGTACTTGTGTTAAAAGGTATCCTGTTCTCTTTGTATTTCTTCCTTTGTGTGAATTGCCTGGTGATCCTGCCAGTCCCCCTGCTTTCCTATTTCAAACTGACCACACTAGGCATAAGAGCACATCCTTTGCAGTGTGGTCAGTTCTCTGGCTGTGGTGGGAGAACAGCCTGCCTGTCCTCCAATGGTCAGACCTGTGCTGACACCACTCCCCACATACACACACACACACAACTTGTCATCAGGAAGATCAGTGTATTGCTCTTTCTCTGCCTTCTGCTGACACCCCCCTCCCCTGCAGTCTCCACTCTCACCTCTCTAGGCCCCTTTTACAGCCTTAGAACAGAGGTCATGTGATTACTTATAGGAAATTAAGAAAAAAAAAAAAAAAAAAAATATATATATATATATATATATATATATATATATATATTATAGTTAAACCTTGGATTGTGAGCATAATCCGTTCCAGAAACAAGCTTGTAATCCAAAGACCTTGTATATCAAAGCAAAAGGTTTGTACACCTACACTGTAAAAGTACGATGTAGGTGTACAAACCTTTTGTATGTTTAGGATGTTGGCAGTCCAAACACGAATATATCCCATTTCCTCTTTCCTGTGTATCAAAGCAAATTTCCCCATAAGAAATAATGGAAACTTAAATGATTCCTTCCACAACTATTTATTCATTGGTCCTTCAGTTTATAGACCTTAGAAAAAGATTTATAGCAATGTGGACCAGGTTGTGTAACCATAAAATGTCCATCTACAAATGGAAGCCTCCACAAGGGGATTGGAAGCAAAATCCAGCAGGAGCTACAGGGTATTAAAGAGAAGAGAGGCGCCTCTAATGCCCCATACACACGGTCGGAAATTCCGGCGGAAAATGTCAGATCAGACCATGTTGTCGGAAAATCCGCCCGTGTGTGGGCTCCACATGACTTTTTCCGTTGGAATTTCCAATGCCCACTTGCGCATGCACAAGTCGCACTGCGCATTGTGAATGGACACACCACAGGTCCCGGAAGACTGCGGGGAGGGAGGGAAGGAGGAGAGCTTCTGCTCGGATCTCCTAGGTGATCTGAGCAGAAGTGGGAGCAGGTACCTGTCAAAACCAGGTACCCCCCCCCCCACAACAAAAAGTGCCATTGCTGAAAGAGGAGAGGAGGCCTTAAAGCGGAACTTCCCCTTTTGGGTGAAGCTTCGCTTTAAGTCCAGCTTTCTGACCATGTTTTTATGTTTTCAGATTGAAACATGAATTGTCCACAGCTCCCCACCCTCAAACCACCCTCTTTCCCCACTTACATAATCCTGTGGTTATTCACCCTGCTGGCTGCTGTCATTATATGACTTTAGCGCAGCCAGGCATGACTCTGCTCGCAAAGCCATGCCATATGTTTACAGATATCTGCCACAATGTTGTTCTCAATGGAGCACACGTTCGATGATGTCACGGCACATGTAGTCCATTGATATTTCCTTTAGTATTGAGCTGGAGAGAGTCTACAGAAGCCGAGCACCTATAATCCACAGATTGTGGTTACAATGCTTTGCTGCTTCAAAGGCAAACAAATAATAAATGCACATTTTTGCAATATGGGCACATTTATTATTATTATTATTATTATTATTTGAATGTATTTTATTTATTTTAAATTGTATTTTTGTGAAACATGGAATTTTCCTTTTTAAAAAGAAAAAAAAAAGAAAATCAGAATTAGCTCATGCCCTCGTACACACGGTTGGAAATTCTGACCACAAAATTCGTTGGATTTTTTCCGACGGATTTAGTCCGACACTGGTGTTGCATACACACGGTCGGACAAAGTTGTCCGAAAATCCGATCACGTGGTGACATTCGTTGCGTACGACGGAACTACGTAGAGGCTAGTAGCCAATAGCTTCGGTCCCGTAATTTAATCTGAGCATTCGTGGCACTTTGTCCGTTGGAATTCTCTACACATGATCGGAAAAAGTCTGATCGGATTTTGTTGTCGGAAAATTTGAGATCCTTGCATTGCATTTGAGATTTTTGCTCTCAAATTTTTTCCGTCAGAAATTCCGCTAGACCGCTAGAGCCCACACATGATCGGATTTTCCGACAACATAATCCGATCTGACTTTTTCCATCGGAATATCCGACCGTGTGTACGGGGCATTAGACTTTAAAGTTGTTATTTTTGCATACTTATGATTGCATGATCAAAGTGAAAACAAATTCCCCTTATTCAGAGCTAAGTGAACATTCATTTTGCTAAATGAGCATTCCTGATACATATCTGAATTCCAAAGTTTGTAATAGGATGGCATTTTTATCTTACATGTCCCAGACGGTGTCCTCATACTACCCCTGTACAGCATCTGCTAATAGTCTCTGTATTTTCTGGAAGCTCATGTGTGGATGAAGTTCCATCATTAACGACTCTATCCATTAGAACCAGCTTTCCTCGTAACTCAATTCTGAGAAGTACTGTACTTCTGCACTATTTTTAAAGTTCTAAAGTATGATATCGTACATGTTATGCTACAAAGCTTGCACTATAGATTTTGGTGTTCGGTAAGGCCTAGCGCAGTAACTCACAGCAACTTATTATAATTCACCTTAAACTTGATTGAGCTGAGTGAAGTACAAAGTGAATGCTATGGTATGGGATGGTGTACTTTTCACATTGTTATTTTTCTTTGCATTACCTCATTAAGCTTGTATTTTTTCACACTAGAATTTTTTCACTTTGACATAGATAGTTCTCCGGTGACAAGTCTTACTGGAAATGTGTACTGAGGAAAACATGTTGGTTGCTGCTGACGATCTTGTTCCTAAAATGCTCGTTACCTGGCTGTCTCTGGCTCCAACTTTTTAGGTCACTGATCCGGATCAAGTATATCTCCAGGTGTATAAGCGAATTAGTGGAAGCTCCACATCAGAAGTCAAATTCCCCAAAAAACTTTAATCATGTCATGTTAAAGTTGTACACAACAACCAATGTGTTTCGGGGGTTTAGACCCCCTTCATCATGGCTATAATACAAAACAATAATGTAACTGAATTAAAAATTTCTATGACCTATATGGTGCTTCCAATACTTATCTTACACTCTTTGACTTCTCTTAGAACCCCAATAGGGGGCACTGCGTTACATGTGTGCCATGCTGATCCATTGGCAGTGACTAAAGGTATTAAAGCCAAGAAAGTCAGCCAGGATTTGCAGAATGAGAACTCGGCAATGCCAGTCTCTTTGTTTCTCTCAACAAAGGCTTGTTTTAACCACTAGCAGACTAGCCGCCGTCATTATACTGCGGCAGGTTGGCACTCCTGGGCAAATCGCCGTAGCTTTACATCGACCCTTTAAATAACCTTAGCAGGCGAGTGTGCACACCGCTGGAGGTGCAAATGCCCACCGTGTGATGTAGATGATTCGATGTCTGCCACGCACCCATGTTTAAAAAAAATAAAAATTGGGATATTTATTTTAGCAAAAAGTAAAAAATATTGTTTTTTTTTTTTCAAAATTGTCGCTTTTTTTTTTTTTTGTTTATAGCGCAAAAAATAACAAACGCAAAGGTGATCAAATACCACCAAAAGAAAGTTCTATTTGTGTGAAAAAAAGGACGTCAATTTTGTTTGGTTGCAGTGTCACACAACCGCAATTCTCAGTTAAAGCTACGCAGTGCCGTATCCCCAAAAATGGCCTGGTCATTAAGGCGGCAAATCCTTCCGGGGTTAACCATAGCTCCCAGTTGTCCCTCATTTGGAGCGACTGTTCCTCTTTTGATACCAAATCCCTCAAAAGCCTCTCTATCCTCCCCATTTGTCCTTTTTTTGGTCTTATCTATGAGTGTCTATAAAAGTACATAATTTAATTACCAAAAATGTTATATAACACTAAAGCTCTCATCCATCTTCTATGTCATTACTATTATTAGATTTAAAACTATTATGAAGTAAAAGTTGTGGTGAAAAATTTACACTTGTGGGTTGAACCAATCATTTTTGGTTCACTAAATCTTCATAGTCCTCATAAAGGGGTCTTATGCCTACATACTGTCTGCTAAAAAGGTGTCCTTCATTCTCTGTCCATCAAGTTGGGAGGTACAGTATGATGTAATTAAAAGAAGATCAAACTTGTATCAGTCTAAAACTTCCAGCAGGAGGCAGCATTGTAGGAAACTTGTGCATCACTCTATATGAACTATGGCACAAGTAAGCACATCCAGTAACAGATATTAATGGAAAGTATACCAGTATTATATATATCTCAATCAGGTAAGAATTCAGTAAAGAATGGCTATGCAAGATTTATGGAATTTAAATTTGATAATGTTTTTATCGAATTATATTAACAGGCTACCCTAAAACATGTATCCCTGATTGGCTCCTTGCTAATGGGAACTGTATAATACAGCATATATTCAGAACGTCTGGTGCTGTGTATACATATGTAAGCCCTAAAGCCCAACTCTGGAAAAATTGAAAATTCTCTCCACTGTCAGGGTTAACTACTCGTAGACAAGATTTACTTACCTGATCCTCTGCTCCTCTGAGCAGATGATTCTGATGCCATCAAGGCTTATGCAGGGTGCATAGCCCTGCATTTGGCATGATGACTACAAAAGACTGTCCACCGGCAAGGCAAAGGGAACACTGCATGTTCGAGGAACATAGAGTGGGTTAAGTAAATGTGTTTTAAGGCTCCATTCACATTAGCGCATCTCCAAAGTCTCACAATTTCCAGTGTGACTATGGAGCGTGACTTTGATGTGATTTTTGGTGCATTTTTCACCCGACTTTACATTTTCTGGATGAAAGTCACATCAAAGGTACCTTTTTTAAAGTTTCTGCAACTTTAAGTAGCACTGATTTGAACAGGTGCCATTGAAAAGAATGGTGTACGATGTGTCATGTGACTTTGTCCAAAGTCGCATGACAAACCGCACATGTGTGAATGGAGCTTTACTCTCCCTAGAATAAACAAGCACAGTTTATACAATAAACAATCATTGCAGTTCAGAGTTCCTGCAGTTAAATAAATTCCATAGTCCCAGGGACATAGATACCTTTTTTTTTTCTGGGTGAGGGAGAGTCCAACCTTAAGCACCCAGAGGGGGTTTAAGGAAGTGGGGGTTCCTGTGGTGAATTATGCTAACAGTGGCGGAAGCATAAAAACTTGGGCTTACTCACTGTGTATACGGTAACATATGGCATAGTCCTTGTACCTACAAAATATGCTTTAACTGCTATCCCATGAGTGAGATTCTTAACAGACACATACAAACATAAACACAGGTAAGTTGTGTGCAGGAAAGCATACAGCTTACCTTTTTATGAAGAAATTCATCAACATTGTCTTACTGGTCAACCAGCAATTGTACAATATACAATAAAGAGTGCAGGGGTTAGACGTATGTGCGCAGAGTGCAGTGTCAGGCGTGTGTCATATGCAGCCTATAACAGCCCTCAAAAAATCCACTCGCCTGCTCGCATTTTGCGAGTGGATTTTGAGGTCTCGCGAGTGTAGGAGAGCCGCCGCCGCTGCCTGTCTGATTAGAGCGGCAGGGGAACATAACAGCTTTCGTTTCAATAGCTGTTTGTTCCCCGCCGCGCGCCGTCATATACAGCCCCTCCCCCCTTGTCCGGGGAACTTTGATAGACAGATAGACAGATCACCTGACCCAGGATTGGACGGGTGATCTGTCTATCAAAGTGACTCGGACAAGGGGGGAGGGGCTGTATATGACGGCGCGCGACGGGGAACAAACAGCTATTGAAACAAAAGCTGTTATGTTCCTCTGCCGCTCTAATCAGACAGGCGGCGGCGGCGGCGGCTCTCCTCCCCTGCACAGGTAGGCTGCACTGGGGGACACAGGCTGCACTGGGGGGGGGGACACATGCTGTACTGGGGGGGACACAGGCTGCACTGGGGGGGACACAGGCTGCACTGGGGGGACACAGGCTGCACTGGGGGGGGACACATGCGGCACTGGGGGGGACACATGCTGCACTGGGGGGGACACATGCTGCACTGGGGGACACAGGCGGCACAG
This sequence comes from Lithobates sylvaticus, assembly GCA_028564925.1. Lineage (NCBI taxonomy): Eukaryota > Metazoa > Chordata > Amphibia > Anura > Ranidae > Lithobates > Lithobates sylvaticus. The sequence goes on from CM053030.1 coordinate 268,797,530, forward strand.
GGGGACACATGCGGCACTTGGGGACACATGCGGAACTTGGGGGGGTCACATGCGGCACTGGGGGGGGGGGTCACATGCGGCACTGGGGGGGGGGGGTCACATGCTGCACTGGGGGGGTCACATGCTGCACTGGGGACACAGGCTGCACTGGGAGGGGGGACACAGGCTGGCTGCATTGGTGGACAAAGTTGTTCTTAATATTTATAACTTAATTCTGCATAAATCATTTAAGTATCATTTCATGAGATAATATATGAGGGCTTGTTTAGGGGCGGGGCAGGGTAGGGGTTGGGCGGGGCAACTGGTGGCGAGTAATCCTTGAGGCCTGGCTAGTAGCTCAGGACTTGAAATTTTGAGCCCTGGTCTATAATACATAGTGCAGTGGCCAAGAGTGTGTCCTATGCAGCCTAGCCTAGCATAGAGAGTGAAGTGATCAGGAGTATGTCTTATACAGATTAGCATAGAGAGTGCAGTGATCAGGAGTATGTCTTATACAGCTTAGCATACAGAGTGCAGTGATCAGGAGTGAGTATGTCTTATACAGCTTAGCATACAGAGTGCAGTGATCAGGAGTGAGTATGTCTTATACAGCTTAGCATACAGAGTGCAGTGGCCAGGAGTATGTCATATAAACCCTAAGATACAGAATGCAGTGACCAGGAGTAAGTTATATAAAAGCCTAGCATACAGAGTGCAGTGGTCAGGAGTATGTCATATGCAGCCTAGGATACAGAGTGCAGTGATCAGGAGTATGTTATATACAACATAGCGTACATATTAGAGTGGTTAGGAGTATGTCATATACAGCTAGTGTACAGAGTGCAATGGTTAGTAACCTATTGGAACCATCCATACTGGAATGATTGGTATGGTGTGATCATTTAGCAGGAAAAAAGGTATGCAGAAAACATTTTTATCATTCTACAAAATGCATTGTTACTCTACGCCGGAATTGTTTTTTAATTTACTGTGAATTGTTTAGTCTCACTTATAAACCTGTGGTAGTGCTAAGAGAAATGTACAGCAACTCCTGGAAAAAGTGGGATGCTGCAGAAGACTAGAGGGGGTATCCTGTAGATTGAAGCAGCCAATCAGAGCCTCCACTACAGATGCCAGTCAGATCTTACAGCAATAGGCAATGCAGAAAGGTGTTGTAGATTTTAGAACCAACAGTACGTCACTGTCACCAGCCGAATACCATGCCCCCTGTCCAGGTGTAACCAGCTAATCCCAGCAATTGTGGTTGTGTGATCACTGATTTTAGAGGTTTTTAGCTGAGTATTATGTACCAAAGGAACATTCTATGCTTGCTTTGTTTACAAGTCCTCCATTCACATATTATTTTAAACTTTGCAGTTCAGTATTTAAAACTAATCCTCCAGGACTGCCTATGTTTTCTGACTGGAATATTGACTGCGATGACTAAAATTGTTCCTATGGAATGAAAGTCTTCCCCATATCGGGTGGATGTAGTTCCCACTCTCGCATACCATTGAACATCCTATGCTTGGTCAAGTATGAACTGTAATATCCATTAATCCAGCACAGCTTGTTCTCAGATGGTGCTGAAGGTGGAAATATACACTTGTATCATATACCCCTTCCCTTGATATATATAGCCTGCAGTTGTCAACAACACACTCTTCTTGAATTATCACTTTTTAATAGCAGAAATGCAAAACTCTTCTATGCAATTTCATATTTATTTAGCCTGTGACTTGTAGATGAATGTGGAACATGATTGAAATGTACAGTAACATCCGACATTTCATCAGAATGGCTTGCAGCTTTAGAGGAACCTTATTGTGCTGTGTTGAAGCCAACAGTAAATATGAGGGCTGTACCAAAAGTAATGAAAAAATGAGGCATACATTTTTTATTAACTTACATAAGGTCCGGTTCACACTGAGACAGCACGACTTCCAGCGCAACTGCCTCAAGCGACCTGGACACAACTGATACGGCGACTTGCAAAACGACTTCTGTAAAGAAGTCAATGCAAGTCGCCTCAAGTTGCCCCCAAAGTGGTACAGGAACCTTTTTCTAAGTCGGAGCGACTTGTGTCTTTCAAATTCCACATGTTGATAGAGCAACTCTTCTTTTACTTTTTCATTGCAGGTAAATAATAGATTCCAAACAAAAGCAACGTGCCGTCATTGAGTTCATGATGGAGGGGTGCAGAAGGCTACAGAATATTTACCAATTTGACACCATTTGCAAGGACAGCACAAAAGCCTCCTCTCCTGGTCTGTAATGATCAGTTGGCCCACAGGGACTTGCAGCGAGGTACAGGGTAACTGCAGGCACAAGCCGCCTGCTATCTGTTAACACACGCCGCTCAAAGCACTCACACGGACCAGCCGGCGCTGCATGACGTCACCCGCGGCTGGGGGAGGGAATTCACAGTGATTGTGCTGACTCCTCTAGTATGCTAATTACAGTTGCTAAGACAACATGTTTCGGAGGCATGGCCTCCTTCTTCAGGTAACGCCCCCATCTCCTCTAGTGACCTTATATACTCAAACCCTCCCGTCCCTCCTCACCATGAGCCAATGGCATCATACAGACCAGGATCGAGGGGTATACAGCAGGAAGTGTCTACAAAGGGGAGGGGGTCAAATAGCAACAGTTTACTAAGCTAATATATATATATATATATATATATACACAGCTCAATATAAATTAATTAAATTAGTTTTAATTCATATATTATATAGCTCAATAGAGACACTTAATTAAAAAGTTCTTAAATAAGACATACTAAAAAATATTAATATCATAAGCAACAGAAAAACACGCTGCGAGCAGAGTAATACATATCAATAAATTGTCATATATAATACAACATAATATCAGTAAATACAATGTGGAAATTTATATATTTTATACGTATGATACATGAAATATGTTATATGGTTTTATGGTTAATTAGCTTTTTAAATATTAATCAAAAGGAATTCATACACTATATTACATCATAAAGCACCATGGGATATATGTAAATATAATTAGATAATTAAACAGTGGGGTCTCATGTTGAGGCTAGCCCCCATATTACATCATGCTTATATGACCATACATAATACATAACAAAAAAGGGGAACATAAAGAGGTAAAGACAAAAAACTACGATAGAGTATAAAAAAAAAAAAAAAATATGTTAATAAACGAATAATAATAACAAAATTAGAGGCTAAAAATTACCAATATAAGTATATACCAAACAGGATTTATGTCATATAAGGGTACTTATTTCAAGTTCTTCATTTAACCCTTCCGGCATCATGCTGTTTAAAGTAAAAATCCAAAAAGATTCACGTTTACACAGCCGGGCAAAACGTTCACCTTCCGGGATAGACATAGGTATAGATTCTATGCCAAATAATTCCAACCCTACAGTACTACCATCATGTTTGTGCTTGAAATGACGTGGCACACTATGCTTCTCAATCTTTTTTTTTTTTTTATTAACATTCCAGTGTTCACCAAAGCGTGTCCTCATCGCCCGCACCGTTCTACCTACATAGAGGTACCCACATGGGCACCTCAACCTATAGATAACAAACTGGGTATTACAGCATATAAACTGTTTAATGTAAAAGGTGCGGCCATCTTTACAATTAAATGACTTCTGCCCGTGAGAAATAAATTTACACGCTTTACATTTATTGCCTTTACATCTATAACATCCTGTAATGTTAAAAAATTGAGGAATGTTTTGCATTTTCAGATTTTGTTTATTTTTAAGACGGCTAGGGGCAATTAAACTTTTCACATTTTTCGCACGTCGGAACACAACCCGAGGTTTATTGGAGAGGATTTTCCCAAGTGTTTTGTCCTGCCCCAAAATTGGCCAGTGCTTTTGGACAACTCTTTTGATAGCCCAATGCTGATAATTTATACATTAAACAGTTTATATGCTGTAATATACAATTTGTTATCAATCTAGTTATCTGTTACGCTAATAATGGTATCGGTGCCGATACTAAGCATTTGCGCGAGAACTTGTACTCTAGCAAATGATCCGATACTAAAACTGAAACCTTCGGACTCGGTTTGCAGTGCAATTTCGTTCAGTGGTTCACTCTTCAGATATGCCTGTAATGTCCAAAATGTGCATGGACACATAGGCTAACGTAGTCATGCTTCTATGAGCAGCATTTTTTATTCCTAGTGTGTATAGGGCCATAAAAATGGCACAGAATAATGCCTGTTGATCCTGCCAGAAATCTAGCAAACTCCTAACTTCCGGTGCACTCTGCATGTGCTGCACTGAAATTCCAATCGGTGTTATGAGCTCTGCCCAGTTCTCAGTGGACACCTCCATACTATAGTAGTGTATATATAGTATAGTATGGAGGCGAGGAGAGGTGTTCTGTAGCCCAAGTCAAGAGCGAATAGCTTAGGGTGACGGTGCTGTTCTTACATTGATCCAGTAAATTGAGTGAGCATTGTCAGCATGTTACTGGCAGGATCTCCAGGTGAAAATAAAGAAATAACAGCCTGAAAAAAAGAAAACTAATGTAGCCACCACATCTAAGATATGAAGTCTATGAAATACTTGTTCTTGGGTTTAGATAAACTTTAAGTTATGTTTGGTAACACGGTCTTACTTACAAGTAACACCGACGCCATTTTGCCATTGACCATTGGCTGAACCAGTGGCGGCTGGTGCTCCATTTTTTTTGTGGGGGGTGGCACACAAACAAACCAAACTCGCTAGCCCTGTTCGACCACTCGCCAGCCCCACTCTCAAGCCTGCTCTCCAGCCCCGCTCGCAACCCTGCCAGCCCCGCACTTACTCCATCCAGATTCTCCTCCCGGCCAAACCGGTCACTTCTTCTCCTGGCCAATCCGGTCTCAGGACCTGCTTCCTGTCCTAATTGGCCAGGCGGAGAAGCAGAATGACAATAGCAAATGTTGATTCGCTATTGTCACAAGTGGGTGGGCTCTTACCTGATTGTGTGTGGTATATATTTTGTGTGAATTCCAGTTTGCACCCAAGCTGGTGTCATCTAGTTCTTGGGTGCCATTCTCAGCTATAATTCCTGGTTCCAGAGTGGAGGAAGCTTTATCTTGGCATAGGCACCCAGGCAGGGTGCCAGGCGTCTGTCACACTCATGTAATGCATATGTGCAGCAATAAAGATGGTGGGCGTTAATGCCTCCATGCGGCACACAAATGCATCCATGGGTGTCAGAGCTTTCTGTGCTGACAGAGTGGCCACTGCACATTCCCAGAACAGTGACTGAGCTGTCAAAATGTTATAGTATCGTCATTGTAATAGAGATATAAACAGTAGTTATATTTGGCAATTCAATGCAAGCTTACTTGGAAAATCTCCTTTCATATTGTGAATGCTGCCTGTCTGTTGGCATCTCTTTCCACAACTTCCTGGATTCCTTGCATGCTTTGCAGCTTTTCCTTTGCTGTGTACTTTTGATTTCTAAGGACTACATGCCTTGCGGTACCTTGCTGCCTAAAAGCAGCGATTCCTGTACTACTGGCTCGGCTTCCTGAAACTCATCTTGGCACCTCTGTGGCAGTAGGCAGGCTCTGTGAAATGTGTGACACAGCAGTGACTACTCACAGGGCATAGTGAATATGTGTCACAGAAAACAAGTAAGAAAATATGTGGGGATTCATTGCAAAGTACGTTTACAAACTTCATACTAGAAATACTGGAAATGCTATGAGGAAAAAAAATTAAATAGTTTAATATTTTGACCATAGATACGCTTTAATAAATTCTGTGAGTCCTGTAGTAATATCTCAGTAGTCCATGGATTTATAAAACACACACATCCCATAGGAACATATGCATCTCCTCTCTTGTACTGGTTGGTGAATATACTGTATACAGGTTATATAAAATGTCATTGCTTTTTGAGACATTCATCAGATTATACATGGTGACAGATTATTTAAAGCGTCAGAGGGTAATTTAGAGCAGACCATAATGAGATGAGAGTACACAGAGAATAGACACAGGCTGGTACAGAGAGAGAGCTGCCACAGATAGGACCACTGAGAGCAAAACTGTCACAGTTCTGTTGCTGCCACTGGAGGGAGCCCTAAGAGAGATACACAGAAGAATGCACCAGGCAGGGTTGATTTGGCAAAATTAGGCTCCTTTTCAGAATACTGCGGCACCGTTTTGAAAGTATAATTTATGCCAAAGCATTCTTACCCTACGTTCATACCTTTTTTAGTGCATTTTTCACTTTGCAGAAATGCACTACAGTCCATTTAACATGGTTACCTATGGATGCAGTTCACATCTGTGTGTTTTGTGGCGCTGCATTTTTTTTTGAAAGGGTCCGGGACTTTTTTTTTTTTCGCAGCAGATTGCGTTTTGCGTGTAATAGACTTCAATGGATTTGCACCAAAACCGCTAGTGTTGTGTTTTTAATGCGTTTTGCGTTCTGTGTTTCTTTTGTTTTTTTCTCTTTAACACACTGAGAATAGCTGGTTGCTAAAGAGCGGGCCGGGAAGCCGGCTGCTGAATTCTATAACAACCAATGAGTCATCAGCTGTCAGCGGAGGTCTCGCTGACAGCTGAATGTAAAAAAAAAGAATTGCTGGGAAAAAATTGCATCGGATCACCCCCCAAATCCAAACCAGACCCTTATCCGAGCATGCAGCCCGGCAGGTCAGGAAAGGGAGGGTTACGAGCGAGTGCCCCCTCCCCTCCTGAACCATACCAGTCCGAATGCCCTCAACATGGGGGGGTGCGCCCACCCCAAAGAACCTTGCCCCCATGTTGATGGGGACAAGGGCCTCTTCCCCACAACCCTGGGCTGTGGTTGTGAGGGTCTATGGGTGGGGGGCTTATTGGAATATGGAAGCCCCCTTTAACAAGATGGCCCCCAGATCCCGGCCCCCTCTATGTGAATGAGCACGGGGTACATTGCCCTACTCATTCACCAAAAAAAGTGTCAATAACAAAAAAAAAAGTTTTTGGAGAATTCCTTTATTAAAAATAAAAAAAGAATGTCCCCGTTGTAGATCCATTGTCAATCACACATCCCACCGGTCTGGGGGAAAAAAAAAAAAAAGCTCTGCACTTGACTTAGACTTACCACGACTGCCTGCTCCTACATCTGACAGTTGTTAAATAGGTAGTGGGTGGGCCACAGCTGACCCCGCCCCTTTATGACATCACTGACCCAGCGTGCATCGGCATGCCTTTTCGGGTTCGGCAGTGCAGCAAGCGGCGTGATTGATGATGGACCTACATTGGAGGCATTGTTTTTTTATTTTTAATAAAGGAATTGCCAAACTGTGTGTGTGTGTTTTTTTTTTTGGACACTTTTTTTGGTGTGGGGTTCCCCTCCAAATCCATACCAGACCTGAAGGGTCTTCTAGTCCTTTCCTCTCCAGCCATGCTGTCACTTGCCTGCCCCTTTTTATTCAGCATCATGTTTGGGTGTTACCAAAAGGCAATCTGCTTGTATATGCGGTCCGCTTTGGTTGCACCCATCAAGGCATTTTGATAGGTGCATAACTGCCCCTATAAGCAAGACCACTGCATGTATCATTACTGAGGGCTATTGAGAAGAGTACTGAGGCTGAGTGAGTGCTGTGATGTTTTTAGGTAGCTCCTGTACAGCTCCTGTCTGCCCCTCCCACGAGACATAATCTGACTGCATTGCATAGAGAAGCACAGAGAACCAGTGATGATATCACTAAATCTAAAATTTTAATTTTTTTATTTATTTCAGCGCCATCAATTTACACAGTGCTTTACATATGTATTATACATTCACAACAGTCCCTGCCCTCAAAGAGCTTACAATCTAAGGTACCTAACTCGCATTCATACATATACATACTAGAGCCAATAAAGACAGAAGCCAATTAACCTACCAACATGTCTTTGGCGTGTGGGAGGAAACCAGAGCACCCGGAGGAAACCCACGCAGGCACAGAAAGAACATGCAAAGTTTTAGTGTCATGGTTGGGATTCGAACAAATGACCTTAGTGCTGCCAGGTGGAAATATAATGAAAATGGAAAGTTTTTATTTAACCACTTCAGCCCCGGAAGGATTTACCCCCTTCCTGACCAGAGCAATTTTTGCGATTCGGGACTGCATTGTTTTAACTGACAATTGCGCGGTCGTGTGACGTGGCTCCCAAACAAAATTGATGTCCTTTTTTCCCCACAAATAGAGCTTTCTTTTGGTGGTATTTGATTACCTCTGCTGTTTTTATTTTTTGCGCTATAAACAAAAAAAAGAGCGTAAATTTTCAAAAAAAACACATTCTTTTTTACCTTTTGCTATAATAAATATCCCCCAAAAATATATAAAACAATGGCGGTGATCAGCGATTTTTATCGTGACTGCGACATGGCGGACACATAGGACACTTTTGGCGCTATTTTGGGACCATTCACATTTATACAGTGATCAGTGTGATATATCAGTATATAATAAATATATAAAGAAATAAATATATATAAAAATTAACATAATACATATAAGATTAAACGTCAGTTTAAATTATTTTAACCCAGAAGCAAATTAAAGCCACTTTCACACTGAGGCATTTTACCTGCGTTTTTGCACTAAAAATAGCGCCAGAAAAGCGCCTGTAAACTGCCTCTTTTGCGGCCCCTAGTGTGAAAGCCTGAGTGCTTTCATACTGGGGCGGTGCGCTTGCAGGACAGGTAAAGTCCTGCAAGCAGCATCTTTGGGGCGGTGCGGGGGGAGTGGTCTATACACTGGCGCTTTTAACCCTTTTTCGGACGTTAGCGGGGATTAAAAGCCCCCCGTTGCGGCCGAAAACACGTGTGAAAGGTGACACTAAACTCTGGTTTAAAACATGAAAATTCTATTCAAATATATATTATTAATTCAGAAGAGTACCTTCTGTTGATCTCACCCTCCTCTAAAACTCCAAATAATTTTTTTTTTTTTTTTTTTTTTTTTTCGGTGTTGTGATTCAACTTCCTGTTAGAGGGTGGCTCCATTCCTACTCCATTTTCCCACTGTAAGGAGGAATGTAGGAATGTAGCCACCCTCTCTTGCTGGCTCCCGATATGGACTAGTGACTATGTAATATGGGATTTGTAGTGTTCATAGAGCAGCATGGCCACAACTAATGTGCACTGCTCGTTACAAACAAACAGAAGTAACAGGGCAAAGGAAAGGTTTGGGAGCTCACTGAGGACATTACAGGGAGGCAGAAAAACACAGTAGGAAATAATTTCATGAAAAATAGATTACAGGGCCATAAGGTAGTGGATGTGTATGGATTATTTTTGGGGAAAATAAGGGTATTGTTTAGTGTCACTTTTAAAAATAAAATAAAAATAAAAGAAAATTTCACTTTTGCAAAAAATAAAACTGATGTAACCAATGTTATTACACAAGCTTTTTTTTGTAATTTAACTTGTTGCAGGCCACATAACCCATATGTGTGGAGGTGGCGGCAAAAAAGGGGGGGGGGGGTTTACCGGGCACATGCCGCATGTGTGCTGAGATTGCACTTGCTGCATGCAAAAGACATCTCTTGGTTCTAAGGACCGGTAGCTGACGGGACTGGTTCCTGATCATGTGACCACTGTCACAGCCAACCGCTGTGGTCACATGATCACTGATCCTCCCCTGTCCCCCAACAGGTGTTCAGAACTGTTTAAAGGGATGCTGGGGTGGGTGGGAAGGGGTTAATGTAATTTAAGAAGCAATGTTTACATCTATACTAGAGCTGCCACCTGTCTGGTTTTGAACTGGATAGTCTGGTTTTTAAAACGACTTCTTGATCTCATGTTGTTAACTCCGCTGTCTGGTTTTAGGCTGCTTTCACACTGGAGCGGTGGGGGCGCTGGCGGTAAAGCGGCGCTATATTTAGCGCCGCTTTACCGGCGTTTTAGCGGCGCATTTCGACCGCTAGCGGGGTGGTTTTAACCCCCGCGAGCGGCCGAAAAAGGGTCAATACCGCCCGCAAACCGCCGCTGCAGCGGCGTTTTGCGGGCGGTTTCGGCGCGCTCCCCCATTGTTTTCAATGGGACCGGGCGCTATAGGAGCGGTAAATATACCGCTCCTATAGTGAGCCAAAGATGCGGCTTGCAGGACATTTTTGAGCGTCCTGCAAGCGCACCGCTTCAGTGTGAAAGCCCTCGGGCTTTCACACTGAAGGAACAGCAACAGCTGTTTCGGGTCGGTTTGCAGGCGCTATTCTTAGCGCAATAGCGCCTGCAAACCGCCCCAGTGTGAAAGCAGCCTTAGGGCAGGCTGTGGGCGCTGGATTTTTTAGTCTAATATTCTCTTGCCTTGTGCATTCAGTCTGCCCCCTTCAGTTCAGGCTAAGTAGCTGCTGCAGCTCATTCACTCGTTGGGTTTTTGTGCACTATGCACTAGGTCAGGGGTGCCCAACCAGTGGCCCGGGAGCCCTCTGATGTGGCCCGCGACCTCCTGCTCTGGGATGGAATAGAATAGAATACTGTTATTAACAGGTACACTACGTTGCACCCGCGGTGCGGGAAAAACGCAGTGCATCAGTGTAAAGGCAGCCTTGGACCCCTTTCACACGGTCAGTCCGACCCAATTGGACCCTCCATTCACCTCTAAGGAGCGTCAGATGTAAACCGACTTGTGTCCTACCTCCAATCCGATCCGCAAAAAAAAAAAGGAGTTTAGTGGGCAGTGTCCGGGTCCGCTCTGCATATGCAAAGCGGACACGGACCTGCCATCCGCCTGCTCCGCTCATTGTGGCCCACGACCGGTTACCAAGTCTCTTAAGTGGCCCTCGTGCTTCAAAAGGTTGGGCACCCCTGCACTAGGTGGTTGGTTTCTGCATTGTTTAGTTGGCTAACATACATTCCTCCATGTGTCCCCTGGTATCCCAGTCACAGACCAGACTTGTAACAGACAGTGACAGTAAGTGACAGCTGATTCTGAATAATTTATTTTCATAGGTCATTTGAGGTTGTGATAACATGTTACGGTTCTTATCCATTTCACATACATACAGGTAGGCTAATTGCCTAACAACTGTGCTCGTTTTTTTTTTTTTTTTATTACACTCTACCCCTTTCTTCAGAACGAGAAGTTTTACAGTGCATCCGGAAAGAATTCACAGCGCTTCACTTTTTCCACGTTTTGTCTTGTTATGTTACAGCCTTATTCAAAAATTGATTAAATTCATTATTTTCCTCAAAACTCTACAAACAAAATCCCATGGTGACAATGTGAAAGCAGTTTATTTGAAATCTTTGCAGCTTTATTCAAAATAAAAAAATCACATGTGCAGTACATAAGTATTCACAGCCTTTGCTCAATACTTTATTGAAGCACCTTTGGCACCAATTACAGCCTCAAGTCTTTTTGAGTATGATGCTACAGGCTTGGCACACCTATTTTTGGGCAGTTTCTCCCATTCTTCTTTGCAGGACCTCTCAAGCTAGATCAGGTTGGATGGGGAGCATCGGTGCACAGCCATTTTCAGATCTCCAGGCGGGCTGTCATGTGCCTTTTACTGAGGAGTGGCTTCTGTCGGGCCACTTTACCATACAGGCCTGATTGGTGGAGTGCTGCAGAGATGGTTGTTCTTCTGGAAGGTTCTCCTCTCTCCACAGAAAAACGTTGGAGCTCTGTTAGAGTGACCATCAGGTTCTTGGTCACCTCCATGACTTAGGCTCTTCTCCTCTGATCGCTCAGTTTGGCCTGGTGGGCCTCTTCAGGAAGAGTCCTGGTGGTTCCAAGCTTCTTTATTTACAAATGATGGAGGCCACTGTGCTTATTGGGACCTTCAATGCTGCAGACATTTTTCTGTACCCTTCCCCAGATCTGTGCCTCGATACAATCCTGTCTTGGAGGTCTACAGACAATGCCTTGGATTTCATGGCTTGGTTTATAGACAGGTGTGTGCCTTTCCAAATCATCTCCAATCAACTGAATTTACCACAGGTGGACTCCAATCAAGTGTAGCGATATCTCAAGGATGATCAGTGGAAACAGGATGCACCTGAGCTCAATTTTCAGTGTCATGGCAAAGGCTGTGAATACTTATGTACATGTGATTATTTTTTTTTTATAAAGTTGAAAAGCTTTCAAAAAAACTTCTTTCACATTGTCATTATGGGGTATTGTTTGTAGAATTTTGAGGAAAATAATGAATGTAATCCCTTATGGAATAAGGCTGTAACATAACAAAATGTGGGAAAAGTGAAGTGCTGTGAATACTTTCCGGGTGCACTGTAGGGAAAAATGCAAAAACGAAATATGCAGTACATCATCTGCAATACATGCACATTTCCCTTTAAATATCCTACATGTACAGAAGAATGTATGTTGATCTCCCAGAAATGCACTCGGCTTCGAAGTCACGTTTTGGCCTGATAAAATACAACATTTTCATGATCGAATGGTGCAGTCGTACATCATACAGGGTCCACCATGTTTCCCAGATGTAACAACATAGTCGGCAATATATCTAGACCAACGTTCAATCGCCATTTTGTAGCAATACTTGGTATTGTTGAGAATTTGAAGTGATCCACGCCTCCCAGGTAGCTGAAAAGCTGGAGATTCTATCCTGTGTAGTGCGTATCGGCTCCTTCATTGTCGCTATGCGGTGGACACATAGTGCCCAATCTTTGATTGAAGAAGGCAATGTGGACCTCCAATGCACCGCAATACATAGCCTAGCAGCATTAATCATGTGCATAGCTACCGACTTATAGTACCTCTTTTGGGGTATTTTGGAAAGATGAAGGAGATATTGCGCTGGTGTAAACTCCAAGGGGAGCGAGGAGATGGCCATCGTCACTTCATGCACCTTCCTCCAATATGGCTGAATCAGTGGGCACGTCCACCAAATGTGGAGGAACTTACCTTTTTCCTTGTGCACTTCTCCAACATTGATCAGGTACTGTCGGACAAATCCTGTGAAGCAGTTCCGGAGTCTTAGAACATCTAGTTTCGATTTTTTTACCAATTCTTTAGCGTATTCACATTCAGAGAACCTTTGTGAATAAACAAGTGAATGCGGTCCCAGCTAGCGGCCCCTATCTCTGTGTTCAACACAGATTCCCAGAATGCATGATCTGAGCACAAAAGAGAATACGGTTCCCCAAACATGGAGGCGTACAGCGCTGAGATCACATGACTCTGGGGTGACGAGCTCGAACACAGGGATTCAAATACCGTAGGAGCTTTCCTGTATCTTTCTCTTCTCGCCGGATCATCTAGGAAGTATTTTAATTGGATATAGGACCAGAAGGGGAAAGATTTAGCGTTAGACAGCGCTGCAAGATCTTGCTGTCGAACAAACTTGTCTCTGTGGAAGAAGTGTTTTGGTGATGGCATCTGCTTTCCATTTAAAAGGAAAATTTGTCTGGCACTGCTGTACTATGTTGGCCGGTAGAGAGACATTCAATGCAAATAATTTTGAATAGTTGATTTTTAGATTAGAAATATGTTTATATTGTTCAAGGACTGGCATAAGGTTGGGCAGGGATGTCAGCGAAGCTGATATAAAAAGCAATATCTCATGCGCAAAGGCCACAATCTTGTATTCCCTGAGGTTGGCCCGGATGCAACGTAAGAGGGGATCTAATGTGAGGATATAGAGTAGGAGTAAAATAGGACACCCTTGTCTAGTGCCGTTATGGATGTGGAAGGCGTCCGATAAGTGACCATTGACTTTGACTCTAGCTCTTGGATTCACATAAAGGGAAACAAATGAAGGTACACATACTGCTCCCCAATCCAAGAGCATCTAGTACCGCATCCATATAGTCCCAGGCTACTCGATCAAAAGCCTTCCTCTCGTCCATTGTCAGGAAAAAGCCTTCTCGCTGAGTAGAGGTGAGCCAATGATGCAAATTCAGGGCTTTAATGGTGTTGTCCCTGGCTTTCCTGCCAGGGACAAAGCATACCTGGTCCATTCCTACCCAGGCTGGCACATGGTACGATAAGCGGGTTGCCTGAATTTTAGAAAAAAGCTTTACGTCCTCATTCAGAAGTGTAATTGGCCACATCAGTGGGATCTTTGTTTTCCTAAGGGATCACCGAAATGTAAGCCTTTAGTAGGGTTCCCAAGGGGCAAGGGGTAGAGGAGAGTGTTTTAAAAGCTTTAAGGAAATGTGGAGCTAGAAGGTCCGCGTAGCATTTATAATATTGTGCCGAGAAGCCAATCCGGCCTCAGGCTTTTGCCAGGCTTTGTGGTCTTTAAGGATTCATCCCATTCCTCAGAGGACAAAGGGGCTTCCAAAGTGGTCCAGTCACTTTCATATAAAGCGGTGGGGCTATACTTACTAAGAAAGTCCCATAGCAATTCCGAGCGGGCCCTGTCTGCTATAGGACTATGGCTCGTCTCATTAGGATTATAAAGTTTGCTATAAAAGTGAAGGAATTGTGCAATGTCCTAATTTTTGGAGTAGATTTGTCCCAGACTGATCAATCACATGATGGACTGTGGAGGCAAGGGTGCATTTTTGCGTAAAAACTTAGCCAATAGCTTCCCTGGCTTGTTGCCCTGTTAATAAAACAGTTTTTTTGACAGTATATGACGTCTTCATGGCCTTTTAAAGGGTTCCTCTACCAACAGTGATCTCGTGGTAGCCAATTCTTTTACAGGCTGGATAGCCCGGGAGCCTTTATGCTGAACCTCTAGTTTAGTTATCTTATCAGAAAGGGTCAGTATCAGAGCTTGATGTTCCTTTTTTTTTCCTAGCTGAAATCATCAGAAGATGTCCCCGTATGTTACACTTACATGCCTCCCATTGAGTCATGGGTGACACATCTGGCGTGTCATTATGGTGGAAATAGTCGCTAAGGGCCTGTCTAATGGTCTCCATATTCCCCGGATCAGCTAGAATAGAAACATCCCACCTCCACGTCTAAGTGGACCCGTCGCTCTGCGGGAATCGTAGGGTCACTGTAATCGAGTGATGGTCAGAAAGCACCATGTTTTCAATGGTAGCGTCAGGAAGGTAGGACAGGTCTGCTTGGTGTATAAAAAGATAGTCCAATCTCGAGTAGCGATTATGTGGCGCCGAGAAAAATGTGTAATCCTTCTCTCTATGGTTAAGAGTGCGCCAGGTGTCATGTAATGAAAGGGAAGCCAGTTGAAGTTTCACCTGATGCAGAGCACAGAAGGGAAATGAGGAGGTGCCAGTAGATTTATCCAAAAGCGGGTCTAGAGCCATGTTAAAGTCCCTTCCCAGGGTTCTGAAATGAAGCAAGTTTTAGAAGAGTGTCTTTCAGAAAGGTTACCCTTTTGGAATTAGGACAATATACAATTTGCCACTAGTCACTAGTCTGTCTTTCCAGGTGCCTTTTAAGAAGAGAATTCTACCCTCTCAGTAAGGTGAAACCTAAACGACTTAGCCAGCAAGATGGAAACCCCCTTGGTTTTGGAGTCAGTACAGGTTGCATGGTAAACCTCAGGAAAGTGCCTATCAGCTAAGCGCGGAACGGTGCCTGCCTTAAAATGGGTTTCTTGCAGAAAGATAACTTGTGCTCTATGTCGGTGAGCTTCCGCCAAAACACTGCTGCGCTGCTCCGGGACATTAAGGCCCTTAGCATTTAAGGAATACACTTTAAGTGACAGAGGAGCTGAAGAATGCACTGCAGAAGACATGATTGAATGTTGATAGTGCATGTGGATGATACCCCTAAGTTGTAGACGGAGAGGGCTCACAGGGGGAGGAGGAAGAGTGGTAGGGACAGTAGTCAGAGGGATAAAAGAAAGAGAGAGAGTTAGAATATATTTCTAGCCTATGTATGCACAACGGGTGATTCCAGTAGTGAACAGAAACCTCTACTTATGTGGTGAATACTCCTAACACAGGTAGGGCGTAATAGCTACCAGAAGTGGGTGCAGCCTGCTGGCCCACCTAGTCGGGAACACTAAGGGGTATGGGGATAGGGAAAAAACTATACCGGATAATTTCAAAGGGGTACCTGCCTCCTTGAGGTGGGGAAGAAGTCTAACACTAAGGTGAATCCATACGCCACCACCACCCAAAGACTTCTGAGCTGGAGCACATACAACATGGGACAAACCTCAGCCACAAGAACTAGAGAGTTCCAGATAGAGCTCACCTACAAAAAGCGACTACCAGCGCTCTCTGGAAGTCACGTCACACCCCCCCCCCCCCCCCCCTTGCCATATAACCAGGATCCAGGAGAAGGCAAAAGTGGTATGTGTCAATTAACTTTGGGGCCGGCGTAACTCCTATTATTGGTATTGTGCGGCACACCGGGGTCACCGACCCCAGGACTCCATCCAATATGTATGGGCCCAGAGAGCAGAAGCCCCCGCTCCCAGCCTTGCTCTATTGTGAGCACCCTGGACAGATGTAGACCAAGGGACCACATATTAAGAAGGTAACAGATCCCTCCTGACTTAGTGTAGATATAATAATAAAAAACAGGTTAGAGGCCCCAGAATAGCACATTGTCACTTACTCCACATCTTGGAGCAGGTAGAGAACCGTGCCCCCTGAGCTTCTGACATGCAAAAGAACTTGAGTATTTAAAGGTTGGCAAACTGATACCCCCAACCCCTAAGGACTTAACATTCAGGCCAGAGCACAAACCTCAGGTCTGAAGCACCAAGTGTTCAGGGGTACAGGGCTCCAAAAGCAACTAACAATCAATCTAATTTCTATAGGAGGAGATGGAATATCATCCCTCCACATTACTCGTGAGCATGAGCATGGCTGATATTACATCCATTTCAGGGAGCATCCCATCTTAGTGTGCTGTTAGACGTGAGTCTCATGGGTTCTAAAAACTAACAAGAACCCCCCCCCCCTCCCCCGAGGGCCAATGATGGGGAAAAAAAGAGAGAAACCATAAACATAATAACAAAATTGTATTAAACAGGAAAAAAAACAAATAAAAAAAAAAAAACAGTTTTGTGATGGCCATTAATAACTGTATATGCTCCACCGCTTGTGTGAGGAAGCAGTGACTCTTGCCCACAAGCAGGCAGCGTAGAGGCCAGGTAATACCGCTGCAAGGATGTTCACATGGCAAATGACCAGCGGCCTTCAGGTGTCTTGCGGTGTCTAGTGTGGGAGCACACGCAACTCCCATAAGTTCCACTGTGACTTTGGTCAGTGTATTCTCTTCTGGAGCACCACCAGTGCAGAGCATATAGCATACAGAATTTAAAAGCCCTGAGAGAGAGAAAATGTGTCTCTGCTCTTTGTTGGTATAAAGTCCTGCATCCAGGAAACCTGTTCGCTCACCGGTTCCTATGCAATTTCAGGTCAACTAAGTGAAAAAGGGAAGCAAGAAAAAGAGAAGCAGTCCTCCCAGGCCTAGGAGGATTACCTGATTTCTCGTGCCTGAGAGGGAGTGAGTCACAAGGCCATGCAGGGTAGTCCTTCGAAAGCCATCACAATCTGGAAGCTGTTCATGTGCAAAGGAATAATGGTATCAACGCGATCATCTGTAACAAGTGCAAAACCCTGGGACTAGGGGTGGAATTATAGAGGTGGTGTAGATCAGTTTTCCTACCGAGCGGTTGTACATTTAATGGTCTGTTCTGCATTGGACTGATCATGGGGAAACTCGTGGGCTCTCATCCGTTTCCATATCACCACGAATCCTAGATGGGGAGGCGGTTGCGGGTCTACGATGCCTTTGTCTGTGTCTTTGCAATCTTGGATTGGCATCAGGCTGCGTGGGGATCCAGGGATCTGGTTGCAGGAATGCACTGTACCAGTCTGGGACATCTACCACCTGGATGCCCAGGGTGTCACAGAAAGGCTGCAAGTTGGCTGGTGTTCTCAACTGTGCTGTGCGATTACCAGTAGTTGCTTGCAGGCATAAGGGGAATTTCCACCGAAAACAAATGGGCCCTTTAAGGCGGGAGGGTGGAAGTGACATTTGACGTTGCTTCGGTCCTCCAAGGGTATAGAGTCGAGTGGGGGCCATCTTGCCCTCACTCGCCTTCCTGCCCATCCATCCCAGGGATCGGATCGCCGGAAGGGGGCGCATCTCTCCCACCGCCGATGAAAGTGATCTGGCGGTGAATCCGCTGCTGAGACAACTTTTATATGAAAGAGGATCGCCGGCTGTGGTGAAATATACTGGGGTTATGGCAGCTATCTGCTGCCATAGCAATGGTATTTAACGTCAAAGTAGCAAGGCATATCCATGGTGGGCGGTCCGTAAGTGGTTTTAAAGTAGCATCTCAGCCAAAACTTTTCTCAAGTTTTGCATTAGTGGGGAATGGTTAGAACCATGGGCCAAAGGAATACATCCAAGAGGCGCTGGGACTTCAATGCTTATAAATGCAAGTAAAGGGAAAGAAGACAGTCATTCGAAAAGTTCACTGGCTCTGGTTAGGCAACTCACATGCATCCAGGGCTACCCTCCAATTGATACCCTTAAAGACCTTAAAGCGGAGCTCCACCTAAAAGGGAAAGCTCCGCTTGTTTGCCTTCTCCCCGCCTCCGCTGCCACATTTGGCACCTTTCAGGGGGGTGAGGGTACCTGGTTTTGACAGGCACACGCTCCCACTTCTGGCTGATCTTGCCGTGGCAAAGTCACCCAGAGGTTTGGCCCTCCGCCATCGAGCCGTTCACAAAGTGCAGCATGCTTTGCGCAGTAGGGAACCAGCTGTGAAGCCACAAGGCTTTACTGCCGGTTTCCCTTACAAGAAATGGCAGAAGCAGCACCCGAGAGCCGATTGAAAATTTGGCTGGGGGTGAAGACACCACTGGATTCGCGGACAGGTAATTTATCTAATATTAAAAGTCAGCAGCTATAATATTTGTTACCGTAAATTTTTTTCTGAAGGAGCCTGGAGCTCCGCTTTAAACCAAAAGGAGTGACAGACCAAATTCTTAAAGAAGTCCAAAACAGCTTTACAAACCATCCAAAATGTTTCAGGAGCTAAACACGCTCCCCCTTCATCTGAGCTCAATAATGTTTGCAAGTTTTTAAATTTATTCAGGGTAGCAAATATCAGAGTAGCTGCTTACAGAGGAATTAGATGGGGCATATACACTCACCACCTTCTGAACTGCCATAAATACAACAAGGTGTTGGTAACATTCCTCAGAGATTTAGGTCTATATTGGCATGATAGTATCATAGTTTGTTGATAGTTTGAATGGAGTTACTCTTTAACTAAAGGAATCAACGTGGTTGTAAATCTCTATTTATACCCATTGAAGTGACTGGCCTTAGATGATACACAGGGATGAAACAAATCCCTCTACATAAGTTTCACCAGCCTATTTGCAGTCTTCTCTATAGCCGTTCAAAGTGCAGAATTTATACAGCTTTTCTGAGCTTTCAGAAAGCAGGGGGCGGGGAGCTAAAGTTACACTCTACAGAGGTCAGTGAGGGGAGCTGAGAGCTGATTGGAGGGCCCCCCTCCCCCTTCACACAGGAGCAAAGCTGAGGCTGTCAATCACAGGCTGTTTGCTGGCGATCCCTCCCCTTTCACCTTTTTTCTCTTGGTGTCAGGAAAAATTGTCAGAAGGGACTCATGCTTATAGCAGAGGAACGAGACAGCAGGCAGAAATTACACTTAAAGTTGTTTAAACCTAGTTATACCACTTGTACCTACAGGTAAGCCTATAATAAGGCTTACCTGTAGGTACTGTAAATATATCCTAAACCTGCACAGTTTAGATACTATATATATGCGCTGTGAAGAAACAGCCCTCTGTGTCATTTCTTCACTAGCAAGTGCTGTGACTAATGGCTTCTAAGCACATATGCAGGAGTGACGTCACGCTATTCCGGCCAGTCACAGAGCCAGAGTCCATGGCTCCGGAAGGAAGGGGGCGAAGATGGATGTGGCCACCAGCGGGAAAAACACAGGCATCGTTTTTAGGCAAGTGCCACATAATGGGCTAGAATGCGATGCATACTAGCCCATTATGCTTTTACTTTGCAGGGGAAAGCCGGGGGAAAAAGAGGAAGTAAAACCCATCAGGGTTTACTTCGTCTTTAATACTCTGGATTGCGACAAGTACACACTTTAGAGTAAGGGTGTCAAACTGGCAACCCTCCAGCTGTTGCGGAACTACAAGTCCCATAATGCATCTGCGTGTGGGAATCATGTTTGTAACTGTCAGTCTTGCAATGCCTCATGGGACTTGTAGTTCCGCAGCAACTGGAGGGCTGCCAGTTTGACAACTGTGCTTTAGATGGTTATGCTTTGTTCATATTTCATGTCTGAGGTTTACAACCACTTTAAGTTTTAAATTGTCTTATCACTGATCTATTTGCTGTTACATTTTAGAATTATGCAGTCAAAATCTTAATGTATATGCCCTGGTTTAGACCAGCTTGTACAATTTGTAGGTCACAACTATGGAATGACACAGGGGTTATTAAACCAAGTTTATTTCCTGAGTCATAGTCACTGCAATGTCACATCCCAGCCTGAGCTGAATGATTAAGACAGAGATGTGACATGGGAGGGCATTCCTTTCGTGTCAGGGGAAGCTGGTTGGCACATTATGTCCACCTATTTCTGTGGAGTTAATTGAAGCAGGCACCACAGTGACCTTATAGTTAGAGTAGCACTATGGTGATAGAACATGGGGGCAAGTAGGTATTCAGCTTACCGGTTCTGTGTTTATATTGCTGGGATAAATCTGTCATCTTAGATTTTTGTTACTTCACTCCATCTCTTGCCTTCAGATGACTGCTTGGATACAGCTGGAAACAAGGCATAAGAATGCAAGTGCGGCATTGGATCAGCTTCATAAAGTTTATTTTTACATTAGAGCTTTAGGAATCACAATGTCAAATGTTAGAAAGCCGGGAAACTGGTTGATGATTAATAGATCCATAGCTGGAAATGTCCATTGTCATAATGATCAGGTGGTAGGGCTTTACATAATCTGTTTAAGTGTTTGTAGATTTACAGAAATAACTAGTGAACAAGGGAGCATGGTATGTGTCATGAACACTAAACACCTCAGTTACCGTGCGCAGAGAAATATGTGAGATGGACCTTTCTATAGATGACATTTAAAAGTCATTACAATCACTTAGAATGCAGCTAATCTTCGTTTTATTTAAAGAACTCTCACCAACATTTGACATTTGTTATTTCGTTTTCCAGTGGACCATGTGCATATAGCACTTGGTCCTGTTATGATTAGTGGTCCTTTAGTCGATTTAAAGGTGCCTTTTTATTCCTGTTAATATTGGCTGTAGCTTCACCCCAATCTGAAGCCCAATTTATGGGCGTTCCTGTTGGTCAGGTACAGAAAGCACTGAGCCCCTTTCCACCTGCTAAGTTGCCTGTTCTTTTACTATTATGAAAGACCAATGAGCGCTGCAGGGCTGTGTGATAACACTGCTGGCTCTTAGTAATCATACAGGGCACTGGCAGCTCAATCACACAGCCCCAACAGTGCTGCTTGTTCATTCATAATCGTAAAAGACCTTATGCTACACAGTATCGGCTTTCATTTATGTTTGAATTTGTGCAACAGGTAGTGAGGAGTGCTACTAGGATTCCTAGTACATACAGTGCCTTGAAAAGGTATTCAAACCCCTTGACATTTTCCACATTTTGTCATGTTTTAACCAAAAACATAAATTTATTTTATTGGAATTTTATGTGATAGACCAACACAAAGTGGCACATAATTGTGAAGTGGTAGGAAAATGATAAATGATTTTCAATTTTTTTTACAAATAAATATGTGAAAAGTGTGGTGTGCATTTGTATTCAGCCCCCTTTACTTTGATATCCCTAACTAAAATTTAGTGGAACCAATTGCCTTTAAAAGTCACCTAATTAGTAAATAGAGTCCACCTGTGTGTAATTTATTCTTAGTATAAATACAGCTGTTCTGTGAAGCCCTCAGAGGTTTGTTAGAGAACCTTAGTGAACAAACAGCATCATGAATGCCATGGAACACACCAGACAGGTCAGGGATAAGGTTGTGGAAAAGTTTAAAGCAGGGTTAGGTTATAAAAAAAATATCCCAAGCTTTGAACATCTCATGGAGCACTGTTCAATTCATCACCTGAAAATGGAAAGAGTATGGCACAACTGCAAACCTACCAAGACATGGCCGTCCACCTAAACTGACAGGCCGGGCAAGGAGAGCATTAATCAGAGAAGCAGCCAAGAGGCCCATGGTAACTCTGGAGGAGCTGCAGAGATCAATAGCTCAGGTGGGAGAATCTGTCTAATCGACAACACCAAGAAAGCCGCTGGTGAAAGAAAGACATAAGAAGTCCGGTTTGCAGTTTGCGAGAAGCCATGTTGGGGACACAGCAAACATGTGGAAGAAGGTGCTCTGGTCAGATGAGACCAAAATTTAACTTTTTGGCCTCAAAGCAAAACGCTATGTATGGTGGAAAACGAACAATGCACACTGACACATGGTGGTGGCAGCATCATGTTGTGGGGATGCTTTTCTTCAGCAGGGACAGGGAAGCTGATCAGAGTTGATGGGAAGATGGATGGAGCCAAATACAGAGCAATCTTAGATGAAAATCTGCAAAAGACTTGAGACTGGGGAAACATACAGCCAGAGCTACAATGGAATGATTTAGAATAAAAGCATATTCATGTGTTAGAATGGCCCAGTCAAAGTCCAGACCTAAATCCAATTGAGACTTAAAAATTGCTGTTTACAGACGCTCTTCATCCAATCTGACAGAGCTTGAGCTATTTTGCAAAGAAGAATGGGAAAACATTTCACTCTCTAGATGTGCAAAGCTGGTAGAGACAAAAAGACTTGCAGCTGTAATTGCAGTGAAAGGTGGTTCTACAAAGTATTGACTCAATACAAATGCTCACCACACTTTTCACAGATTTATTTGTAAACATTTTTAAAACCATTTATCATTTTCCTTCCACTTCACAATTATGTGCCACTTTTTGTTGGTCTGTCACATAAAATCCCAATAAAATACATTTACGTTTTTGGTTGTTACACGACAACCTATGTACCGTTGCTGCAGGCTCCCACGCGCATGCGCGCGAGTGACGTCATCGCGGCTCCGGCCACTCACAGCGCCGGAGCCGGAAGTAACGCCAGGACAACATGTCGGCGGCCCGAGGGGGAGACGAGGACCGCTGCGGGGGCTTCGATCTGAGGTAAGTAATAATGTTTTTTTAGCCGTGCTCGTGCGCAGAAGCAAATCGTGCCCGCATATGTAAACGCTGTTCAAACCACACGTGTGAGGTATCGTTGCGATCGTTGGAGAAGGAGCAATCATTCTAGCAAAAGATCTAGTCTATAACTCAAAAGTGGTAACCTGTAGACGTTTTTCAACTTTGCCTATGGAGATTTTTATGTGTCAAAGTTTGTCGCCATTCCACAAGCGAGCGCAATTTTGAAGCATGACATGTTTGGTATCAATTTACATTATCTTTCACAATATAAAAAAAAAAAATTGGGCTAACTATACTGTTTTCTTTAATTCAAATTCATTTAATTCATTTTTTCCCAAAAAGTTGCATTTGTAAGACCGCTGCGCAAATACGGTGTTACATAAAGTATTGCAACGACCGCCATATTATTCTCTAGGGTGTCTGAAAAAAATATATATACTGTTCAGGGGTTATAAAAAAAAGTAATTTTCGAGCAGAAAAAAAAACTAATAACTTGTAAACACCAAGTGTAAAAAATAGGCCCTGTCCTTACGGGGTTAAAATTCCCTTTTTCTGCCCGTTTGTTTTTAGTTGATTGTGTAATTTGCTGAGCAAACTGAAACTAAAAGGTTTGACCGGACATATCCTTGCAAATATCCTGGCTGTTGTGACACAAGTGGGTGTGTTACCTGGACTTGACTCCTATTGGATAGTGAAGAGATAGCACCGTGGTTATAAGAGCTCGGTTCAGATCAAGTCAATAACATGTTTTGTTTCTCTCTGTGTTTATGGGCTGCTTGTAGATAAAGAATAAGTGCAGGCGTCTTTTATGTAACACAGGGAAGAAACACAGTGTTCTCATGAGCAATCCCTGCATATGTTGTGCTGTGGAGTATTTTCCTGGGTTGTTACGTAATGAGATTTAGGAGAAACATCTGTCACAATCATTGGCCAAAAATCCTCAGATAATGTTGAACTATGGTTTATACTTTGCGAATTTTAGGATCATTTCAGAAAATCCAACTTTTTTTAAATGTCTTCCTGCATATTCCTTATGCTTTAAAAAATCATACTCCTGGGAAAAATGTAAAAGCAGCTGGACTGGTAGCCACCCCTTGTCATGTCAGAGCTGAGCAGGTCTGAACTGAGAAAAAAAATGTTAAGAGGAACTTCAGTACCCTGAAATATATTGATCCTGCCCCTCCTCTCCCATGCCACCATGTGCAGATGTGGCGAAGATCTCTGGCCCGTCTTTGGGACCCCCTGGTATCTGGGACCTTGACACATGCGGCATCTGTGCACATTTGCAGGAAACCCCCTGCGTGAAGGACTGTTCTGTATCTCAAAGATCTGTGTGCGCAATGCACATGCGCCAATCTGTAAACTTGCCTCCTGGGATGTGTTATGTGGACCTCAGCAGGGGAGCGCTATACCATTCTCACCTAGGCAAGAAAAAGGGATGTGCTGTCCCTTCCTGCTTTTTTTTTTTTTTTTTTTATGCTGTGTGGTGGGCTTGGGCTTGATGCTGTGTGGTGGGCTTGATTTCCGCTCATGCCTTGTCATGTCTGCAAATAAGAAATGTAGGGTAAATCTTTCCAACAATAAAATCACTTTTTAGTAGGGTAGAGGGGTTTAGAACTATTTATTTCCATCTGTGCATGCCAGGGGTGGCCCATGCATTGGGCCCCTTTCACACGGGGACCATCAGTTTAGCCACGTTAAAAACGTATCGGTTCTTATCCGTTCTTCATCCGTCTTTTGTTCCGTTAATCTCCGTTTTCATCCGTCTTCTGTTCCGTTAATATCCGTTTTCATCCGTTAATGTACACGTTTACATCAGTTTTTTCATCCTTTTTTGTATCCGTTTTCATCCATTTACAGCAGTTTCTGTGCCTTTAAGGAAATTACCCAGAAGGCATTGCTCCTCCCATCCTACATTGCCATGCGTGAACAATTTGCCGACTACTTTCTATCTCCATCAGGAGAAGTTCCATGGCAGTACCAATATATATAAATAATGCAGTGCAAATTCTAATTTATTAATTAATTAATTTGGTTATTTCATTGTGTTTTGATAGCATAAAAAGACACAAAAGCACATGATATGTTCAAAACAGTTTTAGTTTTATTATTCTGCATAACCCTTTTAAAATAAAAAAATTTTCACTTTGTTTTTTTATTTGTCAAAGTATGAACTTTGAATTATTTCTTCAAAACGGATCTTAACTGATCGGACGTTGACGGACATTGTCAGTTAATATCCGTTTTGACGGATCTGGACGTAGCCTTGTACGTTAAAAAAAACGGATAAAAACGGAAATGGAGGTTAACGGATGGTAACTGATGATCATCCGTTTGCCCATAGGAATGCGTTGTCGTCCGTTGACCAATGGAAGAAAAACGGATAGATGGTCCGTCCGTGTGAAAGGGGCCTTAAGGGCGCACCGGCACCCCCCCCCCCCCAAAAAAAAAACAAACCACCAGCCGCCACTGGTGCATGCAGTCTGAAGATTTTCTTTCACTTCACAGAGACAAGTTTCTTTTTGCTAACTGTACCCTATCTGGGGAAATTTCTGACAGGTATCAGTGGGAAAGTTTCTTTAGGCTGGATTCACACAGTCCAGTGCGAATTCCAGCGCCGTTCTCTTTGCAAAGAGAAAAGGCAGCTGTTCAGCGCTTCCTCTCCGTTGTAGCTGCAGATCCGCTAAGCAGGAAGAGGGGGAGGTGTAGTGAGGAGGGGGAGAGAATGCCTGTTCACAACGGAACAGCGAATCAGATGCGTTCCCATAGAAGAATATGTGCCTGCAATTCGCACCGCACTGCCTGGAAAACGCACACGTGTTTTGGGCAATGCGGAGTGCGAATGCAACGCACATATGTGAACCAGACTGATGGAAAGTAATAGATTGTAAAATGTACTGCAAATTGGATGCGATGTAAGCCGCATCCAATTTGCATAGGTGTGAACCCAGCCTTAATGGGGACACAGACAGCAGTTAACCTCGCGGTAATCCCGAGTCTGGCTCGGGGTGGAAACTTCAGTACCATAAGCGGTAACCCAGAGCCAGACTCGGGCTTGCATTGCAGCATACAGGGGAAGTTACTTACCTTGTCCCCTGGATCCTGCGATGTCTCCCTGCTGTGTGTGCGAGCTCCTCCGCTCGATTTACACAGTGCCGAGTGCCGCTGATCTCCGTTCCCTGTGACTTTACGACGCACGGGAGCGGAGATCGGCGCTGAATTCAAAAACATACAATACACATACAGTACTGTAATCTTACAAAAAAATGACACATCCCCTTTGTCCCTAGTGGTCTGTCCAGTGCCCTGCATGTCGTTTTATATAATAAATACATGTTTTTTCTGCCTGGAAACTGGAGATTGTCCATAGCAACCAAAAAGTGTCCCTTTATGTCAAAACTGGTTTTAGACCATCTAGAAAACAGCAATAATAAATTAGAATCACAATTCATCATCAAACAATAAATTTAATGACAGCGACAATTCTGCAACTGAGCAAATTTCAGTGTTTTTGATTTGATTACATTATTGAATAATTTTTATAGTTATTATATTATAATTTATGATTTTGTGTTTCAAACTTTATCATACCCGGGATGTCTACTAGACTCTGGTTTGGACAGATTTAAGTGAGTTATTCATAAGAATTGCATGCCTACAATATAAAACGCCAAATTTCCATGCAAAATAATTTTGGTACAAAATTCCAGACATAACCTCCCTGGCGGTATGATTAACAGAGCAGCAGCTACTGCAGTGATTCTTTGCTTCCTCAGAGATTGTCCAGGTATGGAATATCTATACTTACATTGACCACTGAAGAGAAAGCTGCTCCAGGTGAGCATATTAGCCATCCATAGCACAGCCAGGGTTTAGGAGAAGGTGCTAGCACAGCTAGTCTGCAGATACACAATCAAAAGAAATCTGGAATTTGCTGCAACAGTTCACCTTTATTAATAAATAAATAAATTGTGAATAAATTATTTATTGATCCTTTATGCAAAAGAAATCAAAGATGTTGTGGGGTACAGTAAAAGTTGATGCGTTTCGTGCTGTGATTAGCGCATACTCTTAACTTTGTACACAAAAATACAATAAATCACCCTTATAAGCTCTATACCAACATGAGCCCAATTACACTAGTTGGAAAATCCCTCCCATCCTTATCAAGGGTGGCATATGTGGGAACTACAGGGGGTCCCCGACTTACAAACATCCGACTTACAAATGACTCCTACTTACAAACGGAGGGAGACAACAGGAAGTGAGAGGAAATCCACCCCTAGGAAGGGAAATTCTCTCCTGAGTTAATATGGGAAAAAGGTGTCTCCTCCACTGATGCTTTATCACCAATCCTTGTTTCCTTAATAACCCCAAATTTTCAAAATCCAATTGTCATTGGGACAGAAGGTGAGGTGAAATCTTCTGAACAGGGGCACAGACAGCAAAACAAATGTTACAGGGGTGATAACCCTTCCCTATGCTATCCAAAATGCTTAAAAATATTTTTTTTTGGCTGGAGCTACACTTAAAAAATTTACCTGTTCCAACTTACAAACAGATTAAACTTAAGAACAAGCCTACAGTCCCTATCTTGTTTGTAACCCGGGGACCGCCTGTACTTGCAACACATTAAGAGACAGGTGTGGAGCATGCAGAATCTTACTTGAATGGTATTAAATAAAATAAAACAAAATCAATTTACAAACATCCCCTAAGGCTAGGTTTCCACTAGTGTGACTTTTCATGCGATTTGGGACTGAAAAGTCACATGACAAGTTGTACCCCATGATTTCCAATGAGTACCGTTCTTATCTGTGCGACTTCAAGATGCAGCGACTTCAAAGTAGTCCCTGCACTACTTTGGTCCAACTTTGATGCGATTTGAGGTCCATAGACCTCAAGGATACATAGACATTGCTTCAAGTCGTGGCAAAATCGCGCGACTTTCGGGACACAATAGTGGAAACATAGCCTAAATGTGTGCAAACCATGATCTTATCCATACACATAATTACTAACTGAATCAGTTACACACCTGTCTCTAAATGTGTTGTAAGTAGTTCCCACATATCCCACCCTTGATAAGGATGGGAGGGATTTTCCAATTAGTGTAATTGGGATCATAGTGGTATAGAGCTTATAAGGGTGATTTATTATATTTTTTTGTATTAAGTTCTGAGTAAGCGCTAGTCACATTGCATTTACTGTACCCTGCACTGTCTGTGATGCATTTTGCATGAAGGATCAATAAAGGTAAAGTGTTGCAGCGAATTCCAGATTTCTTTTGATTATGTATACTTGCATTGCTCCAAGCTGGACAAATGCATCTGCAAAAAAAAAAAAAAAAACTACCGTATATACTTGAGTATAACCCGACCCGAATGTTAGCCGAGGCACCTAATTTTACCACAAAAAAATGGGAAAACTTATTGACTCAAGTATAAGCCTAGGGTGAGATATGCGCAGCTACTGTAAGTGGAAAAGAGGGTCAACAATGCCCATTTGCAGCCTCACTGTGCCCATTTGCATGCCTCACTGTGCCCATTTGCAGCCATAGGTCCCCCGAATGTCAAACTTGGTAGTTAAAGGTTCCTAGATGCCCCCTATCAGCCAAAATTTAGGGTCTCTGGACCCAAAGGGTCCTGAAACGACATTGCTGCAGATGGACACAGTTGACCGACTTTGGGGCCCTGTATCTCGGGGCCACTTGGTGCTAAGAACCCCAAATTTGGTGTGCAAACCCAGTGAAACTAGCACTACAATATAACCAAGATGGGGTTCCTATCACCAAGTGGCCCCGAGATACGGGGCCCCAAAGTCGGTTTGGAAAATGTCAAGCACTTTTCTGCAACAGAGAATTATATTTTCCGAACCGACTTTGGGGCCCCGTATCTCGGGGCCACTTGGTGATAGGAACCCCATGGATATGTTGTAGTGCTAGTTCCACTGGGTTTGCACACCAAATTTGGGGTTTTTAGCACAAAGTGGCCCCGAGATACGGGGGCCCCAAGGTTGGGTCGGAAAATGTCATTCTCTGCTGCAGAAAATGATTGACTCGAGTATAAGCCGAGGGGGGCACTTTCAGCACAAAAAAAAAATGCTGAAAAACTCGGCTTATACTCGAGAATATACGGTACCTGGAATTTAGCTTTAACAGATCGAAGCAGCTGTGTGTTTTCAAACCGTATAATACTTTTTATTTATTTAAGATAGCCACACCACACACAGAGCAACTTTATCAAGACTATTAAGTTTAGTGTGCGCTGCTGTTTATTCTTGGAAAAAGGAAAAACTATGTGTTGCTCATAGTAAGCAATCGCATTCCTAATTCTATTTTCCTGACAGACTCCATGGCAGCCAACGTGTGGGTTTAGTCCCGCCTCCACTACCCTATAGGACGTTACTCCCATAAATCTTTGCTCCCTGCCAGAGGCCGTGTTCTTTTTTTGTCCTCCTCCGAAGGACCTATACTATGTCTTTCTACCTGAAGATTATCGTTTCCCTCCTGCGATATGGACTGGCCGAGCGACTTGGAGTCGCACATTTCCAATAAGCTCTAGCTACTAGCGGAGTATGGAAAGGGGCATATGGAAGAGGCGCTGAAGAGGTGTATTCCTGGTCACTGACAAGGCAAAACCGCGTTATGGTCGTTGATCCTAGCTACTAGCAGGTGACTATTTCCCCAACAAGTCCGGCATGTATGTTTGCTTACCTTCGGCCAGACGATCGTTCACAGGAGGGGTGAGTCTTTTTCCCTGCATGGCAGCCCGTTTTTATTGTTTGTGGCATTATTGTTGTCTTTTCCCTGTTCACTGTGTCCCCATACACCGCTGGTGCGGTGTGTCTGGCCATCATGGCGGCTGGTTCCTCTTGCGTTCCAGCCGCCGAGTTCCTTCCTCGTTTCGCCGCTCGGCCGTTCTGCGCATGCGCAGGACAGGCGCGAGAACGCATGCGCGTAGCGGTACTCGCGCATGCGCACTAGCATCGTGGCCGTCGCATTGATGACGTCACGATAGGCGGCAGATTTAAAAAGGGAAAATAGCTTACAGGCTTTTGGAATGCCTGTAAGCCTACAGAAGCACTCCAGAGACCCCGTTTTTGCTGGAAAAGGTAGGGAATTCTTGTGGAATGTCCTGCTACCTATTATTGAAGCCTTTTCTATCTACTTATTGATTTATGGGTCACTTCTGATTGCAGCGTCATGGACCTTCCCAGACCACTTGTTCCGTCACCGCCTGCTAGTGGCCAGCCCTCTCGCAGCAGGTATTTGGGGGGGCATTCCCGGGGATGCCTGCTGGGGGAGGGTGGAACATCATTGTAGGTGTTGTTCCGCTGACACGGTTGGATCTGTCCTTTCTCTTTCAGCCCTTCTAGGTCTACTCAACGCCAGAGTTCTCATAAAGGAAGCGGTTCATCAAAATCCCGCCGGCACTCCTCTTCCAGATCTAGACACCACGGTTCTTCTGCAAGATCCAGTCATCGTAGCCGGAAACCATCCCGATCTTCCACGGCTCGCCCCAGTCACTCTGAAGGATCATGCTGGGGGTGTAGGGCTCAAGTCCCTAGGGACAAGTCCCTTTTGTGATGCCTGTTATGTAAAGGCAACTGGAGAAAGGAGTGACTCTGACCAACAGTTAAAGTCTC
Organism: Lithobates sylvaticus; assembly: GCA_028564925.1. Taxonomy (NCBI): domain Eukaryota; kingdom Metazoa; phylum Chordata; class Amphibia; order Anura; family Ranidae; genus Lithobates; species Lithobates sylvaticus. Next base: position 268,828,251 of record CM053030.1, read on the forward strand.
TGGTTGAGAAGATGGTCAAGGACAGCTTAAAGGAGCTAGAAGCCCCTCATGTATCTCCCGTAGAGTCGCCCAGATCTCCAGTGAGGGATGCTCAAGTTCAAGACACTTGGGAAGCTTCGTTACCAAGCCATCCATCTGCGGATCTCTCCGATAGTGAATCTGAGGAAGATGAGGCTGGTTCCGGTTTTGACTTTTCTCTGTTCCCTCCTTTGGTCAAAGCTATCAAGGAAACCTTGAATTGGGAAGAGCCAGTGGCGGCTCCAGCGAAGCAGAGAAAATTTTTCAAACAATTAAAGAAGGAGCGCATCAGTTTTCCTTTTCTGTCAGAACTAGGGGAAGTTATCACGGAAGAGTGGAGAAAGTTAGAGAAGAAGAACTCTCTCCTGCCCAAAATTCAGAAACTGTACCCATTCAGAGAAGAAGAAGTAAAGCAGCTAGAATCATCCCCTCTAGTGGATGCAGCAGTAATGCGGTTGGTCAGACATGTGACCCTTCCCTTAGAGGACACAGTCTCCTTCAAGGACGCTCTAGACATAGGAATAGACTCTGACCTGAAGCGGGTCTACCTCAAGGCAGGCATGGCTTGTAAACCAGCCCTGGCTCTGGCGGCCTTGTCTAGAGCGATGGTGGTCTGGTCTGACAGTGTCGACGAGACACTCAGGGGTGTTTCAGAGGAGCTAGCCAGGAGTTCTCCTATACAGGAGCTGAGGCTGGCTTCGGCTTTCTTGGGGGAGGCCTCAATTGACATTATTCGGCTGATGTCTCGAGTTATGCTATCCTCAGTGACTGCCAAGCGTGCCCTGTGGCTCCGTCCTTGGCTAGCCGACCCGGCATCTAAACAAGTTTGGTGCCGGATCCCCTTTGACGGTTCGTCATTGTTTGGGAATAGGTTGGATAGTGCTATAACTCGAGCCACTGGCGGTAAATCTGGCTTTCTTCCCCAAGACAGGCGCCAACAAAACCCCAGAAGATCATTCCCAAGGAAGCAAAGTCAAGATCGTGCCAGGGAGGCACGCAGTTACAGGCCTGGAAGGGAATTCTCCAGGTCTTGGAGGTCCAGGCAATCATCTTTCAAAAAGGCTACAAAAGGCAGTTTGTCGGGTGAGACACAACCGACCAAGTCCTTTTGAGATCGAGCCCGTCCAGACGGGCCAGGTGGGAGCTCGTCTGCTCCATTTTCGGCACGTTTGGGCGGCCTCGATTCAGGATTTCTGGACCGTCAGGACGGTTTCCTCAGGACACACTTGGACATTCAGCAGTGTTCCCAAGTGCAGGTGTGTTCCCACATCCATTCCAACATCAGAAGGAAAAAGGATGATACTTTCAGCTTACGTAAGATCTTTATTGGAACAAGGCACCGCTATTCCCGTGCCAGTCGAGCAACGTGGTATGGGAATGTATTCCCCTCTTTTCTTGGTCCAGAAGAAGAGCGGTGCGTGGAGACCCATAATAGACCTGACACATCTAAACCGCTTCATAAAAAAGGAGAGGTTCAAGATGGAGACCCTGTCCACGATCCAATAGTCAGTACAGCCAGGGGATTGGATGGTCTCCATAGACCTAAAAGACGCCTACTTCCACGTTCCCGTTGCAACAGACTTTCAACAGTTTCTGCGGTTCTCCATAGGCCAAATTCATTTACAATTCACTTGCCTTCCCTTCGGTCTGTCAACTTCTCCACGTACCTTCTCGAAGGTCCTGTTGGCAATCGTGGCTCTGCTAAGGATCAGAAGAATCCGGATCCATCACTACTTGGACGATCTACTCCTGCTGGCCCAGGACAGAAATTGTCTCGTAGATCACAGAGATCAGACCATCTCAACGCTCAGGGAGTTCGGATGGCTCCTGAATATGGAGAAGAGCCAGCTGGAACCTTCGCAATCTCTCGTGTTCCTTGGAGCCTTCTTCAACACAGTGAGAGGTACCATCTCTCTGCCCGAGGAAAAGGTCACAATAGTGCGAGACAGGATCCACCTGGCCCTCGCGTCTTCTCATCTCAGCGCTCTGCATTGCCTGAAGATCATAGGCACCATGGTGTCCACAATACCGATGGTGAAGTGGGCGCAATGGAGAATGCGTCCCTTTCAGAAGGGTTTTCTTCTTCAGTGGTCGGGAGACAAAGTCCAGCCAATTCGTGTCACTCAAGTCATGAGGAGTTCCCTCTTCTGGTGGCTTCAACGAGAGAACCTGTTGAATTGCCATTCCATTCGTCCAATCAGGTGGATCACAGTAACGTCAGACGCCAGCAACAGAGGTTGGGGGGCTCATTGTCTGACGGAGGTGACTCAGGGCACTTGGGACTTTCCTTCTCGGGGGATAGTCTTGAACGTCTTAGAGTTGCGTGCAGCCTTCCTAGCTCTGGTGGCCTTCCCTCATCTGATAACAGGAAAGTCGGTAGTTCTCAGGTTGGACAACACAACAGCTGTTGCCTACATAAGGAAACAGGGGGGCACCAGAAGTCGGTCCCTACTGTTAGAGGTGAAACCAATCATGCGTTGGGCGCAGAAGAATCTGGCCAACTTGACGGCAACCTATGTTCCCGGGGTTCTCAACGTCCAAGCAGACTTTCTCTCAAGAGTTCAGCTGGACAACAACGAGTGGGCTCTTCACAAGGAGGTGTTCAGATGGGTCGTATCCCTAGGGATCTCTCCAGAAGTGGATCTCTTTGCCTCCCAGTACAACAGGAAGATGGCGAGATACTACTCGCGGTTCAGGGACCCGCAGGCCTAAGGGATAGATGCACTAACCGAGCGCTGGTGGTTCCGCACAGCCTATGCCTTCCCTCCAACCCCGATCATCTTTCAATTCCTGAGGAGACTCAGATGGGAAGAAGTGGAAATAGTGGCCATAATCCCTCTCTGGCCCAACAGACCGTGGTTTCCTCTCCTATCTCTTCTCAGCTTCCAAGACCCAATTCCTCTTCCGACCCGACGGGATCTGCTCTCCCAGGGCACGATTCTCCACCCGTGTCCAGCTCACCTACAGTTGAAGGCCTGGTTCTTGAGAGGGGAAGATTGGAAGCACTAGGATGTCCAAAGGAGGCTATTCCCACTCTCCTAAGTGCAAGGAGGCGTAGCACTAGTAAGGTGTATGAGCGGATCTGGGCAAGATTCTCGTCCCATATGTCTTCCAGAGCCAATTCGTGCGGTTCCCCTGCAGTTCAGGACATCCTAAGTTTCCTGCAATCAGGTCTGGACCTACCCTTGTCGGTCAGTTCCCTTCGGGTTCAGGTGTCAGCTATTTCCGCCTTCACGGGAGTGTCATGGGCCAAACATGCCCTTATCCAACAATTTTTTAAAGGAGCAGTGAGACTGAGACCCCAAAGGAAGCCCAGATTCCCTAAATGGGATCTGCCTCTTGTTTTGGATTTTTTCTCTCATCTTGACAAGTCGCTTTCCGTCAGGGAGCTTACTCTGAAAACTGCCTTTTTAGTGGCCGTCACCTCGGCGAAGAGGGTGTCTGAAATCCAGGTTCTAGGAGCCAAAGAACCTTTCCTAACCTTCTTTCCAGACAGAGTGGTCCTGGTTCCGATGTTAGGGTCAAACCCTAAGGTCACCTCGGTTTTTCATGAGAATCAAGAAATCTCTCCCCCCACTTTCAGGTCCACTGGAGTCTCAGATGTTCATCCTCTGGATGTTGGTGGTTCCTTAAAACAATACTTAGAAGCTACAGCCTCATTCCGCCAGTCGGATTATCTGTTCGTCCTGTTCTATGGGAAACACAAGGGCTCTCGAGCATCAGTCAGATCTATTGCTGCATGGATAGTTCAAGCGATTCAGTGGGCATACAAGGAGAAGGGCTTGGCTCCTCCTCAGGCAGTGACAGCACACTCAACCAGAAGTCTTTCAACTTCGTGGGCAGCCTCGCGCCATGTGGCTCCTGATGTGATCTGCAGAGCGGCATCTTGGTCGTCAATCCATACCTTTATGTCCCACTACTGTGTTGAGCCAGCGGCTCTTTCCTCAGTTGATTTTGGTGTTAAAGTTTTGTCAGTTGACGGTGTCAAATAAATCTTTGTTTGTTCAGCATTTTGCCCACCCGGGTGTGTACGGCGAGTTATTTCCCACACGTTGGCTGCCATGGAGTCTGTCAGGAAAACGGAAAATTCCTATCAAAATACTTACCGTAATTTTCCTTTCCTGATGGACTCCATGGCAGCCGGAGTTCCCTCCCAAATGGCTGGAGTAGGATAGTTACCGAACACGGCCTCTGGCAGGGAGCAAAGATTTATGGGAGTAACGTCCTATAGGGTAGTGGAGGCGGGACTAAACCCACACGTTGGCTGCCATGGAGTCCATCAGGAAAGGAAAATTACGGTAAGTATTTTGATAGGAATTTTCTGTTTTTTCCGAACCTCAGTTTTCCTTCTTCCAGTTTTTATGAACATTGCCCAGTGAGGTTGGCTATTATCCAGTCTAAGGCCTGGTACACACTGCCTGCTGGGCTGAATGAAAAAAAAACCCTGAAAAATCACTATACTAACACACGCGGTGGGAGGGGCTTAGGGGACATGGTTAAACAAAACCAGGGCTTCCTTGTACCTATAAAATATGCTGAGTCTTCCATAATTGCTGTTGTGTTAGCCTGTTAGGTCCTGACTGAATGTTGCAATTTGGGATTGTGGGCAGAATATCATTGCAAATCTGCCCTGCCGCGTCCCGATTCCACATCACACTGCAATGCTGGCAAAATGCAGCACATGTGTTTGTGTTCCATAAACTTTTAGTGGCACCAAAACACGGTGTGGTTTTGGATGCTTGTTGTGCGATAAATCGATCAAAAATCACAGGAAAAACCACAACACATTTTGGTGACAGTAAAAAGAGGATGATTAAACAGAACCACCCCTTGACCGCCTATCTCTAAATGAACATAGCAGCTGCATCGTTGACTACACATTGCCGTGAAATTGATGCTTAGCTTCATGGTGCCTCAACCCGGCATGTCAAGTTTCTCAGGCGTCACCATTAAACTTGTCCATTGAAGTCACAGTCGTGGCAGCCACAAGCCAAGTGCACAGATAACCAGAGACTGCGGATGGCCTACATGAGATAACCAGAGACTGCGGATGGCCTACATGAGATAACCAGAGACTGCGGATGGACTACAGGAGATAACCAGAGACTACGGATGGATTACAGGAGATAACCAGAGACTGTAGATGGATTACAGGAGATAACCAGAGACTGTGGATGGCCTACATGAGATAACCAGAGACTGTGGATGGACTACAGGAGATAACCAGAGACTGCGGATGGACTACAGGAGATAACCAGAGACTGCGGATGGACTACAGGAGATAACCAGAGACTGCGGATGGACTACAGGAGATAACCAGAGACTGCAGATGGACTACAGGAGATAACCAGAGACTGCAGATGGATTACAGGGGATAACCAGAGACTGCAGATGGACTACAGGAGATAACCAAAGACTGTGGATGGACTACAGGAGATAACCAGAGACTGTGGATGAACTACAGGAGATAACCAGAGCCTGCGGATTGATTACAGGAGATAACCTGAGACTGCAGATGGATTACAGGAGATAATCAGACACTGTGGATATATTCCAGGAGTTAACCAGAGACTGCGGATAGATTACAGGAGATAATCAAAGACCTCAGATAGATTACAGAAGATAACCAGAGACCTTCAGGAGATAACCAGAGACTGCTGATAGATTACAGGAGATAACCAGAGACTGTGGATAGATTTAAGGAGATAACCAGAGGCTGTGGATAGACGTACTACAGGAGACATTTCTAAAATTCTACCTTTCAGCAATGCACAGCTATACAGTTGGTAAACAACACTGTCAGGGGTTCAGCATAAGAGTCTATAGGCAGTATTTATGGAGAGAAAGACCTAACTGGCCAGCCGGGTTCACCTCCGACTCTCAGAGGTCTGGGGATGGGGCTTTCAGAGGTCCAGGGGATGCACTCTCATAGGTCTGAGGCTCTCAGTTCTCCCACTCGGTTTCTCTGCTCCGAGCCTATACAGGATGCATGGGGCAGGGTCCGAGCATCAGTGGAGCTCAGGGCCCTGCCCCTCCCTCCTGCCAAAGCCTCCCTCAGCCGATGCCGAGCCCAACAGCCTGGGTCAGTGCGCCCGGGAATCTGGCAGTGTAACAGAATGCCAGGCACACGTCAGTGTAGGTAAATCAGTGGCAAGTGTGGAGGCCAGTGCCACTAGTTAAAAGCAGCGCCTTGGAGCTCCCGTCCCAGCTTCTCCCTCCTGCCAGAGCCTCCCTCAGCATAAGCCAAGCCCAACAGCCTGGGCCTGCGTGCCTGGTGGTCGGGCAGTGTAACAGCATGCCAGGGAACACATCAGTGTGGGTGAATCAGTGCCGAACGTGGTCGGCGGTAGCAGCGACACGACCACCACCACTAGTTAGAGGCAGCACACATAATAATTACTACCTTTGCACTGAGGCTCTGGGGGGATTCAACCCCCCCCCCCCCTTATCTACGTCCTTGTTCTGCTGCCAGGAGAGTTATGTTTAGGGGGTGTCCAGTGTAAATGTAGCCTTATGCCGCGTACACACGAAGGGATTATCCCGCGGGATTGTCCGCTGGACTAAGTCCACCGGATAATCCCCTCATGTGTGGGCCTCCGACGGACTTTTTTTCAAAAAATCCGGCGGACTAAAGTTTTACGTTTTGTTTTAAAATTATCCGCTGGACTTGGCAGTCCGGCGGACAATACGGCCGTCTGTAGTATGGTCCGGCGGACCAAAAAAGGACGCATGCTCAGTAGCAAGTATTTTTCTAGTCTTTTTCTTTTTCTAGTCCCGTCGTACGTGCTGTACGTCATCGCGTGAACCGCCGGACTTTTAGCGTGATCGTGTGTGGTCAAGTCCGTTCGCTTTTTAGTCCGCCGAAGCCAGCTGGAAAGTCCGGCGGATTGTCCGCTGGACTAGGTCCGCCGGGAAAAGTCTGCACGTGTGTACGCGGCATTTTGCATACTTACACTGTGCCAAGCTGGACCAATGTAACTATGCAATACAGATCATACCTGGAGTTCAGCTTTAACATATGCTGTTACATAGTTACATAGTTACATAGTTAGCTAGGCCGAAAAAAGACACAAGTCCATCCAGTTCAACCATAAAAAAAAAAAAATAATAAATAAAAATAAAAAATATCGTACAATCAAATATACCCCATTCTATACCCACAGTTGATCCAGAGGAAGGCAAAAAAAAAACTCCATGTATGTTACCATTTGAATATAGATCCACATTATGGGGCTTGGTAGTTATTTCAAATGTAAGTGATAACCAGTATATATTGTAAAAGTGAAAGGCAGGTTAAAGGAATTAGATAATGTGAATGGAAAATAGTAATATCCAGAACAGAAGAGATGGTGATTTAAATGCATTTTGTATTGAGCTCACAAAAGGAACACTAAACACAAGCTTGTATTACTCTAGTTAGTAAATAATCTTTTGTGAGCAGATAAATAATTAAGTCCTATAATCTTGGTTGCTTACTATAACACAAACATACTTTCTTTGTAAAGTGTTGCAAGTATGTTAGTGGCTGGTAACAGTATGTCCTTCTATTCTCAGAAGCTGCTTCTCTCCCAAACTAGAAAGTGACATCAGATGGGAGGTCACTTGACAAACATTGAAAACAAAGCCACTGATTTTGCTGTGTCACTTCTACCATGTTTTTGAAATGACTTGTACATGGAACATCGATGATCTCTAAAAATCCCTTTATGAATTGATATTCTATTTTGATAGAGTATTAAATAGATTAATATTTGATTTAAAATGTGTTAGCTAAAGTTAAACAACCCTTTAGTACACATAAGCATAAATGTTGAAGCTTTTTAAAATGGTACTGACATAGGACCTAGTCTAGATGGCAGCAGGGTATGAAGCAATATTGAGGAACTCAATCAGCCATCATCATCCTTGTATTCATCCCTGTCTCTCCTAGCTCTTATATCCAGATGGCTTGTCCATTTAGCACCAAGCCTAAAAATTTGAAGCAGCAGAACGCTGACAAGTTGTAACACTTTGAATGCTCAGCTCCCCAGGACTGTGGCCTCATAGCATACAGACAGCCATAGTAGCATTATCTGACATAGTTTCACATGATACTACAGATGTTCTGGTGTTCCTGAACCTAAATCGATTTTTAAAGAACTGCTATATCCAAAAAAATTATATTCTGGATAATGTACATCTAATGATAGTGTGACGGGAGTCACTTTGGGCTGGGGGTCTTCTGAGCTTGAAGTCGGCAAGTCTGACCTGGAATGAGACATTTGAGTCATCCAGGTGGTCAATTAATGTAATGTGTATATTATATGTCGGTTGTTGTAATTATATTCCTGTGTATTGTTAGGGTAATATGATCAGCAGGGGGGATGTCCTCCTGTGTGGTATATATTCTATGTTCGTTGGTCAAATAAACGTTCCATGTTCATACAAGCTATTGTCGGCTAGTGTTGTACGATCGGCTATAATATCTGATTTCTGATGTTCAGAATGGAGGAGGCTGTATACTGACGGAAGCACTCACGTGGAGTGTGGAAAGCAGTTCCGTTTCATTGGGGGCAAGCGATGTGCTTTGCCTACCACCACCCGCAGCTATGGACGCGGAGGTCTTATGGCAGATGCAGCAAGTCCTGACTGACCTTGACGATCCTGTTTCTGCAAGGGACAATCTTGGATGGAGGAATGCATCTGTCCAGCAGCCGGGCAAAAGTACAGGTGTTGGAGCAGCCAGCTCAACTTCCCATTTGCAGATCCAGGGCTCGGGAGAAGAGGAAGTCGTCCTCATTCCCCAGCCACAGAATGTATGGATTTAATAGACTTTTCTGTAGAGGAGGAACCACCTAGTGAACCTCCAGCAGAAGAGCTGGCATCAGGGCCTAACATCACTGAGCTATGCCCAGCACCAACAGCAGCTTCAGTCTCCCTGAGAGAAGAGGCAGCCAGCCTTTTCCCTACCCCACTGACAGGGACATGGGATTTCCTGCCAGCATCTGTGGAGTCACAAGAAACTTCTCCAGCTGAAGCTCCGACAAGTGGACAGAGGGTTCAAGACCTCTGCCCCACACCTGCGACAGTTCCGGAGGCCCAGGGTGAGAAGGTGGTGGTCACTCCCCAACAGTAGAGTAGGGACTCGGGAGTGAACGAAGTCGTCCTCGCTCCACAGCGGGAGTCTGGGAGATGAAGCAACTGGCTCATCTCTGCAGCGGCAGATCCACAGTCTGGGAGCGGAGGAAGCCGGCCACCCTCCCCAACAGTTAACCTGAGCAGATGATGTCGGGTCCCCAGCAGAAGTGCTGGCAACAGGGCAGAGTGCTGATGGCCTCTGTTCTCAACTAACAATGTATGGATTTCCTGAGGGAGTGGATGGGACTACAGTCCCCATCTGTATATCCCAGGGATGCTGGGCAGTCAGCCCTGATCCCTAACAACCTGTCTGAGTTAGCCCAGTCACCCTGTCTTCTTTCAAGCAGCTGCCAGGACTCCAGGGAGAAAGGCCAATCCACACTTCTCCCCAGCGATGGGTATGTTCTATGAGAGAGGCAGAGGTTGGCTGGGTGAGTTATCATCTGTTTGAGACAATTTGTTTGGGGTACTGTGTGGGTACGGGCTTCGGGGGACTCAAACTACAGACTAACTTCGGAGTTAACTCGTCCAGGTGTCTCCTCCTGTGCCTGTGTTAGTCTGCTGCCGAAAGGGGAGAGAAGTGACGGTAGTCACTTCGGGCGGGGGGCCCGTGGAACCCAGCTTCTCTTGGAGAGGTTGGGAAACCCTTGTTTCAGCTCCCCATGCCCCTCTTTATGTCTAAGTCACCCTGTGTCTATTAGGGGCACAGTGTGGCTGAGAAAAGGATGGACAATTACTTAATGGACACTAAAAATGTGCTTTGGATTACTTCAGATGGGACAGTAATATTTATCAACAATATCTCCCGGGGAATATATAAAGACTATTCCTGTTTTTGTTTTATTCTGAACTATACATGTTCATTGAAAGAGCTGGTCACATTGTCCTCTGTTCAATGTAGGAGTCAGACAGTCTGCTACTGAGGTTTCCTGCTATTGTCTGAAGGTGTTCTGTGTTTATATTTATGATAATGTGTACTGTACCTTCTGAGCTTGAAGTCTGCAAGTATCACCTGGAATGAGACATCTGAGTCATCCTGGTGGCTAATTAATGTAATGTTTATAGTATATATCGGTTGTTATATTCCTGCGTACAGGTTGTATTGTTAGGGTAATATGATCAGGATGGGGGATGCCCGTCTGCTTGGTATATATTAGTTATTTATTTAAATAAATGTTCCATGTTCATACAATCTTTATAGTCCCCCCCCCACAGTACAGACCCCCCTCCACCAACTATGGCCCCCCCTCACTACAGACCCCCCTCTCTCAGTATAGACCCCCCACTAAGTACAGACCCCTCTCCCACAGTATAGACCCCCCCTCCCTCAGTACAGGCATCCCCTCAGTGCAAACCCCTCAGTACAGACCCCCCTGCATCAATATAGATACCGCCACAGTGCAGACCCTCCTCTATGAATATAGACCCCCCTCAATGCAGACCCCCCCTCCATCAGTATAGACCCCCTCAGTGCAGACCCCCTCCATCAGTATAGACCCCCCCTCAGTACAGACCACCTCCATCAGTGTAGACCCCCCTTAGTACGTGTGGTAGTATTCCCCCCCTCCCCTCCCATGGTGCCCCCCCAGCACAAGGCCACCTGCATTACAATACACTATACAGACCTCAGAACAGTGTGGGATAGGCGGGGTTTCCCTTGGACTTCCTCCTCCTGTGTAGATGTAAACCGAGAGGAGGGACACAGCCGGCAAGACACAGATCAGTGTAGGGGTACGGACCGAGCGGTGTTAGCGGTGCTGCTGCCCACAGGTGTCACCCCTCCTGCGGGTGTCACCTGGGTGCAGCCCACACACCCCCGCCCCCCTAGCGACGCCACTGAGGAGGCTGTATACTGAAGGAAGCACTCATGCGGAGTGTGGGAAATGGTTTCATTACATATAGTATTCAAAAGATTTAAACCATGTGATTGAAAGCATCCCCGGTAGTGTCTGTCACAACCCCTGCTTTTATATGTAGAAAAAAAATGTAGCGGCCATAACCCTGAGGGGCAGCCTTGACTTTCTGGGCTTACCAATTATCTCCTCGTGGCTTGTTGGTTGTTGTCTAGGGGTTCCCAGGGTTAGTACCCAGCAGTGGCGGCCCGTCCATAGGGGGCGCCCGGGCGCCGCCCCCCCTCCTTGCAGTTAGAAAAAAAAATAAAAAAATAAAAAAAAAAAGTTAAAAAAAAAAAAAAAAAATTTATTTAAACATGTCCCTTTAAGGGCGCCGGGCACAGTGCAGTATGCACCGCTCTATCACCAATAGATAGATTCATGCATTGCATGAATCTATCTATTGTCACCTCTGCCGCCCCCTATTCAGGTGTCCGGCCCCTGATCGGGCACCGGGCATCTGAATTACAGTGGGGGGGGGGGGTGTTGCGGGAAGCGCCCCTATTAGAGCTGTAAGCTCTAATAGGGGACCCTATTAGAGCGGTGTGCTCTAATAGGCTTCCCTAAGTGTAAACAGCGGGCGCACGGCTGTGCGTTCGCTGATTACACAGTATTGTGTTAGAGAAGCGAATACATCGCTTCCCTAACACAGACCCGCCTCTCAGCCAATCAGGTTGCCAGGTCTGTTACCTGTAACCTGATTGGCTGAAGTCACAGGCGCTGTGATTGGACGCTAGGCGTCCAATCATAGCAAAAGACAGGCGCGGGAGAAGAAGACCTCGGACGGACGATAGCAGAAGACAGGAGGAGCGCGGGAGAAGAAGACCTCGGATGATGACACACTGCTCGCCGCCTGACGCCATCACCAGCTGCACATCGAGACAAGGTAAGTGCAGAGGGCAAGCAGGGGGCACAGTGGCAGCACTTGGAGGGGCACTTAAAGGGGCACTCTGGCAGCACTTAAAGGGGCACTCTGGCAGCACTTTGATGGGCACAGTGGCAGCGTTTGATGGGCACAGTGGCAGCATTTAATGGGCACAGTGGCAGCGTTTTGATGGCACAGTGAGGCTGTTTGTTTGCGCCCCCCCAAAAATTTTGAGCACCAGCCGCCACTGGTACCCAGTGACTTCAGATGCTGACACATAAAGTCCTTTTCAAGGTTTTTATTTTGCAGGGGATAACATCCAACAATAATACAGTCTCTGGTGGGAATAGAGGGCACGGGTGATAAAACTCAGGCACTTTGAAATGCTGACATCCATTGAATGTCTCTAATTAACCCAGAGAGTAGCCACTCGCAGTTGGATACTTCACTGCCGGATAAACCTCTAGCCAGAGAACTAGCAGCCAACATGTCATCTGGAAACTTTGCAAAAGTCTCTGCCACAGACTAAATTGTAACTGAAGATAAGTAGGAACCTTTCTCACAGTACCTGGATCTCTCAGCCTTCTTGGCGATACTGTGTGAAGTGTGGATTCTTAAGTGTCCAAAAACTCAGCTCCCAGGCTCTTACTGAGCAGCCAGCTTGTTGGCCCTCCTCCGAAGAGTCCTCCCCTGGTCACTTGTACTAGGCGCCGTGTCCCTCCAATACCAAGAGCACACCGGGACGCCTTTGAATCCTCCTTCAGTTACTGGGCCTCGGACTAGCCAGTTCCGAGACTCGGGAACAGACGGATCCCTGCCCCAGACCATGAGGGCCTCTGGGGCTGGTCGGATTGATCATGCTTGCCGGACGGCAGACACTCCTGGGCCTGGGGCCCCTCGCGGGGCTGCCCCGGACCAGAACCAGGAATCCGGAATCCAAGCCCTTCCCAGACTACGCAGCGGGGCCAGACGCACCCACTGATTGGCTCCGGGAAAGATTGGTACCTAACACGTCCAACCAAGCCTGGTTCTCGGCCTGTCATGGGTGTCTCACTGCACCCATGACCAGGCGAAACCTTAGTACAGCCCAGCCAGACTGATGCCAAAGTAAATCCTGTACAATTAACCCCCAGGACTCCATTACAGTTCTGAGAAAAACTAAATTTGCACTGATAGTGCACACTTAGTAAAGTGTGACCGCTACAAAAATATATAACAAAACAAAAAAAAATTAAAAAACATACCGAATATTATACTTTTATAATTATAGCCATTGTACAGGATGCCAGGCGATGTGTCCAGGATAGAAGGTATACTTCCCCACTATTTGGGTTGTGGTCCCATGACTTACATGCATTTTTAGTATTCAGGGGGATGCAGGTGAATTACCGTATTTTTAGGATTGGTAAGTTCTCATCTGGCACCCGAAATACAGAGACTCCTAGAAACATCTTGGTGAGAAAGAGCCTCCAAACCCTGGTTACAGGCAATTTGGTCCTAAAGGGGTTAATCCACCTGCAAGGGAGTCTCGAAAAGCAGCAGGAATGAATCGGCACATGTCTGTAAGGTAATGTGGAGAGCTTCACAGCTCTTAGGAGGTGTGGACTTTCTAGAGATTTATGCCACGTACACACGACCGGTTTTCCCGTCGGAATAAACTCTGAAGGTTTTTCCGACGGAGTTCCGCTGAAACTGTCTTGCGTACACATGATCACACCAAAGTCTGATCGTCAAGAACGCGGAGACGTACAGCACGTACAACGGGACTAGAAAAAGGAAGTCCAATAGCCAGTACAGCCTACCTGATTCGTGCAAAAATTTTAAAACAAAAATCCCCCCTCCTAGCACAAATCTCCCTCACCCCAAAAAATCCCCTGCCTAGCACATATCCTCTTTCTTCTCAAACTTTCTATCCTAACCCAAATCTTCTCCCCCCCCCCCCCCGCGCTAGCACAAATCCCCCTCAAACCCTTCTATTATCCCAAATTCCCCCACTTCCTCCTGACACAAAATCCCCCCCCCCTACCTCCCCTCCCAGCACAAATGTTTTTTCTTCAATCCCCCTCCTAGGAAAAATTCCCACAACCCCCTCTACATCCTCTACATTACCCTTCCCAACACAAATTCTTCCTTCCTACCCAAATCCCCCCGCCTCAGTACTAATCCCTATCCCCTTTCCTGGCTCAAGCCCTCCTCCTCGCACATACCCCCCCATTCTTCCTCCTTGCACATACCCCCCCCTACATTCTTCCTCCTTGCACATATCCCCCCTCTCCACATCCCCATTACATTTACCAGCACAGATAACCAGGAGAAGGTGCGCTGTTTTGCTCTCCCCTCCTGTCAGAGGGGCGTTCATATTCTATACAGTACATGAGACCGGAATGCTCTTACTATAGATCTCATCACACTGTATACACACACACACACCGCCCCCTATCTCCTTCAAGGACTGCTCACCTCCTGGCAGCAGCAACTGTGGATAGGGGTGGTGTGTGTGTACAATGCGATGAGCTCTACAATAAGAGAGATCCAGTCTCATGTACTGTAAAGACCAGCGCTCTTCTGACAGGAGGGGAGAGCAGAACACAGTGCACCTCCCGCTGGCTCTTCTTCTCTCACCGCTCCAGCCTCCAAGCTGCTGTCTCTTCGTCCCGTCTGCAAGTGCGGGCACGGTGGTGGGGGAAGGAGCTCAGGGGGGCAGAATTGTAATCTGGGTGGGCACCAATATCTTGGACTGTCTGCTTTCCAAAATGAGGTAATTTGGGGGGGGGGGGGGTTATTTCTACTGTCCTGGCATTTAGGTGCCTCAAGAATTGAGATTGAGGTTGTCAGTAGATCAGGATTGATCAATTTTCAAATATATATACCATATTTTGTGGACGCTATAACTTTCACACAAACCAATTAATATACACTTATTGAGATTTTTCTTTTTATCAAAGACATGTAGCAGAAGACATTTTGGCATAAATTTATGAAGAATTTTGATTTTATTGGATATGTTTTATAACAAAGTAGAAAATATTGGGTTTAACCACATGCCGACCGGGCCATAGCCGAAATACGGCTACAGCGCGGTCAGCTTATTCTGGGTGGACGTCCTACGGACGTCCTCCCAGAAACTTGCTCCTGCGCGCCCCCTGGGCATCACGGATCACGGTAAACGGCCGCTCATAGCGGCCGTTTATGATGTGATCGCTCCGTCAAATGACGGAGCGATCACATGTACACAAACCGGCGTCACGTCATGACGCCGGTTCCTCCCTCCCCTCTCTGTACCGATCGGTACAGTGAGAGGGGAGAAGCGGAAAGGGGGAGAGACGGGACCAGCGCTGTGGGCTGGATGTGTAGTGCCCACAGCGCTGGTCAGTGACAGCTACACCGCCACCACTGTGCAATACTCTGCCACCACTGTGCAATGCTCTGCAACCACTGCAATGCTCTGCCACCACTATGCAATGCTCTGCCACCACTGCAATGCTCTGCCACCACTGTGCAATACTCTGCCACCACTGTTCAATGCTCTGCCACCACTGTTCAATGCTCTGCCACCACTGTTCAATGCTCTGCCACCACTGTTCAATGCTCTGCCACCACTGTGCAATGCTCTACCACCACTGTGCATTGCTCTGCCACCACTGTGCAATACTCTGCCACCACTGTGCAATACTCTACCAATACTGTGCAACACTGCAATACTCTGCCAATACTCTGCCAATAGTTGCCAATACTCGCCAATACTCTGCAATAATTTTTAATAAAAAACAAAGAATTTTTTTAATTTTTTTTACCGAATTTTCAGTATTTTTTGATTTATAGCGCAAAAAATAAAAAACCCAGCGGTGATTAAATACCACCAAAAAAAAGCTCTATTTGTGTGAAAAAAGGACACAAAATTAATTTGGGTACAGTGATGCATGACTGAGTAATTGTCATTCAAAATGTAAGAGCACCGGAAGCTGAAAATTGGTCTGGTTAGGAAGGGGGTTTAAGTGCCCAGTGGGTAAGTGGTTAAAAAAAAAAAAAAAAAAATCAGTCTTTTTTCGTTTAAGTGGCAAAAAAACCTAGTGGTGATCAAATACCACCAAAAAAAAGGTCTATTTTTGTGAAAAAAAATGATATAAATGTAATTTGTGTACGGTGTTGCATGACCGTGCAATTACCAGTTAATGTAGCGCAGTGCTGAATAGCAAAAAATGGCCCGGTCATGAATCGGTCTCCAGAGTGGAGCCAATAGCAGGAAAGAAGAGATCTTCAGGTCAGTGTGAAGCAATACACTGGGCATAATAGTATAAGGCTGTTTTTACACTGATGTGCTGCAGTTTACCCACACCGCGGGTGAATACAGGAGTTTTAGTGCACTTTTAGAAAGTGCACCACACCTGCAGAGTATAATAGAAGTTTATGGCAAAGCGCAGCTAACCCAGGATCAGATGTGAGGAGGTCACACTGTGCACGGTGAGCTTTGACTTCTCCGATGTTGTTCAGATAGATCTCCACATCTTTAAGGTTGTCTACCCCAGCTTTAGAGGATGGGAAAAGTGGAGTATAAGTCTGTGGTTACTGTGCTCCTCTTCAGAATAAGGGTACATTTGTATAGTTGACTAGTGTTGATGTTTGACAATGGCAGGAATTTGCTGATTTCCAAAACTGTTTCTGCCCCCTTTGAGAGGCTAGTTGCAGCCACCAAGCCCTGTACAATTCAATGACAAGTTGGCGGTGGTGCCGGTGTCTTGCCGAGTTGGTTCCCCTGGCGGATTGGTTCCTCTCTGTACTGCGTATGCGCAGTACGAATGGCTAGGCATCTTCCGGAAATTGCCGAACCGAAACAGATGCGAGTGAAGTGTACACCGCACAGCTGATTTTGCTTGTTTAAAAAAAAAAAAAAAAGTTTAAAAAAACCCCAGATAGCACTCTTAAAACACAGGTTTTCTATTACTCTCCTCTATATCCAGAGCTAAATGATTTATTTTTATTTTGCCTTTGCCCCTTGCTTAGAGTAATAGACCCGCCTCTTAGACTCCCCTTGCAGAGTAGCGCCAGCATCGGTAGCGTGCGGCATCGTCTCGTACACCGACTGCGCGTGCGCGGTGTACACTTCACTCCCAGCTGTTTAGCTTCGGCAATTTTCAGAAATTTCGCCGCGCATGCGCAGTACAGATCTGTACTAATCCGCCGAGGGGAACCATCTCGCCAGAACACCTGCAGCTATCCATGGCTGTCTGCCTAGCCAACAGTTACCTACGTGATCGCTGCTGGACATAGCCATCTCTGCAAGTCCTTAAGAAAACTGCACTGTGCTGAAACTGTAATAAATTATTCAACTTTTGAAAGGAAATTATTGCATCTTTTGTTAACACGGTCAGGTACTCCTGTGCTGTTTCCACTTAACGTTTGCCTGTTTGGCATTCCTGATGATGAACAAAGGGCAAGATAACAGATTTTATCCAGAATATGTATTAATGGCAAGAGTGGTGTTGACATCAAGTAGCTCTGTCCAGAAGTCCCCTTTAGGCAAATGTAGCCTGCCTTTACCAATGCTGAAATCTTACTAGAAGGCTTATATATCAACATGGGCAATGCTCACAAAACTTCCCCAAAGCACTCAGCATTTGGGTTGACACCCTATTAACTCTTGTTTTCAGTGGAGAGGGCACCCACATGCGAACTGCTGAGAGCCTGAGCTGACCACTCCCTCCACAGCCCAGTGCTCCAGTGAGCGTCACCAGTGCTCTGCCCTGGGAGCCCTGAGAACCGGAGCGACGCTGCATCCACCTAGGTAAATATGATTGTGGAAGGAAAAAAAAAAATCCATACTTCTCTTTTAACTCATTTAATAATAAAAATAAATAAGTTTGAAACCTGGTTATTTGCCATTAGCAATGATACCAGTTTTTCTGCAAATTTCTTTTCTCCGGTTTGAAAAGACAAGTATTATTCAGATTCTTAGATGAGCCCAATCATGTTTGTTACTCTTTAAGGCTGGGTTCACCCTAGTGAGAATTGGATGCGGGTTTCCCCTGCATCCAATTCGCAGGACAGGAGATTGTGACCTGCTCTCTATGGAGCTGGTTCACATATCTTCAAGGCGGCTGCGGAGCGGCTTGCACAGGAGTCCTGTGTGTCTCTGGCTCAGTTTCAGGTCTGAATCCAGACAAAAATTAAATGGAGAACAGGGACCGGACCCCTGCTGTGAGCCGCATCCGGCGTCAGTGTGAACCCAGCCTAAATCTTGATACTGCATTGTGCCTGAACAAAAGCAACTCTGTTGCGGAATTAAAGTGGAACTATGGGTAAAGCATGAAAAAAATCTATTTAGTACAGTAAAATTAATCAAATCCCATAATACCCTTAATACTACTTCCAAAAAAAAAAAAATCTTACATTATTTTTTAATTTCCTTATATGAAGCGACCATGCATTCACACACTTCCTGGATTGGCTGTAGTTACTTAGTGCATTTGCAGTGTCCTTTGAGACCACAGCTTGATGCATGAAGTATGACATATTGTGGTACAAATCCTTAGCTATGCAATGCCTTCCCCTCCTACACCCAGCACTGGGTTCCAACGACATGTCCACATATAAAGCCCCAGTATGAGGAATTGGGGCCAAAATGCTGGGAGGATTTTCGGAATGCAATATGAAATGCAGATGAAACCTACCTATCTCATGCTTTAGATTTAGGTGGCGGGAGGGCTAGCCGGTCATTTGAAATGCAGTTTTCGTTGCCTTTACAAAGATGAGGCACATTTTAAACATGGCATCAATGTTAATGGAGCTGAGCACAGTTAATGCCAAAGTCATATGCTTTACAGAATAATTGGCCTCAATTATACTTTTAATTCCCCTAAAAGATGTCCATACAAAAAAAAGAGAGTAAATACTCACCTTATGCACTGCCCTCATTCCCAAACTCCAATTTGATAAGAAATCTTCCACTTTAGAGCCTGCCTAAAAACTGACACCTCCAGGAGTTTTGAATAGTTGGTGCAATTAGTGTTTTTTTATGCCCACCTCCACACCACTACAGGACACATTTAGGATGTGGAGGTCAGCGTGAGGAATCACTGAGTACAGCAAGGGACCAGGAGATTGTCACTCCAGGAAGTGACAGTTGCTGCACAAAATTCAAGTTTTCTGTTCAGCAGAGCTGCATTTGGCAGCACAAAAAGCAGGAGAGGTGGGTACGCACTCTTCACATTTTTAGGGATAGCTTTTTTTTTTTCTTAATAGGGTTGCTTTAAACCAGGTAATGACAAAGAAAACAGGTTATTTTATCTGATTTTAAATAACATATTAATGTCAAAATGCATTTTTCAATTTTTTAGTTCTTTGGATATTTTATCTTACCTTTAATCAAAGTATGCAGAAATAATAGAAAAAAAATAATAATGAAGTGTTGATTTCAGTAGTGTGAGTGTACTTTTTCTTTTCATTGTGCCTTATTCCTGTGTACCAAAGTGTTTGCTCACTGTATCACAGTTAATGTTTTACCTCTTAGATAGGAGTATAAACACCCACCAATAGTAAGGATGTTAAATATGTGCCTGCACTAACAAAAAAGTTCTAAGTGTGTTTCTACTTTTGCAGAGTGTTAGTAAAAAAATTCCTTTCCACAGAATTACAACCTGCCCCTATGGGAAGCCCAGGACACATCTCTAGTAATGGCGGCAGGGAGGTGACATCAGTATGTCGCTGCAGTCATTGCATCCAAAATGCTGCGATAGTTATGCCCAGGTTGAAGGATTTCACTGCCAGATACAGGAAGTCCCTGGTCTGCATAGTAGTGGTGGGTTCATTTGTCAGTGGTGGCAAGGGGGATAGGTTCATTGACAGGTGAGTGGAGGATTGGTGTGTATCTTAAACTGATAGTCAATTCTTTATATCTTAGAGGACAGAGATAGTAGCAAGAACAACATTTAAAAGGCAAGACATTGAAAGGATAAGAACACTCATAAAAAAAAAAATGTGCTTTTAAAGTAGATCTATGATGAAATTAAGCAAATATTGTCTAAATACAAGAAACATGTAATTTTACTTGAGTCCCAATGTGCTTTGTGTATTTTTTTCCATATCTGTGCAATAATCCAGTGTGAAACAACTCCGACATTTTGCCTCTGTGTAGAAGTTTCCTGTTGCAAAGACAGGTCACTGCTGCTCACTCTCCTAGCACAGAGTAACTGGTCTTATATCCATGCTCCCCGTTGAAAGGAATTCTGGTTCTGGACGACCACCCTTGGTTTACTTTGGCAGACCACCCTTGGTTTACTTCGGCAGACCACCGTGACCCCCCCGGTACCGTGAGAGACCCCATGAAACACGTGAAACAAGATGTGAATTCAAAGGATATCTGTCTCTAATAAGAATAAATGCAGCTTATATGGAGTATAGATCAAAGGGGGGGGGGGGGAGGGTTGGTTAGTTGAATGCCTAGCGTCTATCTAGGGTTAAACCAGTTTGTTACTTTGATGTGCATCTATAAACAGTTGGATAAGACACTTGGTCACTAGTCACATATCTTAGCTGATTGCTAAGGCTAATCAGGATATACATTCAAAGAACAGGCTGTACAAACATTCCCACACACTCATACATAAACAGAAACCTACACATTAAGGAAAAAATTTCAGGGTATACACAAAATGGAGTCATGATGGTTCATTCATATTATTACACCCGTCCCACTCCCATCGTTTTTTTGCAAGCCGCCTGTAGTGGGAGCAGAAAAAGAAGAGCTCAAAGATCTCCATAGCAAAGTAAGTGGTATACGGTTTAAAAAAAAAAAAAAAGTCAAATACACTCACAAAAACAGACGCACTGGGAATGGTAAAAAAAAAAAGCCAAGATGCACGCACACCAAACAAAAGATAACGGGTATAGCAAAGTTCACTGCAAAATTAAAGGATACTCCTGGACCACTCGCCAAATAAGGTGTTGTCACTATAACCTTAACAACAGCATACAACTAATCCCAGTGGTAGTCACTGGGGAAACAAAGAGGTTACTTTGGTAACAAAGGGCAATGCTGGAGGAGTATCTAATCAAAAAATATATTTTATTGATATCGAACAATACAACCACAAAAATGCAATACTTGTACTCAGATTAGCAGTTTTGCAGTGCCATTAGTATAGATAACAACACTATAATAAAGTGCATCACAAATATACATCAGACAAGGACACACATGTAATATAACAACACATATACTTTAAAACTGGCTTTATCATAATGGACAGAAGGGATGTCATGCAATAATTGTCGCATATGTGGAATTAAGTATGCTTGCTGTGAATGCAAAAATATATATGACATCCAATCCATGCATCGCCCCGGGGATGTAATGCTGGTAGTGTTGGCCTATCCTCTCCAAGCAATGGATAGTGTGATGGTAGTAGTACTGTGGATCATTGAAGGTGGGGGCATATAGTATCAAAATGGAAGAAAGGTTTTAAACTCCTGTTCAGCGGGACGAGGGCTGCACGTGAGCTCACTGATTGAAGTCAAAAGCGGTGATAGTGGGATGGTAAACAATATCACTAGGAAAGTCATTGCATTCCTATAGCTGAAGAACTGCCCACACAGTCTCTCCTGGTCAGGACAGGACACCCATATTAGGAGTGACAGTACATGACAATTCTGTAAGAGTAGTGTCAGGGCCTGGATTTGAACCCAGAACCTCTGCTGTGTTAGGCAATGTCTCTTCTTGCTGAGCTACCTGGAATGCAGGGCAGTGCTGGGACAATTCTTAGACCGGTCCTGTCTTGGACCTTGTTTGCTTTGAACCGTGAACTCTTTGCTCCTCTCATAAACTTCCTGATTTAAGCCATGTCTCTGCACTTCCTGTTTGCCAGATTATTGTGCTCTCTCCAGCCAGTATCTCGCTCCTGTCTTTCCTGCTGCTGTCCATATTTTGCTTTGTTATAGACCCTGGCTTGTTTACTGATTACGATTCTGTTTGATCCCTACCTGCTTATCCACTACTGGACCCTGGCTTGCTCACACCTTGGTGGGGCGATCCTGAGGATCGTGACCTGGTATTAACAGCAGCAAAATCCATCTCCACCATCAGGAACTCTGGGGAACACGGATTAGTACTTCGACTCTGCACCTCAGTTGAGCCTCAGGTGACTGCCTATCCTGCTGGTCGGTGGTAGTTCCGCTACATCTTTAGCAACTGGTTTTCAGGCCTGACCCCTGATCATGACAAGTAGATTTATATCTTTTAGATTTGTTGCTTTTGAGCAATATATTTCCATAAAAGTTTTTGTGCATACAGTTCAGCTTAAAGGCTCCTTTCACACAGGCTTTCTGGTCAGCTCCACCTGTCAGTTTTTCATGCAGCTCTTATTGGAAGCTCTATGCAGATCTATAGCCAGGCAAATGTACTCAGACTTGTCTCTGATTATTATAATGTTTCTTTATGAATTTGTCACAACAATAGCACCATTTGGTGATGAAAGTGATTAAAAGTGATGAAAATAAGAATTGCTTGAATTTGTACTATATACAGACCCTTAAAAATGTGTCGCATTTGCCTTTTTTCCTGCATTCTTTATTTATAGAAAGTATCATACAGTACAGCATATTCATGAGGCACAAAAATAGGTAAAGAAATCAACAGGCCAAACACATGACCAGTGAGAAAGGAAGCACAGCACAATGTGTGGCATAACATCACACTGTCAAGATCATATCAGGACATTTGTACTTATGATGACCCATAAGTATAATTGCGGCCTATGTAAATATATGGACTACGCATCTAAACCTTCCTGTAGGTATTATTTTTGTATTAAAAAACAAAGAAAAAAGAAAAGAAGAAAAAAGATATGAAAAAAAAGAAAAGAAATGGAGAAAAAAAATGAAAAAAAAAGAATAAAGAAATAGAAAAATGAAGAAAGGGGATGAAGAAGAGTGGATAGATGGGTTTTGGAAATGCAATACGGGGGTCTTTCTCCTGTCCCCCCTCGGCTAAGGCCTTTATTATTATTGGCTTAAATAAACAAAATAGACTTTTTTTTTTCTATTAAAAACGCGTAAACAGCTCAGCCACTACGCTGTATATCATCAAAAGAAGAGGGGGATCACCCCACAATTTCAATAATTACTTCAATAACACCAACACTCTTTATTAATAAATAATTAAATGTTCAAAATATGTAGACACTGCCACATAATAAATTAGCCCCGACTGAAGGGAGAGATGGAGGGAACACCACACCTTGATGCTACTGAGGCGACTGGACCTCTGGGGCTCTGAACCCCCTTTTTTATTTGAAAATTTCCTCACAGATCCCTTAAACTGCCCAGATACAGTGGTCACCTTGACCTCTCCAGAGGTCAGGAGCCAATTTTTTAAACCTGAGGCTTAAAACAGTTTCCCCCCTTTTCCTTTCATTCCAGTAAAACCATATTTTTCGTTGTGTCATAAATTCCTTATTAAATCACCGTTATGCTCCGGTGCGGCTGCTTTCTTTTCCCTGTTGGGGATGGGCGCGGGTGTATTTGAACTAGAATCCGAACCCACGTATGCGAACCCACCAGGGGGCTGTCGCCTGTAGGGGCCAATCATCTGTGGCAGAGGCTTTCCCCACCCCTGCTGCTGTACATATACAGGTGGTGTGTATACATGTGACTGTGGAAAGCCTTGGCCGCCGATTGCCGCCGATGACCGTGCTGTATAGGTGACAGCTTCCTGGCAGGCTTGCATACATGGATTCAGGTTCTGGTCCTAACATGCTTGCGCTCATCACTGGTACCTGATGATCAGATCAGTCCTAAAATGCTTCATTTCCTAAAGCCAAGAAAGTTCTCAGAACCCAGTGTGGTAATATACTTGAATAGTGTCAGTACTTATTTTGATACCCTGGCCATGAAATGTAGCCAGGCTGTGTGGAAGCTTCATGTTATAATGTGAACCTGTTTATCATGTGGTTTCTGAAGATTGCAACTAGTTCACATGATACACTGTTAACAGGAATGAGCGAAACAGCTGTTGTGTTTATTCAGGAGACATGCACGGTGTTCCTGTGACAAGCCTCCAGCACAGCTCACCAGACCCAGCAACTAAATCTGTTTAAGTCTTGTCTGGTGGCAAGCTTGTGACATTGGTTTAACCCGAATGCCTTCCACAAGCTGGATATCACATTTATACACAAAAAGGCTCCTGATAATGCTGTAAATCCTATATCGGTTCTCAGCTATGCTTGGATCTGTTATTCTTATATGGTAATATAATAGCTATCATATGATAAACACTTTATGTCGGAACAGAGAATGAAATCCTGATTGTAACGGAAATAGCACTTAAGGTTGAATTTCAAAGGTAATTCCCTAAATTTATAAACTCTGTGTAACTTTGACGGGTAGCGGCATGACGGTCTTTCCTGTGTTATAAAATTCCGTGAACCATGGCATGTTAGTGTGATAATGCGATAGGAACTTACTGCCATCAAACCAGCTTTTCATTTCAAAAGAGACCTACAGTACATTGAAGTTTGATGCCATTTCCTGGCTTTGTCTTTGTTAACCACTTCAGCCCCAGAAGGATTTATCCGCTTAATGAGCAGGCCATTTTTTGGCGATATGGCACTGCGTTACTTTAACTGACAATTGCACAGTCGTGCGATGCTGTACCAAACAAAATTTATGTCCTTTTTTTTTTCACAAATAGAGCTTTCTTTTGGTGGTATTTGGTCACCTGCGGTTTTTATTTTTTGCGCTATAAACAAACACCGACCATAAATGAAGATAAAAACAATATTTTTTTCTTTCTGCTATAACACATATCCAAAAAAAAAAGTAATTTCTTCATCAATTTAGGCCAATTTGTATTCTGCTACATGTTTTTGGTAACAAAAATCCCAATAAGTGTATATTGATTGGTTTGCGCAAAAGTTATAGTGTCTACAAACTACGGGATAGATTTATGGATTTTTTTATTTTTTATGTTTTTTACTGGTAATGGCAGTGATCAACGTTTTTTAGCGGGACTGCAACATTGCAACGGACAAATCTGACCCTAAGTGACACTTTTTGGGGAGTGTGTTTTCTTACCTTGTGAGGGAAGTGCTGACAGGAACAACACAGAGATCCCTGTTCCTGATCACTAGGAACAGAACATCTCCATGTTGTCCCCTGTCAGAACGGGAATATGCCTTGTTTACATAGGCAGATCCCCGTTCCACCTCTCTGTATGCACATAAGCTCCTCCTCCTTGAAAGCGGCCACGCGTGCCTACGGTGGCACGCATGCGCCCACAGTATTTATTGTAGGAATCAACATACAGGTATGTTGTTTTGCGCAATAGAGCCACCCTGCCGCAGTATATATGCGGTGGGTGGTCTTTAAGTGGTTAAGCAGGCCATGCATTGTGCATTTTTTTTTCCTTCAACCGCTATAGCCACCAGCAGTGACCGTATGAAAAAAAAACAGACAGGCTGGTTGTACTGACAACTTCATGACAACCTGCCTGCCCATAGATGGATCAAACTTTGGCCGGTTCAACAGGATCCAGTCAAATTTTGATCTGTCAATGGCTGGCTTTACCTTCAGTCTTGTACAGCTGTTCAGGCTTCTCACCTGCAGCCAGATAAAGCCTGCCACATTTCTTGGCTGGAGGACATCCAGCATCATTCAGCTCTTTCCACCCCAGCTTGACTGTCCCCAGCCCACCCCTTCCATTCATCAGATATTAGTTCTTTCAATCATGAAGGCTTAGCATTATATGTGGGCATTACCACAGCTTATGGTTTTCAGAAAGCTATGTACAGAACCTTCCCACCAGCCCATGATCTACCCGCATTATGTAGAGAAGCAGAGATCCAGTCATAAGGTGATGAAAACAGGTTTTATTTAACCCCTTTATGACTGCCAGACACACATGTGTGGCAGCAAAAGTTTGGCCTTTAATGCCCACACGTTGCTCATATGCATCTCCATTGTTGAGGTGCTAAGAGTGCGCTTACTGATCGTTCTCAGCACAGATAGCTCTTGGCCTGGGCTACAGATCAGTAGCCAGTGGGGCACGTCTTCCGATTATGTGACTGGTGTGACACTTGTCACATGATCGTCGATCCTTCCCACCCCCTGGCTGTTCTGAACTGTTTAACCACTTGCCGCATAATCACGTGTATGTATATGTGATTGTGATCAAGTGGTTATACCAGGGCCATGGCTGTAGCTGTCAGCCATAACCTTGATATTAAAATTTTCAGCCAGGGATTCCCTACCCCTGGAAAAGTGATCTGAGTGGCTCCACTGGATCACTTTAACAGGCAGCAGAAGGGTCATCAACCCCCCCTCCCTTTGCCCACTGGTGCCTCTTTGGGCACTCCCATGCGATCAGAAAGCCCGGAACTCAAGCTGGTTTGGCCAGCTGATCATAGAACTGAT
The DNA here is from genome assembly GCA_028564925.1 of Lithobates sylvaticus. Lineage (NCBI taxonomy): Eukaryota > Metazoa > Chordata > Amphibia > Anura > Ranidae > Lithobates > Lithobates sylvaticus. The sequence goes on from CM053030.1 coordinate 268,854,546, forward strand.
TGGGGACCAGAATGTCTCTGATCATATGCTCTAGGAGACCGGAAGCGACAAGCATTTTTTCACTTCCAGTTAAGGCAAATGTAAACAGAGACATTTTATTTTTTGGAAAACATGAGATCAGTGTTTGTTGTGTTTTTTTTATTTTTTTATCTCTTACTTTTAAGGATAGAGGAGAGATTTCAAGGGACAGTGTAAAAATAAAAATTTTTTATTTTTGTATATTTTGTTTTAGGGTTGAAAATATTTTTATTTGGAACAACATGCAAACAACAAAAGAATTACATCAAGTAGTTAAGTGAGGCAGCGAGTGCGCTCAATGACTATCGCCCACAGCTGGACTCAATGAACAATGGCATATAAACATAAAAGTCCATTGGTAGAAGTCATCAGAGAACACTATAAAAAGGAAATTCAGTTCCATTGCTCGTATGAGAAGAACAGAAATAAGAAAAATAGAGGAAAAAAATGAAATAAAAAAGTAGGAAACAAGAGGAGAGGGAAACAGAGTGAGAGAAAGAGGGATGGAGAGGAGAATTCTGCTGGGGAATCGACTGAGTAAAAAGATAGCAAGAAAACAGGAGCCAAGTGTTGGCCGCATTTGTTGGCCAAAGATTAGTGGTAGTCACGGGCCCTATCACGTGCAATTAAGGAGTGAGAGTCCAGGAGTTGGAGCATATCGCGGTGGGTATTAGCTAACTTGACATAGGTAAATGGTTTTAAATCTCATTTGTGGAGTGATTCAAGCTCTGCAATGGTGGTTAACAGGTGGCGGATTTCATTCGCTCTGATCCTCTTCAGGCGGGAGCCATGTTGAATAAGAACGCCCCGAACCACACATTTCAGCGCTTCCCACTGTATAAGTAGTAGTGTCCGAGGAATGATCGGTCACAAAGTTCTGAATAGTTTTGGAGACCAAGTCTATATATATATATATATATATATATATATATATATATATGTTTATTTATTATATTTTTTTTTTAAGCGCCCCCGTCCCCCATGCTAGCCCGCAGAGGTGAGCGCATGTGCATATGTAGGTCGCACACGCATATGTAAACGGTGTTCGCACCACCACACATGTAAAGTATTGCTGCAAATGTAACCTGTAAAAAAATGTTAAAGCGGAACCTATGGAGATTTTTATGTATCGTAGTTTGTCGCCATTCCATGAATGTGTGCAATTTTAAAGCGTGACATGTTAGGTATCCATTTACGGTACTCAGCTTAACCACTTCAATACCAGCCACTTAGACACCTTTCTGCCCAGACCAATTTTCAGCTTTCAGCTCTGTCGCACTTTGAATGACAATTGCGCGGTCATACAAAAGTGTTCCCAAACAAATTTTTTGGCATTTTGTTCCCACAAATAGAGCTTTATGTTGGTGGTATTTGATCACCTCTGCGATTTTTATTTTTTGCGCAACAAATAAAAAAAGACCGAAAATTTTGAAAAAAAAACAAGTTTTTCTTTGTTTCTGTTAATTTTTTTGTAAATAAGTACGTTTTCTTCTTCAATGACGGGCACTGATATGGCTGCACTGACGGACACTGATAAGGCGGCACTGATGGGCACCGATGAGGTGGCACCAATGAGGTGGTACTGATGAAGGGGCACTGACGGCCACTGATGATGGGCACTCATAGGCGGCACTGATGGGCACTGATAGGTGGCACTGGTATGCAGCACTGATGGGCACTAATAGGCGGCACTGATGGGCACTTATGGGTGGCACTGATGGGTACTTATGGGTGGCACGGATAGGTGGCATGGATGAGCACTGATAGGTGGGCACGGATGGGCAGTGATAGGTGGCACTGCTGGACACTGATGGGTGGCACTGATGACACTGATGGGTGGCATTGCTGGGTGATGGGTGGCACTGATTGCTACTTGATGGTGCCAGTCAGTGCCCAGTTGTGGGCACTGACTGGCACAGATTGGGCATAATTTGCAGATGTGGATGGCCAGGGGGTACATACCTGGCCATCCACATGTTGCCCACTTCCCTGGTGATCCTAGTGGAGTCCCTGGTGGTCCAGTGTGGGCATCTGAGGGGGGGCTGCGCTGATAAACAATCAGCGCAGACCCCCCCTGTCAGGAGAGCCACCGATCGGCTCTCCTCTATTCGCGTCTGTCAGACGCAAGTGAGGAAAAGCTGATCACCGGCTTTTCCTGTTGACATCGTGATTAGCCGTGATTGGACACGGCTGATCACGTGGTAAAGAGCCTCCGCCGGAGGCTCTTTACCGAGATCAGTGTAGCGGTGTGTCAGATTGACACACCGCTCCACCGATCGCCGCGATGCGCACCCCCACAGCATGCAGCGGCATGTTATCCTGAAGGACGTCATATGACGCCCAGTCAGGATAACGGAACCACTTCCCGGACGTCAATATGCTATTGACCGGGCAGGAAGTGGTTAAAGATTAGGTCCACCTGAATTTTTTTTTTAAAAAGTCAGCAGCTACAAATACTGCAGCTGCTGACTTTTATAGACACTTACCTGTTCCAGCGATGTCAGCAGAAGATGACGAGCGATTGCTCGTCTCTCGGCCACCCCCGCCACCATCCTCTGTCAGGGAATCAGGAAGTGAAGCTTGCGGCTTCACTGCCCGGTTCCCTACTGCGCATGCGCGAGTCGCGCTGCGCGTCTTTATTGGTCCCCGTTGTGTCCAGGGAACTGTGTGTTTCCCAAGACACAACGTGCATCTGCGGATAGGGGCGGGCATCCTCGGATAGGGGCGGGGCAGCTGCGGCTAGCTAGTCCCTAAAGTGGGTGCAGATACCTGTATTATACAGGTATCTGCACCCCCCTCCCCCCTGAAAGGTGCCAATTGTGGCACCGGAGGTGGGGATGAATCCGATAAGCGGAAGTTCCACTTTAGGGTGGAGCTCCGCTTTAATATCATCTTTTATACTGTAGGGAAAAATTTGATTTATATATTGTGTTTTTTGGCATTTAGGAGTGTATTTTTCCCCCCAAAAAAATTGCATTTGAAAAACTGCTGTGCAAATACCGTGTGATATAAAAAATTACCATTACTACCATTTTATTCTCTAGGGCCTCTGCTATATATATATATAGAGATTTTTACTTTACTTTACACAAAAAGTGTCAGAAAAGGCTTGGTGTTCAAGTGGCTAGATAGTGGGTGGGAAAGGGTTAATAATTTTATTAGCATGTTGATGAGGGGGGGGGAAGGAGGGACCAGAAAATCGCACCGTCTATAGTCGGCCTGTCTTTAGCATTTTTACCAGTACTATGTGTTTTTTTTTTTTTTTTTCATTTTTTCTTGTTATGAGTAGGTTGAAGATGATGATTATTATTACATTTATGCTATTTTGTCAAATCTATCTACAAGTTAGGTAGCCACTACTTGAAAATCCTTACTACCTAAGGAGTTAAATATTAGATTTAAATGCAGATTCTTAGGAAGAGTCTCTTTGTATGGGTGTAGCCCAGACACAAGTGGAGAAGGTGACAGCGAGAAGCAGCACAGCCCAGGGGACCTGAGTCGGTGAGATCCCAGCTAGGACTATTTATAACAACCAATTAGAGGCCTCTCCCAGCCAGCTTCATTCAAGACAATCTGACACACAGGAGGTTTGTAAACACAAACGTTCTCAGCACTGGGCTTACACTACTGAACAGCACTGAAGGTTACGTTCTACAGAACCATTCTGGATCTGGATTACACTCACTGGCAAAAACGTCTGTGGAAGAAGGCAGAAATGCCTGAAAGAGAAGACTTTGAACTAAGCGAAAGGTAACAAGCTGATCTTTATTTTTCTTCGCAGGTGAAGGTATAACAAGGAAGAAAACACACAAGGACATTGTTGTTTTCATAACATGTTCTCTACCAGGGTGCAGTTTGCTGATGGCGCATACGGGGTTTAGATTTTAATCGCTATGTTGTAGGAACATAGCAGATCAACTACCAAGGAAACAAACTGACAAGATATTTCATAAACATTTGTGCTGACTTGATAACTCCTTCATAAAACATAAGTTTGAAGTGGACAAAGATCAAACCAGCTGACCTGATGATCTACAGTCACTACATCTGGGGGAAGTCTGGAGCAGACAGAATCTGGAGCAGATGTGCATGGCAACCAATCCTCTTCTAGCTTCAGATTGTTCAGTTAAAGCGATTGTAAACGATCACCTTGGAAAACAACCCATTTCGTTTAAAATAGAAATGAAAGACAAAACATTTGTGTATAGATATATCTAGAAAAAAAAGTTTTCCTGTTTTTAAAAGTGATCACATTCCCAAAGATGCATAGAGCGCTGGGGGAGGAGAGGCTTCAGCACACTGAGCTTTCCAGAGAATAGCTGTGTGTGTGGGGGGCGGCAGGGGGTGTCAGGACAAGTCTGATCATTGTAGGAGAGCAGACCGAGTTCCGAGGGGGTGCCAAGGAAAGTCTCAAAGTCTGATCATTGTAGGAGAGCAGCACAGCCAGACAACTGACTATTTTGAGGGATTGCACACAAAGGAAGCAATACAAAGAGAACAGGATACTTTTTCTTACAAGTACATGGTACAGTGGGCACATATCAGGGACATGAAATTTGGGTTTTACAAACGCTTTAAGTTTAACTTCTTGAGATCTTTTGCCGGGACTACGTCCTATGACGTCGTCCCCTGCAGGAGCGGCACGCTCTGTGATCAGCGAGTCTATGAGACTCGCTGGATCACCGATCTGAGTAAGGGGTCAATCCCGACCCCTTACCACGTGATCAGCTGTCAGCCAATAACAGCTGATCATGTGATGTCAACACAGCCGGTAATCGGCTATTTTTTCTATCAGCGCGAGGAGAAAAAAAAAAAGCCGATCATCGGAGGCAGTGATCGGGACATCAGTCTCGATCACTGCAAGCTGCCGCCAGCCCCTCAGTGCCCACCTGTGCCCTCTACAAGTAGGCAACAGTGCCGACTACCAGTGCCCACCAGCACCACCCATCAGTGCCCCCTGTCAGTGCCCAAAGTGCCCCCTGTCAGTGCCCACAGTGCCATATATCAGTGCCCACAGTGCCACCTATCAGTACCCACAATCATTGCATGAGGAACAGTGCTGCACATCAGTGTCACCTATCAGTGCCACCTATCCGTGCCACCCATCAGTGCCATCTTATCAGTGGCCATCAGTGCCGCCTTATCTGTGCCCATCAGTACCGACTTATCTGTCCCCATCAGTGCCGTCTTAACTGTGCCCACCAGTGCCGCCTCATCAGCGCATATCAATGAAGCAGGAAAATTACCTGTTTGCTAAATTTTATAACAAACTATTAAACACGATTTTCTTTTTTTCTAAATTTTCCATATTTTATTGTTTGTTTAGCAAAAAATAAAAACCCCAGCTGTGATTAAATACCACCAAAAGAAAGCTCTGTTTGTGGGGAAAAAATGATAAAAATGTAATTTGGGTACAGTGTTGTATGACCGCGCAATTGTCATTCAAAGTGCATCAGCGCCAAAAGCTAAAAAATTGGTCTGGGCAGGAGGGGGGTTTAAGTGCCCAGTAAGCAAGTGGTTAAAAAATAAAAGTTGGAAGCTGGTAGACATGTGCACAAAAGAAAAATTTGTTTCGTTTCGTTTCGTTTCTGTTCGTTTCCGTTGATTCGTAACGATTTGTAAATTCGTAAGTCGTCGGTGTTCCTATTCGGACTCGTTCGTATTTTCGTAAGTCGTCGGTGTTCGTATTCGGACTCGTTCGTATTTTCGTAGAGTTATTTTTTCGTTGATTCGTTTTTCCGTTAGTCTAATTTTCGTTTATTCGAAATTCGTATTTTCGTTGTATTTTGTATTTGGACTCATTCATATTTTCGTAGATTTAGTTACATTCGTACTTTCGTAAGATTGATTTATTCGTACTTTCGTACCATTGTTTTCATAGATTCGTAATCGGAGCATAATTCATAATTTTATGTAATGTGTATGCTATTATTACATTGTAAGAGACACGGAAAATTACGAATCAACAAAAAAAAAAAAGTTACGAATGTACAAATTTTTTCGTTCAATCCATTCGAAGCACATTAAGCAGCGCCATTGTAAGAGACACGGAAAATTACGAATCGACAAAAAAAAAGTTACGAATGTACGAACTTTTTCGTTCAATCCATTCGAAGCACGTTAAGCAGCGCCATTGTAAGAGACACGGAAAATTACGAATCAACAAACAAAAAAAAGTTACGAATGTACGAATTTTTTCGTTCATTTTGATTTTCGTTGTTTCTGTTTTCGTTTTTCGGATTTTCATTCTTTCGTAGTTTCGTTGTTTCTAATTTAATTATTTCGTATTTTCGTCGTTTTTCTTATTCGTTCGTTATTCGTTAGAATTTTTAGCGAATCATTCGTTCATTCGTACGATAAGGAATGAACGAATATAACGAATTTGAACGGAAAACGAATCGTAACTAAACGAATTGCACATGTCTAGAAGCTGGTTGGTTGCCAAGCACATCTGCTCCAGATTCTGAACCATGCCTTCTCATCCACATCAGTGCCTGAACTCACAAATGCGCTTCTGGAAGAATGGTCAAACATTCCCATAGATGCACTCCTAAACCTTGTGGACAGCCTTCCCAGAAGAGTTGAAGCTGTTTTAGCTGCAAAAGGTGGGCCAACTCAATAATGAACCCTACGGAATAAGACTGGGATGCCATTAAAGTTCATGTGCGTGCATGTGAAGACAGCCATCCCAATACTTTTGGTAATATAGTGTATATATCAAGTCAGTGGAAAGAAGATAAAGATTATTTACTCACACACATATAAATATATCTCATTCAAATTGCACATGAAAGTTGTTGGGATTTATTAGGCAGCAAGTGAACATGTTGTCCCAGACGTTGATGTGTTGAAAGCAGAAAAAATGGGCAAGCATAAGGATTTGAACGACTCTGACAATGGACAAATTGTAATGGCAAGATGACTGGGTTAGAGCAACTCCAAAATTTTAGCTCTTGTGGGATGTTTCCGATCTCCAGTGGTTGGGTCCTGCCAAAAGTGGTCCAAGGAAGGAAACCAGAGAACTGGTGATTGGGGTTATGGGCGGCCAAGGCTCATTGATTCACGTCGGGAGGAAGACCAATAGAAGAGCTACTGTAGCTCAGATTTCTAAAAAGGTTAATGCTGGTTCTGATAGAAAGGTATCAGAACACACAGTGCTTTATTGCGTAGCCACAGATTGGTCAGAGTGCCCATGCTGATTCATGTCCACAGAAGCACTTACAATGGGCATGTGAGCATCAAAACTGGAAAAGGGAGCATTGGAAGAAGATGTCTTTGAGCCCTCCAAATTCTCAAGATCTTAATCCAATTGAGCATCTGTGGGATGTGTTGGTAAAACAAGTCTGATCCATAGAGGACCCACCTCATAAATTACAGGATCTGCTACTGATGGCTTGGTGCCAGATACCAAAGTATACCTTCAAAGGTCTAGTGGAGTCCATGCCTCAACAGGGCAGAGCTGTTTTGGCAGCAAAAGGGGACCTATTAAATATTAGGTGGGTGGTCATAATGTTATGGCTGATCATTGTATAAACAAAGCAAAAGGTTAAAATATTTTAATATCTTTATTGAAAACCTCAATCAGTCCAGTAGTATGGTGATTGTATGCTGCTTGCAAGGTTCTGGCCATGCTACTGGATTGATGGAAGTTTTCAATAAAGACATAGGAGTACTGCAACCTTTTGCTTTTCTGTATATGTTTAGCACTGTTGGGGCTGCTTTCAGCATGTATATTACTATGCTAGATAATGTTAGCACTAAAATAAATGTCACATTACTATGTTATGTATGTGAAAAATAACAAGTATATTTCATAAAACTGCAGAGAAGGAAGTGGGGTGTTAAAAGGGTTGTAAAGGTTCGATTTATTTATTTAAAATAACAAACATGTCATACTTACCACTTCTGTGCAAGGGTTGTGCACAAATTGGCCCTGGTCCTCCTCTTCTTGGGTCCCTTAGCGGTGCTCCTGGTTCCTCCTCTTCTCGAGTGCTCCATGGCGGCATCCGCTCAGGCGCGCTACCGAGTCCTGCTGCTGTGGCCATTGACAGACAGCAGGACTCGGCCCCGCCCCGGCTCCCATGTCACTGGTTTTCATTGACAGCAGCGGGAGCCAATGGCTCCTGCTGCTATCAGTCTATCCAATGAGAACCCAAGAAAGTGGCTGGAGCTGCTGTGCTCGTCCCCATCGCTGGAACGATCGGGTTCAGGTAAGTAAAAAGGGGGCTCTGGGGGGCTGCATAGAATGCATTAAGGTGAAAAATCTTGGGGGTTTACAACCCCTTTAAAGCTGAAGCACAGGAATTAGATTTGTGCATACTTATGTTGGCCCAGCTTGGCTCCATGTAAGTATCCATATGTGATATCCAGGCTGCTGCTGGGGTCAGCAGTCAGCACTACTACAGTGATCATCACAATTTTCCGAGTTCTGGGCGAGTGGCTTCCCCTCTGCAAACTGAACATGTAGTAGCGTTAAAGAATTTTCATACTTCAGATAATTGAATTGGTTGCTTTGAGCATTAGAATACCTCATATTTTCAGATATATTATACTGTACGTGTTCAGGTGGCTACTTAGAACTTGAACATTTATGAGCAGCTGTGTGCCAGTTGAAGACAGTTCATGCTAGGGAGTGCTGGTACCTGACCACCTGCAAGTATTCCCATAGTGGCCGCACAGCACACCCAGTAATTTATAATCTATCACCATGTGTCAGCCAACCCAGATGACAAAGAAATGTCATCGACCTCATTAGTAGTGGCACCCTTACTGTACACAGCTGTCTTTTGAATAGGTCTGCTTGATCTTTCCCTCTGGATAAGTGGTGTACAAAGTATCCATATGGCAGGTTAGGAATGGTGAGAGGCTAAAAGAGTTGAGGTTGTCATACATGTATCCATATTATTATTCCAAACAAACAAAAGATTTCTCAGCTCACTTACCAGCCAGCCTGCAAAACAGCCAAACTGACCCTATCCAACAGTTACGTTAAAAGTAGAGGGTTTTGTTTGCACACATTTGCAAATATATGCGTAAGCTGCAGTGCCTACGTCAGGGTTCCTCTGTATATACTGCAGTCCTAACTTTAAATCTCCAGAGCCTCCATAGTAGGAGCACATAAATGAATGGATAGATTAAGGGCAGGTATGCCTGGAGGGAGCTCACCCCTCCTTAAAGGCATAAGGACGCACATGACGCCCAGCAAAAGCACAGTGGCAGCGAAGACATCCAGTGCATCCAACTCGACCAACTGTACAAAAAAGTGGCAACCATCCCATTCTATTTTGCACGAAGGTGGATCTTTTGTTTGTCATGTGCATTACCCTTCCATGTGCTCCTTGCTGCAAAGGCCAGTTATAGGTTGGGGTGTTTTCCACATTTATGTACAGTTGATCCATATCATTATTCAATGAATGAATAAGAATCATAAACCACAGACTCTGAATTCGATCAATTTAGTGAGCTTTTGATCAGTTTCCACATTGGCAAGGTGACCGGCCACAGCAGAATTTTATCGACCACTTATCTTATGATTGATAAAACGAATACCTGCATGTGTGCCTGACAAGCGACCATAATACAGATCAATTAAATGGTCATTTTCAATAGATTGTTTTTGATAGATTTTATTTTCATTGGATACCATCATTAAATGTTAAATTTATACACGTTTGGTCACCTTTACGGAGAGCATGGTGCATACAGATAGACTGAGGCAGCCTCCCTAGAGTCAGCAGTCAGACGTGTTTACCCACTGCCTTGTGTGATCCTTGAATAGACTGGACTGCCTAGGTTTATGTTTTCACATTCTATATTCTGATCTCTTCTTCATATTCAGGTCTTTGGCTCTGTTCATATTGACGTGAACATGAGAAGAACTTCTACTTTGATTTGATGAATAATGAGGCATGTTAAGCTGTGTAATTTATATCACTGGCCTACAATCATTTGAACGATTATGTTGCTTTTGTTCAAAACACAATCATGACTAGTCAGACGTACAATAACGCTAATGAAGAATCCGGTCTAACTGCTGCTCTATTATTTCCCAGAATCCCTGTTGATTGTATTAATGTAACCTATAGCTTTATAGAGCATATACAGTGTGGGATTTGATAATGATTGTAGAAAACGATATACTACTACAATCTAGATATTATCTCATCTCTATGCATTAACTTTGTTTAGTCTCTGTAGATTAGTCAGTTAAACCTATGAGCGCATGCTACTGTTAATATCACAATAATACGAGGTTAGCTATGAAGCCAAACACACGGCTAGGAATAATCAAATATTATTTATTTCCCAATAATCAAGAACGCTAACATAAAGTATTAAAAGACATTACAATATCACAAAGCTTACAATCAAATCATATAATATAAGAATATCAAAGATACTTATCACAGGGCCCTCCTTGTAGTCTCGAAAGATGGCCGCCAGACCATGAGGTGACTAGAGACATCCTCTCATGACCCCATTCCCAGCAAAACAGGAAGAGGAGCTCTCTGCGAATTTCTTTTACCAAGCTCACTCATTCAAACTCCCACACCCACTCAAAGTCACCCCCCCTTTGCCTTTCAGGTATCCATAGCGACCTTATAGTAACCGTCTAATTACACATGTCACAGCAGGTGGGCTACAAAGCTTTTGGTGTGTTTTCCAGCCTGGCTACATTCCAATCCAGGGAATGCCTTCTGTCCTCAAAGATATTGGGAATGTGATATTACATGAGTTCATATTGAATCCAACATATGCCGCTTTGCGACTGAAAATCGCATAAAAACCCTTCTTCAGACACGGTTCCTATTGAACAGTCCATAACTGTTTTGTCCCTGACATGCGTTTCCAAACCAGTATCCATAGAACAGTCCTTTAAACGTCTTAACGTGTTGTATTTTTACAACGTGTCCCTGACATGCGTTTCCAAACCAGTATCCATAGAACAGTCCTTTAAATGTCTTAACGTGTTGTATTTTTACAACGTGTGCAGAAACAGCTCCTATGGAACAGTCCATTGTGGTCTTACCATGTTATGCTTCCCAACACGTGCCGCTTTGCCACTGAGTAACACATCCTTCTTCAGCGACAGCTTCCATGTCACCAGTATGTATCTTTGGTATCTTCTCCTTTCCGGTATCTTCAGGACGGATGCAGTACAGGCAAGGGGTGTCCATTCATTCACCATTCACCAGTATACATTCAGAGCAACATATCAAACAGCTCTCAAACACTGATCTATTATCTAGATAAGTCTTGAGGAGGGCCTTATTACCATAATATAAATCAACTTCTTATCACACTATATACATATATCTGTATCCCATCCCTTTATGCACCCCGCTCCCAATCCTATAACCCTTTACTGTACATATGGGTCGGGATTAGGCAGGCTTGCTCACAGCGGTATTGCAGGGCTCTGACTTGGCAGCAAGGTCTCTAATTTGAACACAGAGACCCTACCGTCAATTCGTCCCTCAACTTGCATAGACAAATGGGAGGTCCTTCTATATAAATACCGAGTCTAATATCACACATATAAATCTGCAAAAATGATTAAACAAAAAAAAAAACACACTTCCATCCCTGTGCCTGGATTTCAGAGACCATGCCCAGGGTATACCATGCACCTCTACCTATGGTTAGGTTCAAGGAACCTTCCAGTTTTATGACTAGCGTTACATCGGTATTCTTTAGGACAAAGAAATAAACTCGTCTATGTCCCAAACGACACCCAGGTGCTTCCTCCCCAGCAATGATCCCTGAAATAACTTCCCAACATTTTTATGTTCACCACCATGATGTATTGACCCGGCATACAAAGGACATCATGGTCAGGCTTCCGACCGAGGGAAGTATCAACCTGCTTCCATCTCCTCTGATCACATGTGGGTGATTTAGCCTCAAATGCGACAAGATAGAATCCCCAATCAGTAAGCCCATTGATGCCACCAAATATACAGACCAAGTCCGCACTTCTGTATATGGGATCATACAGCCCAACACCTTTCACCATCCAAACTGGTACAGCCCATCCAGGCATTCGACCACCATTTTGGATTAGTGTAAGCGACGTGTTGTGGCAGAGTCTTACTGAGCGGTGATGTTAACTCATCAGGCCACTGCCCTTTAAACAGAGATTGCCCAATCAGCTTGATGCTGGTTGACACTTCCGCCCGTCACTGCGTGTACGCTAGAGCCCATAACCGATTTCTATCCTGTACCCTCACACCCTCCACCAACCTCTCAATATGGTTCACCAAATCTGGAGCTAATTTACTCTGGGTGTTTTATGAATGCTATTAAGGATGCCACCAATCTCTCTGAGTAACCAAGTCCCGCTCATGGCTATGGCTGAGAGTTTGTTCCTCAGGATACTGATGTCTACTCCATTAACAACACCCATCCCAGCTCCTATTCCCCCAATATAGTGCTGAATACATGCCTCCTCTTGTGGTTACTCCTCAGAGATAAGCATCCTGCATGCACCTTATTCTGTGTCCGCACATCTCTGGGAGTAAGTCACTGGTACGATGACAGCACTTGATTCAGCGTATACTCAGCAAATATAGGGTAATGGGTTTTATCAACCACTGTGAGATGTTGCAGCGCCATGTGGTGAAGGCATATTGTACCCTGGTAGTCAGCGTTTGTTCCCTTTATCTATCGGAGCATGCTCCTGTGTGTATTCACTGGCATTCCTTGTGCAGGGTTTCAACTTCTCAGGTGAGACATCAACCAGGCGTATCTCCCCCATACAAGGAAATGTTCACCCCATTGCCGTGTCACCTGGCACCCTCTAGTCTGGCCAACAGACACCTTATTATGCCTAAGTGCCCGCCTCCTGGGTACCTGCACCATATAAATTCCGTTACGTCAATACATGTCATAAATTACACAACTTTTCTTATTTCGACTCCTCCCTCCAACAAAAACATATATATTTTACATTTTCATGTTCTGATGGATTGGATGTGTTATGTTCCTTCCCCCAACCTCCAACCCATTGTACGTATATTAATAACACGTTTGCATTCATCAGGAGAGAGTCCAGCAAAAAAAAATGTTTCAAGTCTTATTGATGGGCACAGTCTTTCAGATTCAGCACCAGATCGTCCATAGAAAAAGAAAAAGTGTTAAAGTGAATCTTTTTGTTTGTCCCGTCTCTCCTGATATTTAGTGGAATAAATTTGGGGCGTGGTATGGCACAGACAAACTGCCAACCAGATGATCATCTGTCATCCATTTTCCAGAACCTTTCCAATCTCGCTCCACCAGGATTCTGGAATTGAAAAACAAGAGCAGAATCAAATTCTTATCCATAATATCTGCTTGCTTATTACATTTATCTCCCTCCTTGGAACCCAGGAACTTAGTATTCCTGGCTTCTGCAATTTGATCAAACTATCAAAATAACCATGACCTCTTTAGGCAGAACCCACTCTAAAATGGATCCCCACGGTATGGTCAAAACTTAAAAAAACGAACGTCACTGTTGTTTCTCAAAAATTCTCAATTTAAAAACGCAAAAAGAAAAACAACCAATGCATTTATCTTTATCTTACGATCTATGCACTAACTTTATCTTACGATCTATGCACTAATTCCCCTTTCAGGTGTATAAAGCCTAAACCTTTTGGAGCTTTTTACACCTGAACAAAACAACAATAAAATAGTTGACTAAGCCAATACCCAAAAACAACAAAAAAAAAAAAAAAAATATGTTTTTTTTTTTTTTTTTTTTTTTTTTCCAAAAAAAACAAAAATTTAAAAAGGAATAAACATTAAAAGTCTGGCCATTATCACCCAAGAACAACATGACAAGACAACCACCATACAACAATGACAAACACTCAACTTTTAATTAAAGACATCCATGGATTTTCTCCTGAGAAGAGTACATGTTTCTTTTTTTTATCTGAAAGACAATAAGTTAATGGGAAAAACAACACAAACAAAACAAACAAAACAAACAAAACATTTGTAACTTCATCACAACATTTGCTACCTCATTTGTAACTCTTTAGTTTTGTCAGATTATTGTTTAAATATTTTCATTGTTTGCAAACAATTACTAATTAATGAGCTCATGGTACCATGTGATAATCGATTATGCATTTACAATAACCTAACCCCCGTGTTGGTCTCACTTTGACGGACCTGCAAACAAAACACAAATGTTTAGTATCCCAAACCTGTTCTCTCCCTGGTCTCTGGAAAAGGAACACAAAGACAATGATTAAACACGATTATCATGACAATTGACTTTAAGTGCCCCAAGTCTCTTCTCATTAATTGTACTGCTAGGGGAACACCGAGTTGTAGTATAAACAACTAAACTAAAAAAATAAAAATTACAAACATTAAAACTAAAACTAAAATTAATAAAATAAAAAAAAAATTGAAAAGTGAAAAAAAAATTTAATAATTAAAAAAAAAAACAAAATATGAAAAAAAATAATTCATAATAAAAAAAAAATGAAAACATTAAAAATTAAAATTAAAAAAAAACTAATAAAAAAAATTCATAAAAATTAATAAAACATTAAACCTTATATAAAAAAAAAATTACAAAAATACTTAAAACCTTATTCATAGGAAGGAAGCTTTGATCAGAGTATTTTTAACATACTTGCAGCTGACTAAGTGCTGCCAGCATTGCTTCCCCCAGTGCTATGTTTGAATAACCATTCGGCTACTTCCATTTTGATTTTATGCAACTGTCCTACATATTGCTTTTCAGTTTGTAGACTCCGTAATTGGGTCTTAACGGGGAATTGGGTTTGCTTACTATTGGCTCCATGCTTTGGATTGCTACCCCACCTGGCCGAATAACATTCATAATGCCTTGGGGTAGTCTTCAGGTATGATCTTTTTTTTGATATCGTTATTCGCCCAACAATACTTTGCGATGTGACCTCCCCTTTTACACAAACAACATTTTAGCTCTGGTTTCTCTGCATAGGCCCTTTTTTTAACATCTTGTGCTGGAAATTCGCATTGCTGGATAATATTACTGTGATTGGAATTAACAGACTTTACACTTTCATCGTCTGAGGAGTCATCAGAAGTTTCCATTTCAACTCCTGAATCAACTTCAAGCGCAGTTATCACGTTTGTATTTACGTCCCCAGCATCAATTCCCATCATAGTAATATGATTTGCAGCAACAATAGTATATGGGTCCTCTTTATGTTCCACTTCTACTTCTGTACACTGAGCATGTGCGGAGGGTACCTCCACCATTGCATCTTCGGCTATTGTAGGTTTGGAGGATAAATCCATTATGGCTGCCTGTGTACCCTGTAACTCCTCCTTAAGCATTGCGATAACCTGCAAATTCTCAGCCTCCCTTTGATTCAAAAAGACGATGCAACCTTCTCTTAACTCACACGTTTTTCCTAATTCCTCCAATCTCTGTTCTAATTCGCATTTTTCCGTCACTAATTGTTCAATCTGACTACGCGCTTGTGCATCTGCATTTTCAACCCTAATTAATATATCTTTTGTTATATTTTGTAGCTGCTGCATGAATTGCTTCCTTTCATCTATCCATTCTGATTCCTTCCGTTCAGAAATGTCTCTAATTTTTAAAAACATGCACATCAAATTTGCTAATCTCTGTTTCCTGCCTTTTTTTGATTTATTACTTATAAGGCTGTTATGTGTATTACACTGTGTCAAAAGTTCATAAAATTGTTGTGTCAACCCACCTTCTTGTGTAGATTGAAATCTAATAGCCCCATGTTTAGCGATGAATAGCTCGATGGCCTCCATTGATATGCTAACTAGCAACTAGCTACACTGAACAGTTGTTAAGACAATACACACACAGATGAACAAACAGATAAGCAACCCCCCACAAGCTGCTCAAAGTCTATTTTTCACCTCTAGTCCCACACAGAAGACCCAAAAACAAAACACAACACAAAAAAAAAAAAAATACAAAAAATCCGTTTAAACTACGAACTTTTCCAGAAAAGACACTCTTACTGCTGTCTCCTCTTAAATTGCAGGCCACAGTGAACTCCTATTGGAACTGAGAGCTATCACACTCACATGGGTAACAAAAAACTAAAAATATATAAAAAAATTAAAATAATTCCCACTTTTTTCCTCAGCGCTGTGTGGCTTGTCCTGTCAATTTATCGATTATATAATATAACCCCAGGGGTGATCATCCCCTTACTCGCCAGTCACAATGACCGGTTACCTGGCCAAACTTACAAACATTTAACATACATACATATATCAGCCACAGCTCTCACCAGGTTCTACGCGTCCGCTTCACCAATGAGATCTTTCACAGAATTTTCATGACCATCCAAGCGTGGTTTCAGAATTCGCGAGCCAGCGCCAATCTTGTCCACACTAGAGACGATTTTCCGTTCTGGATGTTTGAGGGTTTGTGTTAATGAGACTCGAAACAAAGAAAAATGCCTTAGGTTTGTGAATCCAATGCAGAAAAAAAACGATATTCTGTTTGTCTCAATCTATGGGTGCCAAATGTGGGATTTGATAATGATTGTAGAAAACGATATACTACTACAATCTAGATATTATCTCATCTCTATGCATTAACTTTGTTTAGTCTCTGTAGATTAGTCAGTTAAACCTATGAGCGCATGCTACTGTTAATATCACAATAATACGAGGTTAGCTATGAAGCCAAACACACGGCTAGGAATAATCAAATATTATTTATTTCCCAATAATCAAGAACGCTAACATAAAGTATTAAAAGACATTACAATATCACAAAGCTTACAATCAAATTCCCAGCAAAACAGGAAGAGGAGCTCTCTGCGAATCTTACCAAGCTCACTCATTCAAACTCCCACACCCACTCAAAGTCACCCCCCCTTTGCCTTTCAGGTATCCATAGCGACCTTATAGTAACCGTCTAATTACACATTTTTTTTGTAAATATTTTCTGTGACAACACTGAAAAAAAGAATATTTTTTGTAAATTTTGCTACTACAATGTAAAGTAGGGAGTTTACAGCTTGTATAACAGTGTACATTTGCTGTCCCCTCAAAATAACTCAACACACAGCCATTAATGCCTAAACCGCTGGCATCAACAGTGAGTACACCCATAAGTGAAAATGTCCAACTTGAGCCCAAAGTGTCAATATTTTGTGTGGTCAACATTATTTTCCAGCACTGCCTTTACCCTCTTGGGCATGGAGTTCACCAGAGCTTCACAGGTTGCCACTGGAGTCCTCTTCCACTCCTCCATGACGACATCACGGAGTTGGTGGATGTTAGAGACCTTGCACTCCTCCACCTTCCATTTGAGGATGCCCCACAGATGCTCAATAGGGTTTAGGTCTGGAGACATGGTTGGCCAGTCCATCACCTTTACCCTCAGCTTCGATAGCAAGGCAGTGGTCATATTGGAGGTGTGTTTGGGGTCATTATCATGTTGGAATATTGCCCTGCGCCCCAGTCTCTGAAGGGAGGGGAATCATGCTCTGCTTCAGTATGTCACAGTACATGTTGGCATTCATGGTTCCCTCAATGAGAACTGTAGCCCCAGACCATGACACTCCCACCACCATGATTGACTGTAGGCAAGACACACTTGTCTTTGTACTCCTCACCTGGTTCCCGCCACACACCCTTGACACCATTTGAACCAAATAAGTTTATCTTGGTCTCATCAGACCACAGAATATGGTTCCAGTAATCCATGACCTTAGTCTGCTTGTCTTCAGAAAACTGTGGGCTTTCTTGTGCATCATCTTTAGAAGAGGCTTGCTTCTAAGACAGCAGCCATGCAGACCAATTTGATGCAGCGTGCAGCGTATGGTCTGAGCACTGACATGCTGACCCCCACCACCCCTTCAACCTCTGCAGCAATGCTGGCAGCACACATACGTCGATCTCCCAAAGACAACATCTGGATATGACGCCAAGCAAGTGCACACAATATCTTTGGTCAACCATGGTGAGGCCTGTTCTGAGTGGAACCTGTCCTGCTAAACCGCTGTATGGTCTTGGTCATCGTGATGCAGCTCAGTTTCAGGGTCTTGGCAATATTTTTATAGCCTACTGTAGGCCATCTTTATGTAGAACAACAATTTTTTTATTCTGATCCTCAGAGTTCTTTGCCATGAGGTGCCATGTTTAACTTCCAGTGACCAGTATGAGTGAGTAAGAGCGATAACACCAAATTTAACACACCTGCTCCCCATTCACATCTGAGACATTGTAACACTAACGAGTCACATGACACCGGGAGGGAAATTTGCTAATTGCGGCCAATTTATACATTTTCAATTAGGGGTGTACTCGCTTTAGTTGCCAGTGGTTTCGACATTAATGGCTGTGTGTTGAGTTATTTTGAGGGGACAGCAAATTTACACTGTTATACAAGCTGTACACTCACTACTTTACATTGTAATTTCTTCAGTGTTGTCACATGAAAAGAATAAAATATTTACAAAAATGTGAGGGGGTATAATACTGTATACAATTCACATAAACACCCCCCAAAAAAATCACAACTTTACTATAGTATAGTGCTGATGTATGCTGCAGTGCTGCCCAGAGACCATTTAACTTTCTATCTCTGCACCAAAAGAGCGTAAACTCTTATGTCCCCAGCACAGTCACCCATATTTTTATTTTGTTTATTGAATGAATGACAAAAATATACATTCACATCAGTCACTGCTTCCAGTGAGCTTACAATCTAAGGTCCTACCTCAGAGGTATGCATATTTACTAGGGCCAGTTTAGATATGAACCCACAAGCATTTGGAGCATGGGAGGAAATCCATGCAAGCACAGAGAGAACATGGAAACTCCATGTAGATAGTGTCCCAGTCGGGATTTAAACCAATGACCCAAGTGTTATAAGACAGAAGTGCTATCCACTAAGCCACTATGCTAGAGAATCAAAATACTGACCCATTCATTTTGGTCCTGAACTCGCGGCCAGCGTGGTATTTTCTCCATGTCAGACCACACAGCTCAACTCGAGAATTAATCCGATGACAAGAGCTGATCAGAGATCTATACTGTGATTGGAATACTAAGTGCGTTTTGCTGATCAGTAATGAGAGGTAACTACTAGTGGTGAGTGAGGTGGCATGAGGGGAGTGAGTCGCACCTATTTCACAAGTGGTAATTTGAAGTGAACTACAAGCAATAATTGATGGACTTTTTATTAATATTGGATGGAAATTGATAGCTTTTTACCTATATTTTATGCACTTCTATCACTGGGAAGTGGTTGCTCTTTTCAATTTGCCTATTAAGTTAAGCGCTGGAGTGATTTTAGATATTTATTCTATATAAGGTTTACTCTTATGCCCCGTACACACGGTCAGATATTCCGATAGAAAAAGTCTGATCGGATTATGTTGTCGGAAAATCTGATCGCATGTGGGCTCTAGCGGGATTTTTCCGTCGTAAATCGAGAGAAGAATCTAAAATTTCTCCGACAACAAAATCCGATCACACTTTTTCTGATCGTGTGTAAAGAATTCCGAAGTGCCGAAGAAATTTGGAGACGAAAGCTATTGGCTACTGGCCTCTACGTAAGTCCCGTTGTGCGTTTTATACATCACCTCGTTCAGAACGATCAGATTTTCCGCCAACTTTGTCCGACTGTGTGTGTGCAACACAAGTTTCGGCCAAAATCCGTCGGAAAAAATCCGACGGATTTTATGGTCGTAATGTCCGACCATGGAATATACTAGGAATAATAAATATCATGCAACTGTCCAAACACAGTTTTTTTTTTTGAAAGAGGTGCTACAGTGAAATACCCTGAGATGTGGTATGCAGGGATCTAAGATACAAACCAAGCTGCAGGCATCTCATGAAATTTCGTTTGGACAGTTTATAGTAGCTTTGATCATAGTCTGCCCTGATGGGAAAAGTTTATTGCTGAATTGGCCTTTCTCAATCAAACTACACAATTAGGAGTCTGTAGAACTGTAAAGTTCTATGAAGAGTGAGGATCCCAGAACAGGGACCATAAGGATTAGAGTAGGTGATAAGCTGATTGACCTGAAGAGGGTCTTGGATATATTGACTCTATTGCCTACTAGTGAATGGGAAGTTATCTGACGTGAGCTTGGGGCAGAGGTGTATACCCATGGCGAACCTTCAATTGGAAATGGGAACAAAAGACTGTTCCAATCTGATCAATAGTTTTCTAACTTTGTTTTTATGTATTTTTTTATTATGGTTTTCTAACGCTGCTGCTTCTGGACAAGTGTTTTGTTTTTTTAGCTGCCTTTAAAAGCCTCTGCCACTAAACGCTGCTAAAAGCCTATGTGTACTTGGACACATAAGCTAACATGCAGGGGAGTTTAGAGCCTGCACAGTCTCTGAGCCCTACCACTCCTACATGAGTCCCCTCCTTGGTGGCCTTTTGGGCATTTTTATGGCACATGCGGCCCTCATTGCCTTTCTACCATCTCCCCTGCACAAATCTACGATCCTGTGGCCTTTTTTGGGCATTTTTTTTTTTTTTTTTTTTTTTTTGGCACATGCGGCCCTCATTGCCTTTCTACCATCTCCCCTGCACAAATCTACGATCCTGTGGACACTACCAGGGTTCATTACAGTGACCTGGTCACATACAGCATTAATCCTTCCTGATATGGCAGATTTGTTTCATCCCTGTGTATTCTCTGGGGCTGTTCACTTCACTGGGTATAGGAGAGGGTTTACATCCACTTTGAGGTTACCATTTTGGTCCTTGTTGACGCAGTTCGTACATGACTAAACTTGGAGCTGCCTGAGTTGTCTACACCTAAAGTTATCAGCCTGCTTCACATTCCACTATCACTAGATGGATACAACAACTCACCATTTAAGCCTGTGACCTCAAAGTACAGGTTCCATCTTTTCCCGTCAAAGTACACACCACCAGATTAGTTAGTACTTCATGGACCTTTCAACATTAGGCACCTGTTTCTCAGATTTGCAGAGCTGCCACCTGGTCTTCTATTCACACCTTGTTTTACAAGGTGGATATCCAGGGCTCAATGGTGTCAGTTTCAGTCCTCCTGTCGTATTTAGTGGGCAGTACGACCCATTGAATGTGTGACCACATGCAAAGCAAGAACGTGGTTGTGGTGCAGACCTGTCAAATGTCTTCAAAAAAGCTATCCACCGCATATTGATTTTCAGAATGTTAGGCTTGTTTAAATGAACCCTAAAAATGTTGGTTACTGTGCGCTTGTTAGCCTTTTGTTGCTGTGTTGCCTACTGCTCATTTGGACTGCTCTTGGACGACCCAATGATCCTGAAATCGGAAGTAAACTACCTGAGAACCACAAACTCAAAACCCTATTTAATTCATTTTTATACTTCAAAGCAAAGTCACCTATCCATGGCTCTATGCTTTATTTTGTTGAGAAAACACCTTGAAAAACACCCCTAGCATTTCTAGCTGCAGCCATCTTGGTAAGGGCAGATGATTCATGTAGCATTTACTTTCTGGAATCCATCAAGCTCAAGCAAGCAGGCAAGTTTTTAACTTGCACCTACAAGTTAGCCCATAATAAGGCTTACCTGTAGTTAGTGAATGTCTCCTAAACTTGCAGTGTTTAGGCGATATTCACACTTGAAGCAGCTAGTAAAGTCACCGACACATGCGCGCTGCACTCTGAATTGACATTATTTTTCTTTTCCAATCATTTTTATTGAGATATTTAACAAAGTGTAAGAATCGACAGGTACATCAACATCTGATATTGTTCATAAATTGCATATCAGGTAACATATATATAGAACATGGTGAAACAGTATATTTTCCTTTTTGAGCAAATTACTTAACATGAGGGATTAATAAACCATAATGTCAAGTCATTGTAGATATGAATTGACATTATTTTTAATGGCACCCCAAATGCAGATAGCAGGCTTGTGTTTTGTTGCACATTTCGCTGAGCGCCTTTGCTGCTTTTGTCTTGCGTAGGGCACAAATATATCATACAATGTATGTCATAATAATGTCATACAGCGCATGCGCCAGATGAGCCGCATGACGTGATGCACTCTATTTTGTGCATTCGCAGTACAACTATATTGCAAGCTAATCCCAGGCATACATTTTCATAAACGGCGGTGCAGGAGCACAGGCAGCAGAAAGGCAACCTGAAAAGAACTAAGGCTGGGTTCACACCGCAGCACGGAGCGGCTCACAGCAGAGGTCCGGTGCGTTCCCATTCACTGTTTCAGGTCTGATTTTGGGCTGAATTCGGACCTGAAACGGTGCAGAAGACACACAGGACTCCTGTGCAATTCACACCGGAGCCGCTCCAGAGATGTGTGAACCGGCTCCATAGAGAGAGAGGCGGCTACAGTCTCCTGACATGCAAATTGGATGCGGGGAAACCTATTTGCAATAGTGTGAACCCAGCCTAAAACAGAAGGAGAATCTGCACAGAGGTATGTGAGTGTACTTGTTTAGGTACACTGGGGGTTATTTACTAAAGGCAAATCCACTTTGCACTACAAGTACAAAGTGCACTTGGAAGTGCAGTCGCTGTAGATCTGGGGGGGACATGCAAGGAAAATAAAAAACAGCATTTTAGCTTGCACATGATTGGATAATAAAATCGTCAGAGCTTCCCCTCATTTCAGATATTCCCCTCAGATTTACAGCGACTGCACTTCCAAGTGTAAATAACCCCCCACTGTTTCATATATACTGTATATATTCTCTTTTTTTAAAAGAGTGGGCTGGGGTGGTCCTCTTTAAGTCATTGTCTAGGGCTAGTCAGCTGATCCTCCTCCCTTGTCCCAGAAGTGATTCAGTAGCCTTCTGTGACAGACCTTGCCGGGACAGAGGCTGTTGGAGGGGACTGAATGCGAGCCTATTGCCTTGCGATTATGGGCCCTGGCATTTGGGGGAACGGTGCTCTTTGTGAGCTGTATGCCTGGGGACCCCTGAGCTGGTGTTACTTGGATTCAGGCCCATTCCGCCCCCCCAAGACACATAGACACTGTATATGTATATGCCATATTAGCAATACACTGGATCACACTGTTGGGACACAAGCTGTCAGATGCTAATGTCATCAACTCCAGCCACCTGTCTGTTGTGTAACTGAGTCTAGTCTGGCTTGTAAGAGTATTCCACACATTGTTGTTTGTGCTACCTAACCCTGTATTGATGTTTATGGTAATATGTATTGAATAGTCATTCAGTGAGCTAGGAGCCTTAAAGTCTTACCCTGAAAAGTCTTCTCTCAGTCAACTAGTCTGGGTCAATGATTAGATAATTAGCTCATGCTAATTAGGTTAGGTTTTAGTCATCCGGCTGTATATAGTTGTGTGACATCTCAAATAAAAGGTATTCCTGATGTACTCCCACACTGGTGTTGTCTGGTGACTGGGTGGGCTAAAGGGTCTTGGATTGTGTGGTACCGGACAGAGGAAGCATTTACGGCGGACATCTTGAGTACGGGGTGCGTCACACCTTCCTAATGTAAATATATAGAGAGCAGGATCTTAGAAGCTCTGAAAAGGGGCAGCAGAGGTAGTAAAGCTGCTGAGATGACTTAAAGGACTTTAGTGTTTCTGCTGTGGATTTTACAACACATTGCTCCACATTGGCTACAGCTACTAAGGTTGAGGTGGAGGCTTACTTTAAAGTTAATTTCCTACTTGTAAAAAATATGTAGAAACTTGAAAGTCCATAGTCTACATGTAGTTACATTTTCTCACTCTGACAATTCATTCTACCCCTGATATGAGCCATTAGCACTTATCCCTTTCATTCCAATAACCATTGTGCCTGACCTCTAATATCAAACAAAACCATTTTATGTACTCTCATACTATGCTGGCAGCCTCTGTATAGAATCCTCCAACTTGAGGTAACAACTCTGTACTGAAATATACCAGGGTCATGCTGAGAAGCCAAAACTAGGCATATGACTGTAGTAATAAGGATATAGCAGGCAGTTCAGTCTGCCTTCACTTATTAACATTTTTTTTGTAAAAAAGTGGCATAGTAATACTAGTGACAAAGGTAATAATAACCATTTAAACCATTTCTAAACCATTTTGGTAATGTAAATGATCAATCTAAAACACTGAGATTTGAAATAATAATTTCACTGATTGACCTGTGGCTTGCATCTCATCATGCACATATATAGGCAAATTAATACAATTAAGAGTGCATCTTCACATTATGATTTGCTAATCCAGTGGGACTATAGTGAATCAAGAAAGAAAATGCTTCCAGGTTCAGTGCTGTGTCTTCCTTTCTATCCTGCCAGTTTCCAGGCTGTTTAACCGCTTTCCGCCCGCCTCACGCCGAAATACGTCGGCAGAATGGCACGGCTGGGCAAAACCACGTACCGGTACCTGGCCCTTTAAGAGCCCAGCCGTGGGTCACGCGCGCGCCGGCGGCGGCGTGCCTTCGCGACCCGGTCGGGAGCTCCGTGACCACGGCCGTGGGACCAGCGGACCCAATCGCCGCTGGTGTCCCGCGATCGGGTCACAGACCTGCAGAACGGGGAGAGGTCTGTGTAAACAAACCTCTCCCCGCGCTTCCTACACTGCCTGTCACTAATCGGCTGTTCCCTGTCATCTGGAAAGCTGATCAGTGACGTCAGACGTCAGCCCCGCCCCCTAATGTAAAAAAAACACACACGTCACAGTCCATAACCCCTCCCCGCCCCCTAGTGGTTAACTCTTTCACTGCCAGTGTCATTTATACAAGAATCAATGCATTTAAATAGCATTGATTGCTGTATAAATGACAATGGTCCCAAAAATGTGTCAAAAATGTCTGTGTCCTCCATAATGTCGCAGTCACAATAAAAATCGCTGATCGCCGCCATTACTAGTAAAAAAAAAATATTTATAAAAATGCTATAAAACTATCCCCTATTTTGTAAACGCTATAACTTTTGCGCAAACCAATCAATAATCGCTTATTGCGATTTTTTTTACCAAAAATATGTAGAGGAATACGTATCGGCCTAAACTGAGGAAAAAAAATGTTTTTTTATATATATTTGGGGGATATTTGTTATAGCAAAAAGTAAAAAGGAATGCGTTTTTTTTTTTTCAAAATTGTTGCTCTTTTTTGTTTATAGCGCAAAAAATAAAAACCGCAGGGGCGATCAAATACCACCAAAAGAAAGCTCTATTTGTGGGAAAAAAAGGACGCCAATTTTGTTTGGGAGCCACGTCGCATGACCGCGCAATTGTCAGTTAAAGCGACTCAGTGCCGAATCACAAAAAGGGGCCTGGTCCTTTGGCTGCAAATTGGTCCGGGGCTGAAGTGGTTAAAGGTTTTAAACATTCAGTGTCTCACCTTTTATTATTAGAGGGCATTGAAACTTTAAATGAGGCAAATCACTTCAAAATATAATAGTACACATGATTGCTCTCTTTGTTTGCATATATATTTAGGATTGAGGCTCATTACTCGTGGTGCTGCAGGCCACATCTTTTTTTTTTTTTTTCTATTAGAGAGCATCATTATTTTTTACATTTTTCTGTATTTTTTTTTCTATTAGAGAGCATCATGGCTTCTCATTGCTTTTGTACCTAAATTTGCTCACTTATTGAATATTTAGTGCATTTTAGTGATTTTTTTTTTTTTTTTTTGGACACTTGGGGGCTGATATACTAAAATCAAATTGACATGTTGCAAGGGGATTTTTCCTTAGCTTAGTGAGTGAGGGGAAACTCTTGGACGTTCTTTCATCCAATCATGTGCAAGCACTGAACTGGCACATTTATCTATCTGTGCAAGAAAGAAGCAGTGACCAGACCTGAGCCATTTCTGGACTCTACTTCGCATTGTATTCAGGTAGTCATGTTCATGGCATGTTGTTTCCTGCACTACACCATGGTTACGAACTTAACCAGAATCACACTTGCTTAATGCTTTAAACTCATATACCCCATGTTATCAATTGTGCTTACAGCAAACTCATAAACATATTTAACTGGATAAATGAAAACTGATTAAGGCAATAACAATAGTTGATAACATTGAAAGGTGACTCTTCTGACTCATCTCACTCAGTAGCTTTATTCTCAATTATAAGACAGAAACACAGTTCATTGGGAAGGTAATTCAACATCTGAAAATGGCTAATTGGACCCAATTTGGACATTTTCACTTAGGAGTGTACTCACTTTTGTTGCCAGCGGTTTAGACATTAATGGCTGTGTGTTGAGTTATTTTGAGAGGACAGCAAATTTACACTGTTATACAAGCAGTGCACTCACTACTTTACATTGTAGCAAAGTGTAATTTCTTCAGTGTTGTCACATGAAAATATATAATTAAATATTTACCGAAGTATGAGGGGTGTACTCATTTTTGTGAGATACTGTATGTAACAAATATAGCAAAATCCTCCCACTGGTATATTTAACACACACAAAAAGAGCCAATAAGGTAGAGTCATTGTTGGGCTTATATACACTTTAAAGGGGAGTTCCAGGCCTTTTAAAAGTCAGCAGCTACAAAAAGTGTAGTTGCTGACTTTTAATAAACAGACACTTACCTGTTCCACGGTCCAGCGATGCAGCCGAACGGGGTGTCGCTCCTCTCCCCCTCCTCTTCGCCAGCGCCTCCATTGGCACTCAGGGCACCCGGCCGTGACAGCTTTCGTCTTCACGGCCGTGCACGCACAGCGCATGCGCGAGTCGCGCTGCGCTCCCGGAGTGGATAGGCGATCTCCTGGGACCTGTCACGTGTCCCAGGAGATCGCCTAGAGGGAGGGGCCGCCTTAGACGAAAGGAGGAGTCGCCTAGGCGGTTCCTGGGTGGAAAGGAGGAAGTGGGACAGGAAGTCCCCCTCCTAATGAAGCCCCCACTCCCCCCCAAAAAAATTACATGCCAAATGTGGCATGTAAGGGGGTGAGGAGTGCTTAAAGCGGAAGTTCCGTTTGTGGGTGGAACTCCGCTTTAACCACCTGAGACCCAGTATACGTCATATGACGTCTTTTTGGTCTCAGGGGTATATCTGAATGATGCCTGTAGCTACAGACATCATTCAGATATTGCCGGTTTCAGCCGGCGATTCCCTGCACCATAAGAACGATCATAGCGGCTGTTCCGCCGCTTGATCGTTCTTACGGGCGGCGGGAGGGGACGCCCCCCCCCCTCCCGCCGCCCTCCGGTGCTTCTACCGACTCACCGCTTCCATCGGTGAGTCGGACTCGGGATCCGCCGGCACCGGATGATGCACATAGAGATTTCCGGCGGACCAGATGGTCGCCGGAGTCTCTATGATCGTTCGGAGGCCGGGCGCGATGTTATGACGTCACGCCCGGCCTCTGCATTCAAAAAACGGCGCCGCCTCCGCTGGGAAGCGGTGATCGTTTTTTTTTTTTTTTTTGATTTTAGGCTTCCCAGCCTAGAGGTGAGATGTGGGGTCTTATTGACCCCATATCTCACTGTTAATAGGTCCGATCGTGTCATATTCCTATTACAAGGGATGTTTACATTCCTTGTAATAGGAATAAAAGTAATCAAATATTTTTTTTTTTTTTTTTAAAGTTGTTGAACTAAAAAAATAAAATAAAATGAACAATAAAAAGAAAAAAAAAAAAAATTTAAAGCGCCCTGTCCCCGCGAGCTCGTACGCAGAAGCGAACGCATACGTAAGTCCCGCCCACATATGAAAACGGTGTTCAAACCACACATGTGAGGTATCGCCGCGAACGTTAGAGCGAGAGCAATAATTCTAGCCCTAGACCTCCTCTGTAACTCAAAATATGTAACCAGTAAAAAATGTTAAAGCGTCGACTCTGGGGATTTTTAAATACCAAAGTTTGGCGCCATTCCACAAGCGCATGCAATTTTGAAGCGTGACATGTTGGGTATCTATTTACTCGGCGTATCTTTATCTTTCACATTATGCAAAAAAATTGGGCTAACTTTACTGTTTTGTTTTTTTTTAAAGCAGGAAACTGTTTTTTTTCTGAAAAAAACGCGTTTGAAAAATTGCTGCGCAAATACCGTGCAAGATAAAAAGTTGCAACGACCGCCATTGTATTCTTTAAGGTCTTTGCTAAAAAAACATATATAATGTTTGGGGGTTCTATGTAATTTTCTAGCAAAAAAATTTGGAATTTTACATGTAGGAGAGAAATGTCAGAATTGGCCTGGGTCTCAGGTGGTTAAAGCAGAACTAAAGTCCTAGATTTAAAGACTGCGCGTAGGCGGGATTTTTAATGCAATAGTAATATGCACTGTCTCTTTTGCAATATAATATACCTACCTGCCTGCTCGCAGCCTTCTTTGGAATGTACGTGCAGGAGCCGCTCAGTTTACATTCCGTCACATTGCTTGTGTGTCGGGGTGACTTAACTCCTGCGTGTGCACAAGAGGGACATCATCCTATGCAAGCCAATGAAAACAGCTGCAGCCCACAACTTGTAAGAAGCCAGGTAAATGCCAGCGAGAGACGTTGGGCCATTAAAGGAAAAGTAAGTATTTGGAGTTTAGTTCTGCTTTAAAAGGGAACTCCAGCTTTTGAACTAATTGACATAGTTCATTTTGGCCAGCTTGGCCCAAACAAACTATGTCACTCCCTA
Source organism: Lithobates sylvaticus (assembly GCA_028564925.1). NCBI lineage: Eukaryota > Metazoa > Chordata > Amphibia > Anura > Ranidae > Lithobates > Lithobates sylvaticus. Next base: position 268,883,114 of record CM053030.1, read on the forward strand.
AGCTATCAGCTCACTGCATGTGTGGTAAAACTATATGTAGCTGCGGCTACATACAGCATACCGCACTGTGTTCTGGGTACGAGCTCAGACTTCCCGGAACACACCAATACGCCATACATACACAGTCAGAGAGGCGGGCTGTTGATGTCACAACCTCTGACTCCAATCTGAGGAGGCTTTGTATTCATTAATTGAATACGTTGCTAGCTGTGATTGCCTGAGCGATGCTGCCGTAGACTAGACTGTAGATGAGTCTGTGTTCCAGGAAGTCTGAGCTCGTATCTGGAACACAGTGCTGTATACGGTATGTAACCGAAGTTACATACAGTTTTACTGCACATGCAGCGGGCTGAAAGGTTAGGGAGAGACATAGTTTGTTTGTTTGTTTGTTTGCTTAGCCCAAACAAACAATGTAAATTAGTTCAAAAGCTAGATTTCTCGTTTAAGTATTAGGATAGCGTTGCATATCTGGTGCAGTTTAAAGTTTTTTAAAGGGGCGGGCTCCGTGCAAGCGGAGTCCGCCTCGTCTGAAAGGGGCCTTAGTTAATAGCTTTCCGTAGCTGTACGGATTTATGTAAACAGATTAGGTGTTGACGCTAACACTTGTGATTCCTTCTCAAAACAAACAGACCTTAAAGCTTAAAACTCTTTTACAGTATATAGACAATTTTGTTAACCATATACAAACTTTGTAATTTAACCAAGATTCATTTTTACATTTAGAATGAATCTATGGTTCAACACATACTATAACTAATCCAATTCTAAGACTTTGAAGTCAGTTTTATGAGATATAACAAGATGTATATCTGCCTTTGTTTAAAAGCAAAACAAATTCATACCGCAGTTAAAATTCAATTCACTTCAAAACTGAACTGCCAATCTTGATTGGATTAGTTAAGCATATGCTCAAACAACTTCAATTACCCAAAAGGGTACAAATAAAAGATTGATACTTTACCAGGACTTAAGAACTCTGTTGTTTTGAGAAGCATCAAGTTATGTGTCCCACAGGTCGTCTCCAACATTCCTACATCTCTGCGCTCTCTCTTTCTCCTCTCATCTTCCAAGATTCTTTCCGTCCCAAAAATTCTTTCAGACCTCCTTCCAGCTATGTGTAACCAGTCTATATTGCTCTTAGAATGTTGATGTGGAAATTAGTTTCATGTCATGAGTGACGTAAAACACACATAATTTCCTGGATAACAATTACCACTCACCGAGACCAATACAGGAGAGGAGGGGCTATGTACAAAATGGCTCTGACTACCAATCACCTCGTAATGTTAGAGGGAATGGGCCTTATGAGCCGTCTGTCCAATGCAATAACCCATATGACTATTATCCTCCCCAATGGCAACAATATCCCCCACAGTATAACAATTATCCTCCGCCTAATCAGTTTCCTCCCCCCCCCAACCGCTATCAGGATCCGGGAAGAGATGTTCCAATGTACAACCGATTCACCCCCTTGAGAGAGGTGGAAAATCATGGATATGTACAAAATTCATCGTCTTTTTTAGGGCAACGGGGGAGGGGAGGGAGAGGGGGGGCACTCCCAGAAAAAATGTACAATCCACGAACCAAAGAGGGAAAGGAAGAGGTATTCCTCCATATGCCCTGAACAGAGAGAGCATGCCACCTCAAAGAGAAAGCGTGGATGCAGGGCAGGTAAACGAATATCCTCCAAAAAAAAGGATGAGGGACGTGTAAACACAGGCATATACAACATCAGTAGTGTTGAGCTCAATCAAAAAGAACTCAATATTCTGAATTTGGGCCTGAAGTGCGCACAGAAAAAGAAAATGAATAAATTCGATGTCTATATAGACACGCATAAGTTCATTAGAACTATGAATATCAAAAAATATTTTCTGAATCATCCCATTAATCCTATGGTTAGAACTAATTTAAACAGGATTGTAGACAGTGGTCTGAAAAACAGGTCTATATTCAACCCCCAAAACACCAGCAATCATTATGTAGAGGTGTTAAAAAATTTGGTATTACAGGACATAGAAGAACTGCCCCAAAAAAAGAGAGTGAATCCTGATTATATCAAGGAAGGGATTGAATCATTAGAGGGGAGGAAAAATATAATTATCCGCCCGGCAGATAAAGGGGGAGGGGTTGTGGTGATGGATAGGTCATTTTACCAAAATCAATTATTGGAGCTCCTGGGAGATGAAGCAACTTATAAAAAGTTGCCAGCGGACCCCACTGGGCCCTATTCAACACAACTTGAGGCTTTGGTGGAATGGGGGTATAGAAGTAAAGCTTTAAATTCGAAGGAAAAAAGATACTTGGTCCCTAGTGCGTGTAGAATTCCTATAATCTACACGTTGCCGAAGGTGCACAAAAATGTTGAAGTACCGCCTCCGCGGCCTATAGTCAATGGCATCGGTTCTGTTACGTCAAGGCTAGGAGAATACTTGGATAAGTTTCTCCAGCCAAGCGTAAGAGCCACTAAAGCGTACTTAAAAGATACATCTGAGTTATTGATGCTATTAGAGGAGGTTAAATTGAATGAATCCACCACATCCTTCCTGGTAACGGCAGATGTTGCCTCCCTATACACTGTGATACAACATGAGGATGCGGCACTAGCCTTGAATTGGGCTTTGAGTAGACGTGAAGATATTCCGCATACTCAGAAGCAATTCTTGGGGCAGATACTTGATTTTTGTATGTCGCATAATTACTTTTGGTTCGGAGGACAATTTTTTTCTCAGCAGGTTGGCGTGGCAATGGGAGCGAAATATGCTCCCAGCCTCGCCAACCTGTTTATGGCAGAGTGGGAAGATAGACAAATTTTCAATAACCGGTTGCCGCAGCTGATATTTTACCGTAGGTTTATAGATGACCTCCTGTTCATCTGGGAGGGTTCTAGGGAATCGGTAACAGGATTCTTGGAATCATTAAATCGTAATGATAGGAATATAAGGTTGGATTACCAGATTAGTGAGGAGTCTGTAAATTTCTTGGATGTCACTATAAGAAAAAATCTTAACACCCTAAGTACAAAGGTGTACTTCAAAGTAACGGACCGTAATAGTTACTTATCCATCAGAAGTGGTCATCACCCTGCATGGATAAGGAATATACCTAAAGGCCAAATATTACGTGTTCGGCGCAACTGTACGGAACTGGAGGATTTCCTTACACAAGCTGAGGTATTAAAGCAAAAGTTCGTTCAGAAGGGTTATGATGAGTGTACTTTAGATGGAGTAATTCAGGATATTGCAAAAGTACCGAGAACTGAGTGTTTTAATAAAAAAGAAAAACAGCCAGTTTCCAATCAACACCAAGTAAGCTTTATATCAAGCTTTCACTGCCAATACAGGGAGATTGAGGGCATTTATAAAAAGCACTGGCACATCCTCTGCAAGGACAGGCATCTGAGGGAAATCTTACCACAACAGCCGAAGTTCATCTACAGAAAAGCCCCCAGTTTTGGGGATCAGGTCGTCAAAAAGATCCTTGACCCCCCAGGAGAGGGGAAACTGAGGATAGATCTAAAGGGCTTTTTTTGTTGTAGAAAGTGTGTGTGTTGCCGAACGGTTAAGGTACAAAATAGGGGAGTTACAGAGATAACCAATCATGATAATGAGATGTTCTCCATCAAAGAGTTTATAACCTGCAACACATCTTTCGTGGTATATCTGATGTGGTGCCCCTGTGGGTTATTTTACATAGGGAGAACTAAGAGGCTTTTGAGAGTGCGTATAGCTGAGCACTTGGCTAACATACGCAAGGGGTTTAGGTATCACAGTGTATCTCTTCATTTCAAAGAGAAACACCAACAGGACCCCAGCCTCTTACAGTTTGTAGGAATAGATGTGGTACATCCATCTTGGAGGGGCTCCAACAGAGTGAGGGACCTCTCACAGAAAGAAACTAGGTGGATTTTTCTTTTCAAATGTTTAGCGCCTAGAGGGTTAAACATAGAACTAGACCTCAATTGTTTCATTAATAATTTTTGATCCCTGGATGTACATTTGACATTTATTTGTTTAATTTAGCTCATATGGTGATGTAGTGGGAAAACCCACTCTGCCACGCTTTTTCCCATACCACTCATTATTTTAGAATTGGTGATTGTTAATTTTTGAATTTTATATGGAGTATCTGGAATGTTATCAATATATTATGGCCTCCCTAGCCCAGTCTTTATATCTGTGTGGATATGTGTATGCACGCATAGAGGTGTCTCTGTGCGCGTATGCACATGTTGGTTTTTTATATATATATCTTGCATATCTTAATCCTATATTTTATATATATTTTAGAAGGAAAGCTGCGAATTGAGTGTTCTTAAGGCTTTATGAACACTTTTGTAATATATACAATGGATACTTGATTATTGTTGCACCTTCAGTGCATGAGGTCAGGTCCTTTTATATGGTGATGTGTAATGTCTATACTATTTAACAGCATAGATTTCACATTTACTTTTGATATGTTGATTAAAGGTACATCCCACTTAGAATGACTATTGAGATTGTAAAGCGTGATGTGGATGTAATACATATTTAATGTCATTTTGTTTAAAGTTTTTGGGGGTTAGACGGTCCATACTAAGATAATGTATGCATTAGTATAAGTACTTGGAGTAGACTGATACACGGCCGGTGATCTGTGGTGTTATACTGCGGCGGAGTATTCATCCGCTGAGTCATACATTATAACACATGTAATCACATACATTTTGCAGTGGTTCCTTGTTGTGGAGGTCACATAGCCACAATGAGATCCAGTGCCAATGGATGCTCCGGGTGTAATACTGTGTATTTGCACGAACGGGGACACGAGGAGTGCGCAGGCGCAACTGGTGTTGTGCGCATGCGCGAGTACGGGATGACCGCGCATGCGCAGTATGGCCATTACGGGAGGGTTTAAATTGATTGATTGCCACGCCGCTCAGCCAACCCTATGATTAAGTCCTAATGACGAAACATGTCGGGGGCGTGGCTGAGCGGCAATTGATCTAGTCTGACACAGCGTTAGGAATTCCTTGGAGGAGATCGATTCCATCTGGTCTAAAGCAAGAGCAGGAAGGAGGGGGTGAGCAACACCATACAGAGCCTGTATACACCTCGGTCCGGCGTGACTGCAACGTTTATCGGTGTGATTTGTTTGAAGTGGAGCGTGCTGTGCTGTTGTTTTTAACCCATGCTGACCCTTGCTTTTTTAAATGTGAGTGTGACTATTGGAGAGATTTGCAGTGTTGTCTGAATAAAGTTTTAAGTGATTTTACACTATGGGAGCAATCCTCTTTTTTTTTCACATATGGAGAGATCCGGACACTGATTTATTTTGGAGTGATCACTGACCTCTCTGGGTGGAATTCAAAAAGCTTATCAGCCTGTCACGAAAGTGCGGGCGATAGATGTGGTTAGTGCGTTTCTTTAGGGGAAGTGGAAGCACGGATCACTGCGGTGTGGTGGAAGAGCAAAGGAAGATTTTTGTCACATTTATTTTATCTGCACATTGTGTTAATACTGCACGGACTTTTATGCGATTTATGCTTTTCACTAATTGCCTGGTTATAGACACCAGTGGTGTGTTAATCTAGCACGGACTTTTATGCGATTTATGCTTTTCACTAATTGCCTGTTTGCAGACATCAGTGTCGTACTGCTCATTGGCATTGGTGCACACAGTATTTGTGATTTATATATTTTTCATTTTCTCACACACATGTGATTTATGTTCATTTCACTGAGCACTATTGGTGATATTATTTGTATTATTTAGTTGTTGTTTAGTTTTAGTCACATATTCATCTGATATATGTACAGCGCCGCTATTTAATCTCAGTCTCTACCTATAGATAAAGATTCAGGTTAAATTAACATTCAATTTCCTGGATAACCCTTATAGGGAAATTGTAGTTTCCTTACACAGCTTCCAGTAGGAGTGATATAGGATTAGAAATTATATTGAAACTTATTTTAATTTGTCCAAAATCAATCTTCATGTAACCTTTAACTTTAAGCTTAACAGAAAGCCATGAATTAGACTGAACTGTCTAAATTCTGTCATTCTCTCTAGTCATAGTGGCGATTCCTGAGATTTATTTCTTCTAAGTGAATCTAACCCACACAATTAACTGGTATTCTACATACATTAAGACTCAGATCACACACATCAGATTTCACAAATACAGCTTCTATACTTTCAAACTTTTCATAGGATTCCATATTGGTAACCCTTATGATAATATATATGTATTAATGGGTTTTATGAATATCCAAACAATACATTATGAAAATATGAAAGAAAAATTATTATTAAAGTACATAAACCAATATATGTAAAATTATTTGCTTAATTATGCATATAAGTACTTCAATATAATGAACTTGTATATATTGGGGATTATTGTTAATATGATTGTTATGTAATACATAATACATGTTTCATTTGTGAATAAGCCCTCTCTTGTTGCTCAATCCTGGAAACAAAAATGAGGTCTGTGAGCTCAGGGTTCCCTTATATTGTTTATTTTACTAGGTGTCCAAACCTCTAATTTACGACCTAAGCTGATATGCAAGGAGCCTAGAGTCTCTTACAAAAAATATCTCTTCTCTAAAGACAGTGTACCTCTTTAAAAAAAATATATATTTTTAAACAAGATGGCTTCTGGTTTGTTCATAGCATATTTATGAAAAGTAAATATGTGATGCAAAGGCCTTTTATATTCTTTTAACTCCAATAGTCCTGACAAAATACTCACTGCAGGTCTTCCTGGTGCATGCGTTTTAAATTAGTGGGAAAATAGCAACAGTATATTGCAGTAGGACATTAAGGTAGCATGCCAAACAAATTCATGAATACATACCTGCCAACTTTCTGAGGTGGCAAAGAGGCCTTTGTATGTAGGCAACGGGAATACCTCTGCCATGCTCCCAGTTACACAGATCATAAGGAATCAATACACAGAAAATGATTGAGTAAACCTACAAGTGTTTTTTTACCCCCTTCATACTAGCTGTACTAATGTAAGAATTTAGACAGTGAATGGAAGGTTTAGCATTCTAGAATAGTTTTGGTAGTTATAAAAGACATTGTTTAAATAGGTCTGTACCTTTAGACCAGTGGTCTCAATACTGTGGCCCGCAGGCCAGATGCTGCCCTTTGCCTGCCTTTATCCAGCCCTTGGGGCACTATTTCTCCTAATGATACAAGGCACTATTTCTCCTATTCACACCAACAATGAGGTACCATTCCTTCCACTGACACAAACAGTGGCACATAATTCCTCCCATTTCCACTGATACCAACAATGGGGCATCATTTCTCCTGTTGACATCAATGATTGGGATACTATTCCCTTCACTGATACCAACAATGGGGCACTATTCCTCCTATTAACACTATTGATGAGGTACAATTCCCCTCACTGATACCAACAATGGGACACTATTCCTCCCATTAGCATCAATGATGGGGCAATAGTCCTCCAATTTATTACTAATGATGGGGCACTATTCCTCCCACAGACACCATTAATAGGGCACTATCCCTTCAACTAATATCAAGGATGAGGTAATATTCCTCCTCCTCCTCCTACTCACTACTACTATGTAATTTTCGTATTCCAAGTCAGACGCATTGTTGCTTCCACTGACGCTGCATTTTCTAGTAATACTGGCCACAGTCCTGCCCTGAAATCTGAAGGACAATAAACTGGACCCTTTTTTTTAGAACGTTTGGAGACTCCTGCTCAAGATCAAAAAAGTGGGACAAATGAGGAGGAAAGATGGATGGACAGATTTAATTTAAAATGAAATGAAGGACAATTGAGATCTATACAGACATATGCGGACATATTAGATCATCAAAACATTAATTCTTGTCTTTTATTTTTACTCTTAATTACTTCCTAAAAATGTTTAGAAATACTCAGAACAACTCACATAAAAATTGCAGAGATTGATTACAGTTGTTGATTTACCTGCAGTAAATGTTTGGTGAATGTCAAAAACACTGTTTATGAATGTGCCCCTAGTCACTTGTGAAATTTCAGATGAAAATCATTTCAAAAACTTGCATAGAACATTGCACAATAAAACAATAAACAATGTGCAAAGTGCATTAACACGTTAGAATCAATTGACAGTTATCTTTATATATTTTGACAACTCTAAACTAATACAACTTTAAAATCTGATCAAATAATATGGATTACTGTTTTTCATCATTGCTTTTTGCACTGCCTGGCTAAATAAGCAAAAGTGGCCTTTCTCTATTTACTTAAGGTTATGTAAATGACAGTATGTATCCTGTACATGGCTCAGTGCTTGTGTCTGTTTGTACAAGAATATCCCTTCCAGAGCAGCAGACTGACACACAAGCCATCACATGTTAGTGTTCAGTTGGAAAAACTGGTCAGCATCCATGAGCTTCCTCAAGTTTAGCATACGCGTGTTATCTCCAGGTAACCTACTTTGGTGTTGCAGGTTTACTTATTGTGTTTTTTGTTAGACTGATTTATTCATGGGACTTCTTTTTTTTTTTTTTGCATAAACATTTTATTGAATGTTTTCAAAAAGATTAAAAACAAGCCCAGGAGAAAAGTTTTACATACATTGCATACTCATGTAAATGAACATTGATAAACCAATAAGGTAAGAAAAAGTTAGCATTGTTTATCGCAAGATGAGAATAGGGTCTTATGTTCACAAGACCCCACTGCAATAATAACCCAAAGTATATAAAACTATTGAGCCTTTGGCCCCTATGTCTGAAAAACATATCCGAGCTAACAAGGACCAGAGCCTAAAAATGTGGAGGGTCTGACTAAAAACATGGCCATCTTAGGTCCTTTGTAATTCTACTACCTCCCCTCACTAAGTTGAGAGGAAGAAAAAAAAAAAGGGGGAGGGTGGGTCGAGAAAAACGGGGGGGGGGGGGGGGGGAGGGCAAGAAGGAGAAAAAGGGAAAAACATAGGGTAAGAGTGAGGAATCAGGGGGGGGGGGGGTCACCACCAGCTGCCCTCTCCATCCTTCCTTGCTGAGTGTACTTAGGAAAGCCATGGCATACGTGCAATTGGACCCAGCACGATTCTCCATCACACTGGTATGCCCAGATTTTAGTGAAGAGCTTACTGTAATGCTTTATATGAACTTGAGCCTCGATAGGTTACCCAGGGCACCCAGGTGTCTGAATATTTAGAGACTTTGTTAAGAGTTATATGAATCAGCTCCTCCATCTCTGCTATGCGGTCAATACGCCAAAGCCACTCCTTCATTGGAGGAGGTTCTTTGGACCTCCAATATACTGGGATGCAGAGCCTAGCAGCATTGATCATGTGCATAGCAAGTGATTTGTAGTAGCGCTTTTGAGATATTTTTGAATGATGCAGAAGGTATTGTGCAGATGAGAACTCCAATGGGAGTGAAGAGACCGCCAATATCGTATCATGAATCTTCTGCCAATAAGATTAAATTATTGGGCATTCCAGCCAAATGTGGAGGAGAGTGCCTTTCTCTTTGCCACATCTCCAACAACAGTCTGGGACAGAAGGGGTGGATTTGTGAATCAGATCTGGTGTTCTATACCACTGTGCCTTTATTTTATATGCTTTTTCTTGGGTTGAGGACCCTTTATGAATGTATAAATGGATGTTTGCCTCCCCTAACTCAGTCCCCAGTGGAGTCTCCCAGAATGTGTTTCATGGGACTTCTAAATTGTTCCTGCTGTGCCATTTATGCTCCTTGGAGGTACATATATTTAGTTTTCCAGCTGGATGTTGGAGTGAACCACCAGTCAGATAATCAAGCACTGTAACTTAGAGTAATTGAAGACTGTACGCAATTGTTCATTAAACCAGATCAAAAGAATGTACTTCCATACAACAAAACCTTATCTGTTTCCCAGTTATAACTTTAGTATTATGATCCCATGCCGACTTTTGTCAACTGACTTTTCAAAATTGAAATGATAGCTTACCAAACGTTGTAATTATCCATGTACAGTGCTGTGAAAAAGTATTTGCCCCCTTCCTGATTTTTATATTTTTTTTGCATATTTCTCACACTTAAATTATTCAGATCATCAAACAGATTTTAATATTACACAAAGATAACCTGAGTAAATCCAAGATGCAGTTTTTAAATTGTTTCATTTATTAAGGGAAAAAAGCTGTTCAAACCTGCCTGGCCCTATGTGAAAAAGTAATTGCCCCCTCCCATGCTGAATCATGAATGAACTGTGATTAACCACAATTCTTTGGAATGCTGAATTCAATTTCACTTGCCACACCCAGGCACGCTAACCGATCACAAAAAGCAACACATCATGCCACAATCTAAAAAAATCAAGAACAGATTAGAAACAAAGTAATGGACATGTATCAGTCTAGGAAGGGTTCCAAAGGCTTTGGAACTCCAGTGAACCTTGGGGAGAGCCATTATCCACAAATGGAAATAACTTGGAACAGTAGAGAAGCTTCCCAGGAATGGCCGGCCTACAAAAATTACTCCCAAGAAATGAAGACGACTCATCCAGGAGGTCATAAAAGAACCCAGAACAACATCTAAAGAACTGCAGGCCTCACTTGACTCAGGTAAGATCAGTGTTCATGATTCAACAATAGGAAATAGACTCGGCAAAAATGGCATCCATGGGAGAGTTCCAAGGCCAAAGCCACTGCTGACCAAAAAGAACACAAAGGCTCATTTCACATTTACCAAAATAAATCTTGATTATCCCCAAGACTTTTAGGCAAATATTCTGTGAACTGATGAGACAAAAATGTAACTTTTTGGAATGTGTGCGTCCCCTTACATATAGCATAAAACGAATACAGCATTTCATAACAAGAACATCATACCAACAGTCAGACATGTTGGTGATAGCGTGATGGTCTGGGGCTGCTTTGCAGCTTCAGGACCTGGACGACTTACCATAATTGATGGAACCATGAATACTGAGCTCTACCAGAAAATCCTAAAGGAGAATGTCGGGCCAGCAGTTCGTGACCTCAAGCTCAAGTGCACTTGGGTTATGCAGCAGGACAATGATCTGAAACACAACAGCAAGTTCACCTCCAAATGGTTCAAACAAAGCAAGATTTAGGTTTTGGAGTGGCCTAGTCTAAGCCCAGACTTAAATCCAATTGAGATGCTGTATCATGACCTTACACAGGCCGTTTATGCTGGAAAACATCAAACGATGTAAAAATTGCATGTTGTATTTACTCTGGTTATCTTTGTGTAATAATAAAATTTATTTGATGAACTGAGTCATTTAAGTGTGACAAATATGCAAAAAAAATAAAAATCAGAAAGGGGGCAAATACTTTTTCACAGCTTTGTACAATGCAGTTTTCCTTTGCTAGAAAGCTATCCAGCTCCAGAAACCACTCAGCTTTAGAGACCTCTGCTATAACTCTGTACTCCAATGCTCACCATTATGGTTTAACTGGGTGGGCGGAACTGATCTTGTCTGTAATTATTTTAATATGTATCATGGTCATATGGCACTTTTGCACCCTCTTTCTTATTGCCTTTTGGAAGCATTTCTGTTGTCACCCTGTACCATTGTGTACCCTTGTTCTCATGGTTTATTTAAACTATGTAAAGTTTGTTTTATATTTGTTGTTCTTTCTTCAATAAAATATTTGAACAAGAAAGATATCCAAAAGTGAAAAAATATAAGGTAATACTGCGCTAGAGTTTTCAGTGTGATATATATATATATATATATATATATATATATATATATATATATATATATATATATATATATATATATATATGCAACAAAACTATCAAATATCTCTATAGTGCAAAAATGTGTATACAAATAAGTTGCGCTTATAACTTAAGTGATCCTGTGTAACAAATGAGGAAACACAAAGGTGCACTATTACAATGTAAAACAAAATGTAAGTGAACAAAACGTAAATAAAATCTGTATATGAAAGTCTATATGAAAAACTCCTCCTTAGCAGAGATAAAAAATAATAATTGATTCCCGTGGCAGAAACAAAAATTGACAGTGTGAGTCCAAAGTTTAGAAAAAATCCAATGAACCTTCACCCAAGAAGAGAAAGAGGATAGGACAAGAGGAGGGGGATCCTTGGATCAAAAGACCAAAACCCGCTCGGTGTATGGGGACCCTTACCTGAACTGGTGGACCCCCTAAAGAGCAAGGTCTAATGCGGCAGCAGATTTAGCCCTCTGCAGGGTCTAATGGGCCTCCGTCCTCTTGGAGCACTCCAGACGCAGCAGGAAATCCTCTGCGGTGTCCTTCGTATTCAACTGAAGTTACAAATAATTTGTAGACAGATGTTGACAAGGGGTGCTGCAGTCCCTATGCAAAGGCTGCAGTTCTTGCTGTTTAGAAGGTGAGCAAAGCAATCTGATAGTAACTCTCCCAAGGTAACATATATAGATAATTTTTTTTAATATACCTTTGTATTCAACTGAAGTTCAAAAAATTTCTAGACAGATGACAAGGGGGGCTGCGGTCCTTATGCAAAGGCTGCAGTTCTTTCAGTTTAGGTCAGCAAAGCGATTTGAACTTGAACTTCAGTTGCATACAAAGGTACATTAAATAACATTTTGTCAAGAAATTATATGCTACTCCACATGTGACCTTGTACAATAATCTATATATGTTACCTTGGGAGAGTTACTATCAGATTGCTTTGCTCACCTTCTAAACTGCAAGAACTGCAGCCTTTGCATAGGGACTGCAGCACCACTTGTCATCTGTCTACAAATTATTTTAACTTCAGTTGAATACGAAGGACACCTCGGAGGATTTCCTGCTGCGTCTGGAGTGCTTCAAGAGGACGGAGGCCTGTAAATTTTTGTTTCTGCCACGGACTCAATTATTATTATTTTAATTTTTTATCTCTGCTGAGGAAGAGTTTTTCATATAGATTTTCATATACAGATTTTATTTACCATATTTATCGGCGTATAACACGCGCCGGCGTATAACACGCACCCCAAGTTTAGGAGGGAATATTAAGGAAAAAAACTTTAAGGAGGGAAGTTTAAAGTGGAGCTCCGTCCTGGGGAAATTTTATTTTTTTTTTTTAAAAAGTCAGCAGCTACAAATATTGCAGCTGCTGACTTTTAAAAATCGGACACTTACCTGTCCCGGGGTCCAGCGATGCGGGGGAACGAGGACCCCCCCGGCGCCGACATTCCTAATGTGGGAACCCGGCTGTGGCTTCACAGCCGGGCACCCACTGCGCATGCGCGAGCGCCGTGCGCCGTGATTTGACGCTCAGTCATCTGGGACACGTGACAGGTCCCAGATGACTGTGCGGCGCCGAGGGGGAAGTGACGTTTTGCCCGGGCAATGAAGGTGGCAGACTTCGAGGGACCCCCTAGCAACAGGCATTTAGAGCTGAGTAAAAAAATTTTTTTTTTCCAATTATTTTTTTTTTATTTTTTTTATGATTTTTAAGCCCCTTTTGTTTTTTTGACCGCAACCCCACTTTAAGGAAAAAAACTTACATTTAAATGCCCATCATTGCAGCCTTGTCCAGTGTCCATCTGCAGCCTTGTCCATCCTTGCAGCCTTATCCATCCTTGCAGCCTTGCCCAGTGCCTTTGCAGCCTTGCCCAGTGCAGCCTTGTCCAGTGCTATTGCAGCCTTGCCCAGTGCAGCCTTGCCCAGTGCCTTTGCAGGCTTGCCCAGTACATTTGCAGCGTTGCCCATTTAAAATTGGCGCCGAGTGGGGAGGACAAGCGCTGCGTGACATATCGAAAGCCGCGTGTATTTTCGGCTCCTCTCGCAGTCCCGCCCACCTCCACTGATTGCGAGAGGAGCCGAGCGCTGACAACATACAGAAATCCGAGTTTGGCTAGTCTCGGCTCTGCTCGCAGACAGGGGCGGGACTGCGAGAGGAGCCGAAAATAGCCAAACTCGGATTTCTTTATGTTGTCGGCGCTCGGCTCCTCTCACAATCAGTGGAGGTGGGCGGGACTGCGAGAGGAGCCGAAAATACACGCGGCTTTCGGAATATCGGCTCCGCTCGCTCCCCTAAAGAGAAAATCAGCGGGAGATCGGCGGGTATCGGCGTATAACATAATATGATAAATACGGTGCGTTTTGTTCACTTACATTTTGTTTTTCCATTGTAATAGTGCACCTTTATGTTTCCTAGTTTGTTACACGGGATCACGTATGTTATAAGCACAACTTATTTGTATACACAAGAAAGCTATCCAGCATGGAATGTTTTCCATAAACTAACAAAACTTAACTGTGAATGTGATTTTCGTTCAGGATAGAAACTTACTGAAAACTGAGCATGTGCAGAGTTGCCACCACAGCTGCAAAATCCCTAGCTGAATTGAGGACATGGGCAGGAGGTTGACACAGCCTGTGACTGGCAGAAATCCGCCCACACCATGTTATTGCAAAAAAATAATAAAGATTTGATTCCAAATATATATTTGTATGACATCTTATTGATATTAATGATTTACCTTTACTCTGTATTACAAAGACGGTTGTGTTGATATTTTGAACATGTGACCAGCAGAGGACTAGAAGCTCCTCCTGCTTATGTTCCCCTGCATACATGCTGGGAAAGAGATGGTCATGTGACAGCTGTATATCGATTAGGAAAAAGGTGCTTTTTTTAATACAGAAATAGAGAAAATGTAAATGTGTGTGTTTGGTATCACTTGGCAATGAAATTTGGTGATTCCCGTTGACTAGTTTAGTCCCTGTTTTTTAATAATGGTTCTCAAAAGCATCTGTAACTTTTTTTTTTTTTTTACGTCACTATCTTGATTTGCAAGTTTTCTGCCAATGGCTCTTCCTGTGTGTTGGCCAGTTAGTCATATTACTGGGGATTTGGGGAACTATATATCCAACACTAACATAAATAAATCACATCTAGTTTTGGACATGTTTTTTAGAACATACTTTTCACATTAATCGACAGATATATAAGTAAAAGGTATCATGTATGCGACTTGGTCACAGATTCATTTCTGTAGTAGGTGAAAATACATTTGCGTCATTTCAGTTTACTTCTCTGCTTTCATGATGCATGTTGTTTGATTGTATTTCCTAGAGCTATGATCCAAAATAGTTACTTGGAAGTATTTACTATCTGCTCACATGATTAAGTCACTCTCGTAGTCTAAAATGGCAGGTTTGGAAATCTGCAACCTGAAACTGTGTTCTGAGGTGGGTTGGAGACTGGTAACCAACCAGAACCAGACATGAGGTTGCCTCAGCACTCTTACTACATGAGACTGTAAGGTCATTAGTCATCTTCAGAGTAAGATAATATGAGATGATACCATGAAGAGGAGAGGCAACTGTGTCTGGCAGCTGACGGGAGACTGCCTAAGTGATGAATCCATGTGTGTGTGTGCTCTAGGCTGGATTCAGTTTCAGGAGTTTGGTGGAATGCCAGAACCACAAGCAGTCAGAGATAACATTGCTGCCAGGCTGTCACTGCCAACAGAAATCACATGAATTGTCTTAAGTTTGGATATTTTAAATAGAGTGCTAAAATTGTGTACATTGTCCTTCTGCAAACAAACTTAAACCTTCAGGGGGTTACATGGCAGTACAATTATAAATCAGCTATACTGTTTAAACTCCATGCAGAATAGACTAGGTACGGTTTCATCATTAACATAGTTAAAGGCTCTGAGACTTTAACAGGGAGAACTCTTATGCCGCGTACACACGATTGCACATTCCGACAACAAAATCCATGTTTTAATTCCGGCGGATGTTGGCTCAAACTTGTCTTGCATACACATGGTCACACAAATCTTGTCATAAATTCCCATCGGCAAGAACGCGGTGACGTACAACACGTACGACGAGGTTCAATAGCCAGTGCGGCTCTTCTGCTTGATTCCGAGCATGCGTGGAACTTTGTGCGTCGGAATTGTGTACACACGATCGAAATTTACGACAACTGATTTTTTTGTCGGAAAATTTGAGATCCAGATCTCAAATTTTGTTTGTCGGTAGTCCCGACCGAAAATATCCGCTGGAGCCTACACTCGGTCGGAATTTCTGACAACAAGCTCCCATTGAACATTTCCCATCGGAAAATCCGACCGTGTGTACGCGGCATTACACTGCCATGATGAATGTACCTTTGCACTTTAATGGGATGGCTGGTGATGCGGCAGTGACACAACAAGGTGAGGGACGTGGCAGCAGTAGGTGAGTGGATGCCCGCTAACGTGATGGATCTGAAATGACTGGTACTCTTTAAATGTAAGGACTTATTCTTACTGATAGTTAGAATCTTTAATATTTTCAAACAAAATGAAGGTTTCCTGTTTAGAAAAATAAGCTGTCAGGTTAGTAAAACAGCGATATCAGAACCGATTCAATCTTACAGTTTGTAGTGTATGTAGATTTACAAAACAATGGGATAAAGGAGTCTTCCTGAACTTTGTTTTATCTCATGGTTACTGTGAAATTGTGTGAATGCATCAATGCAGTGGATGTTATCTCAGCTTGCAGAGCTTGGATTCATTGAATGAGTATACCAAAAATATAAATATTGCAGAATATACAGCCTCATGCTACATAACTAAGCATGCTGAATAAACTAAATGATTAATGTATCTTAAATAGAAAACTATCTTTAGATCGATTTTTACTCCAAAAGCATTTTATTAAAAATTAAAAGAAATAAGATTTAAATTAAAAAAAATCCAATATTTAATTTTTTTTTTTGTTTTTTTTTAAATCATCGATTTTTACCCACCCTGCCCCTATATTTCAAATACCAGGCCATATGGCCTTCAGCATCAAATGTGTCCTAAAGGGAAGAGAGGGGACAATTTCCCACCTCCACCACCACCTGATGGACATCAAATGCTTCTGTACCACTAATACCCAAAAAAGGGGTTTTATAGGTGGGAAATGTATATGCAAGTTAACCGCTTGCTGACCAGCTGCTATTGTCATACTGCGTCAGGTTGGCACCGTTGCAAACCGCCGTATGTGTACGTCAGCCGTTTAAGAGCAAGTGACGCCGGCGCAAATGCATGTGATCGGCGACCCGAGATGTCCGCCGGCAACCCGTGACAGCTCCTCAGAAAGCCAGAACAGGGATCTGTCATTGTAAACAGACAGATCCCCATTCTGTCAGGGAAGTAGAGAGAGATATGCTGTTCCTAGTGATCAGGAACAGTGATCTCTCTCGTCCTCCAATCAGTCCACTTCCCTACAGTTAGAAACACCTCTTAACCCCTTGATCGCCCACTAGTGTTAACCCCTTCCCTGCCAGTGACATTTATACGGTAATCAATGGCTGTTTTTAGCTCTGATTTCTGTTTAAATGTCAATGGTCCCAAAAAAGTGTCAACAGTGTCCGATCTGTCCGCCGCAATGTTGCAGTCCTGCTAAAAATCGCTGATCACCGCCATTACTAGTAAAAAAATAAATAATAATTAAAATGCCATAAATAAATCCCCTATTTTGTAGCTGCTATAACCATTTGTGCGTAAATTAATCAACATACACTTATTGTGAATTATTTTTTTTTACCAAAAATATGTAGAAGAAATGTTGTTTTATATAAAAAAAAATTGGGGATATTTATTATAGCAAAAAGTAAAAAATATCGTTTTTTTTTTTTTTTTAAAATTGTCGCTCTTTTTTTGTTTATAGCGCAACGTCTCACGACCACGCAATTGTCAGTTAAAGTGACGCAGTGTCGTCTTGCAAAAAATGGCCTGGTCATTAAGGGGGTAAATCCTACCGGGGCTGATGTGGTTAAATAAGAACCCACATCTTGTGTTGTGTTGCACAAACTTCTCTTCTGTAATTATTAAAGCACACAAGTACCTTTGTATCCTAAAGGAAAAATAAACAATTTTGCAGCAAAGCTGTCACCTTAAAAGAGAAGCACAGGCATACGAAAAAACAAACCTTTATACTCACCTAGGTGGATGCAGCATCGATTCAATTTGACCCTGACGGTCTTGTGACAAATATCATATATAGATTGAGCCAGTTTAATGTGTTTTTTAAAGCAACACACACCGCAATGAAAATAATTTTACTAAATCTAATTCGCAGATTTTTTTTACCAGGCCTATGTTTCTTCATTTTGTTTGTGGCAAAAGCCAGTAGATTTTTGCTATAAAATGAGGCACCGAGACAAATTTTTTTTTATTTTGCTAACGTTTATAAATAAACCCCTAAGTCTTTAAAGACTGTGAAAGGTCGTGGCTCAGTGTGCCTACTACACGTGCATCCTGACATTTTAATCTTTCCAATTCTGGATAGGTATAAGCTTTATAATGCTCTGCAGTAACGTGGTGTGGGTACCTGCCAAGTTCAAAAAGCACAAACACATGTGTTCATTTGTTAGGTCTTTTTATTGGAGGAGATGATATACAGGCACCTAGTGATCAGTCTGCTTATAATAACTTACCATTGAGATACCTCTGCTGGTTATTTTAATTGCCAGATGATGTTCATGCCTATTGAGAAGGTGCTACAGGGAATATGATGAAATGAATGCATTTGAATTTACTACATGCCTAGGGGTTAATATGGAGTTGTGTGTTTTTAAAGTGGTAGTAAACTCTGTTACACCACTTGTACCTACAGGTAAGCCTATAATAAGGCTTACCTGTAGGTACTGTGAATATCTCCTAAGCTTGGACCGTTAAGGATATATTCAGAGGGCATGCAGCAGATGACATCACCGGCGCATGCGTTCTGAAGGTCCGGTTTACAGTGCTGGTTTTCAGCTGAACTCGCACAATTTTAAACTGCCATTTTAGTCTGACTTGGGGGGGCGATTTGACAGACATCTGTGCGAGTTCATGCCAAAAGTAGGTCCTGTGATGAAGTCGGACGTGACGAAGCGCGTCGGGCGTGGCTATATGGCAACGCTAACACAGTGACTCCATGTGTGTGAAGGAAGCTAAGAGGAGATCACAACACTGAGTCACCTGGCATGTTTGGAATTTTAACAAGGTGATTTGAATCTTTTATGATGTAAGCGCATTACTTTTATTAAACCAATTTACCTTAAGGTGTTTTTACATTATTGGAGGCTCTGTCTCAATTTCTATCCCCACATGTGGAGAGTGTCTTTATTGATCTGGATGGAGATTGTCGTGTATAAGCTGCTCTTCAATAACATTTGAGAAGGCAATATTTGCCAGACATGAGAGTGAAGAGTGAATGAGAGTGGCAACAGCATCTGGTGAGCTTTATTCTTAAGGAGTGGAAGTGGCACACATCACTTTGGTGAAGAATTTTAGTGGATCAAGATTTTGTTTCACTATTGTTTTACACTATTTTTTCATCACTTTAAGTTGGACTGTATTACCATATTGATTTGCATATGTTAGCATATATTTTTGGGATCTGCTATATTGACACTTTTTATTATGTATGGGCCTTTTATGATGATTTTATCAGAATGTTAATATTTAGGAGATTTGTAGATTAATTGGTGTGCTACTGTGGAATTATTTGTATATGTAGCATCGTTCAATGTTTTAATCAGTGATGACCTGTTTGTTTGCAATTGCACATATATACACTGATAATAAATTGCAAGGTGTATGGCCACCTTTAGAGTTTTTTTGACACTCAATCAATCCAATACTAGTTACGTAGTGAAAATATTTGTCTAGTCACCCATTAGTCCTAAGCAGCAGTTGCAAGTTGACAAGTCTAGGGATGTGTACTTTCTCTAAGTAAATAAAAGAAATGTAATCTCAGCCTTACTCATCCAGGATTCCTTCTGTTTTTGCTAGAGGTTCCTGGAGCAGTGGCAGATTGATTTTCCACCTGACACTGCCTGTATAGTTCCAGGGGCTGATGCTACTAACAGGAGGCAGTTGCATGGGACCATTGGAGCCCTTTAGATGTGTAACCATTGACATCATTGATCTTTTTGGATGTCTGGCATCCTTTCTGGCAGAACGCCAGAAGTCTTCTTCCCAGTGACCATAAATGGAAGAGAGGGACCCATCCAACTGACCATTATTGTATGGAGTACCTTTTCCACTCCCCCCAACAAAAGGGGACCCTTCTACACTGACCATTGTAAATGGGCCCTTCTTTACTGACCACCATTTTAAGTTGACCCTTCTCCACTACCAGTATAAGGGGGCCCTTCTCAAATGACCATCAATGTGATAGGGTCCTTCTCCAAAGACCACCACTGTAGGAAAGCTCTTTTTTACTCAATAAAAATGTAAGGTGGATCTTTTACACTAAGCACCACTGTAAGGTGGGCCTTCTCCACTATCAGATATATATATATTTTTGCTTTACTTTTTTTAACTTTCCATCTATCAAATCTTCTGCCATTGTTGTTTTAACTTTGGATAGTAAAACATTTTTTTCTGCCAGTAAATACCTTATACAGCCCACTTCCTGTTTCATTACCCTAGGCTTATGACATCATGCACAGCCCTCTCTCACTCTCGTGAGAGTTTGCCAGGAAGGGAGGTGGGTGAGTCATAAGAGGGCCAATGAGAGCTGCAGAGCTAGAGGTGTGCCTCTGTGTGTCTGTGTAAATCCAGGAAGTGAACAGGCAGGAGCTGCAGCTGCCCACAGTTAAAATGGTTGCAGACAGACTCAGTGGAGGGAGATTTCTGCAGCATATTTGGTAAGTACAGGATCACAGTATATATAAAATAATATGCAAAGTGGCTGGAGGTAAGCTTCAGAATGGCAAAGATGTTTTTGTTACAAATTATGTGAGCAGACTGCAGTTCCTCTTTTTAATTTCAGGGTTATTACTGAAAATAATTTCTCTTTAAGGTTTATGAGGGTGCTAAAAATCTGCCTTGGGTGTCAAATACTCTGAGCAACACCAAATTATCAGATTCTTTGTAAATATATGGTAAAGCCTGTTTAACAAAATATTTTTTTTTTTTCATTTGTAGGTGGGAGGCAGTCAACTCTAGTTCAGAATGCAAACCTCAGCTTGGTCAATGCATGGAAGAATCCTGGTCCAGTTACAGCACTTTCTTTCAAGAATTATCCCTCTTTAAACAACAAAATCCAGGCAAAGTATGTTATCCAGTGTTGTATGTTCAGAGACTATGAAATTTGTCAGGATTGAACCTGAGTGTGTTAATTGCATATATTCGGGATGATTTACTAAAGTAGAAGTGATTTAATGATTTTGAATACCCAATCACATATGAGAAATATTAGGGGAAAAAGGATGCTTTCTAGCACATGACTGGGTATGCAAAGTGAACAAAGTTACTAACATTTACTATTCAAAATGAATATAGGCTTTGCAATATAACATTTACACTACTGTGCTTTCTAGTATGTACATCTGTACCATAAAGATCCACTAAACTGTACTGTATGTGCACAGAGTATAACTGAACTTATTTTAAACAATGGTAGTTCAGCTCTGGATGGGTATTTGGTAGGGGTGCACCGAATGGAAATTTTGGTGCCGAAACCGATAGCGAAAATGAAGGATACACTTTTAATAAACATTTATATTATTTTTTATATATAATTGTATTCTATTCAACTTTTTAATTAATATCTTCAATTAAAATTATTATGAATTTATTGTTTGCCATTGTTGGCACCTTTAGTGCAAGAAAGGTCAAGAAAAATGCAGTCTGCAGCCTCTAACCATCTCTTGTATCATGTCTTCAATCTCTTACTTAAACTTAAACACATTGCTAATAGTAATTAGCAAAATTTCCATTCGATGCACCTCTAGCAGATATGATACAGAAGATGGGCAGAGACTGCAGACATGATACAGGAGATGGTCAGTGGTCAGAGACTGCAGACATGATACAGGAGATGGTCAGAGACTACAGACATGATATTGGAGATGGTCAGAGACTGCAGACATGATACATGAGATGGTCAGAGACTGCAGACATGATACAGGAGATGGTCAGAGACTACAGACATGATATTGGAGATGGTCAGAGACTGCAGACATGATATCGGAGATGGTCAGAGACTGCAGACATGATACAAGAAATCAATGCAGCTTGCTTGTGCCCAGCAGCCTCACCAGTGCCTGTCATATGCAGCCTGCCTGTGCCCAGCAGCCCCACCAGTGCCATCATATGCAGCCTGCCAGTGCCCAGCAGCCCCACCAGTGCCCGTCATATACAGTCTCACCAGTGCCCATCATATGCAGCCTCACCAGTGCCCATCATATGCAGCCTCACCAGTGCCCATCATATGTAGCCTCACCAGTGCCCATCATATGTAGCCTCACCAGTGCCCGTCATATGCAGCCTCACCAGTGCCCGTCATATGCAGCCCACCAGTGCCCGTCATATGCAGCCCACCAGTGCCCGTCACATGCAGCTCACCAGTGCCTGTCACATGCAGCTCACCAGTGCCCATCATATGCAGCACAGCAGCTCCATCAGTGTCCATCATGTGCAGCCTGCATGTGCCCGCATCAGCGGCGATCTCCATGTGTCACGGAACTGGATTTGAATTGCCCGGGCCGCAGTAACAATGTCCCGCCTCCTGTAATCGCGTCACGCTGATTCAATGTCCCGCCATTGGATCAGTGTGCCGTCTATCACAGGAGGCGGGACATTGTTACTGCGACCGGGAAATTCAGCTCCATGAAACACGGAAATCGCGGTGAGTGGAGGAGGGAGTGGAGGACTGGGTGGCAGTGGGCGGCACCCGGGGAGTACCACACCCCTTTCGGTATCGGCTGTTTTTTTCATTCGGGGGCCCGAAATTTCGATGCACCACTAGTATTTGGGTACCATATAGTAAGCTGTCCCCTCATCCCAACTTTTTTCTTTGGAAAGCTGGAACTGCTCCCAGTCGTCTCTCAGTTGACAATTGTGATCAGAAGTTCATTTTTGCTGTAGAAAAAAAAAATCTAAGAGTGGCTGGTCACACGTTGAAACCTCTCTGTGTGTTGTTGCAAGCACTTGCTGATGTCAGACTCATTTGCTAACACCCTCTATTTAACCCATACATACTTTCCAATCACATTACTGTCACAAGTGATGCTTGAATCTGTTCCATTGTTTGGTATAATCATGGCATGGCGTACACACTTCAGGATGTATGCAAAAATTACAGTCTGAATGTTCAATGTAAACTTTGCCGACCTCTGCAGAAATGCAAGGGCCTAACCAACTTGATATAAGTTTAATGTATGGCTTATGTAGGCTCATGTACTATATACAATATCTTACAAAAGTGAGTACACCCCTCACATTTGTGTAAATATTTTATTCTATCTTTTCATGTGACAACACTGAAGAAATTACACTTTGCTACAATGTAAAGTAGTGAGTGTACAGCTTGTCTAACAGTGTAAATGTGCTACCCCCTCAAAATAACTCAACACACATCCAATAATGTCTAAACTGGCAACAAAAGTGAGTACACCCCTAAGTGAAAATGTCCAAATTGGGCCCAAAGTGTCAATATTTTGTGCAGCCACCATTATTTCCCAGCACTACCTTAACCCTCTAGAACATGGAGTTCACTAGAGCTTCACAGGTTGCCACTGGAGTCCTCTTCCACTCCTCCATGACGACTTTACAGAGCTGATGGATGTTAGAGACCTTGTGCTTCTCCACCTTACATTTGAGGATGCCCCACAGATGCTCAATAGGGTTTACGTCTGGAAACATGCTTGGCCAGTCCATCGCATTTACCCTCAGCTTCTTTAGCAAGGCAGTGGTCATCTTGGAGGTGTGTTTGGGGTCGTTATCATGGAATACTGCCCTGCGGCCCAGTCTCCAAAGGGAGGTGATCATGCTCGGCTTCAGTATGTCACAGTACATGTTGGTATTCATGGTTCCCTCAGTGAACTGTAGCTCCCCAGTGCCGGCAGCACTCATGCAGCCCCAGACCATGACACTCCCACCGCCATGCTTGACTGTAGGCAAGACACACTTGTCTTTGTACTCCTCACCTGGTTGCTGCCACATATGCTCGACACCATCTCAATCAAATAAGTTTATCTTGGTTTCATCAGACCAGAGGACATGGTTCCAGTAATCCATGTCCTTAGTCTGCTTGTCTTCAGCAAACTGTTGCAGGCTTTCCTGTGCATCATCTTTAGAAGAGGCTTCCTACTGGGACGACAGCCATGCAGACCAATTTGATGCAGTGTGCGGCGTATGCTCTGAGCACTGGCAGGCTGACCCCCACTCCTTCCACACCTGCAGCAATGCTGGCAGCACACATATGTCTATTTCCCAAAGACAACCTCTGCTTATGACGCTGAGCACGTGCACTCAACTCCTTTGGTCGACCATGGCGAGGCCTGTTCTGAGTGGAACCTGTCCTGTTAAACCGCTGTATGGTCTTGACCACCGTGCTGCAGCTCAGTTTCAGGGTCTTGGCAATCTTCCTATAGCCTAGGCCATCTTTATGTAGAGCAACAATTCTTTTTTTTAGACCCCTTTAGAGAGTACTTTGCCATGAAGTGCCATGTTGAACTTCCAGTGACCAGTATGAGAGAGTGAGAGCGCTAAAACCAAATTTAACACAGCTGCTCCCTATTCACACCTGAGACCTTGTAACAGTAATGAGTCGCATGACCCGGGGAGGGAAATGGCTAATTGGGCCCAATTTGTACATTTTCACTAAGGGGTGTACTCACTTTTGTTGCCAGCGGTTTAGACATTAATGGCTGTGTGTTGAGTTATTTTGAGGGGACAGCAAATTTACACTGTTATACAAGCTGTACACTCACTACTTTACATTGTAGCAAAGTGTAATTTCTTCAGTGTTGTCACATGAAAAGATAGAATAAAATATTTACAAAAATTTGAGGGGTGTACTCACTTTTGTGAGATACTGTAATTGTGGGCAAATCTTAAAGGATATTGTACAGCGATTGCACAATCAGATTGTGGAGTGTGAATCCAACAATACAGAACACATTATTGTATATTCCTGCCAGCTCTGTTGTATAAGTGTGTGTTAAGAAAAAATTCTGGTATAATATTAATATTCATAAGGATTAGTGAGATCACGTCCATCCACTATAGTGTCTTGAGCATTCTCCATAGGCTTTTTTTTTTTCAGTAGCATTTTGAATGACTCACTGCACCATTTTAATTTGATCTGAGTGACTTTGCACTTCTTTACCTTTGCAGTGTATAATGCAATGTAGTTCACTAGACAGTAAAGGACAGACAAAGTTTTATAACTGACTTGTATCATGAAAATTTCATATAGTAGAACTAAAACACTACATTTGTGCTTTTACTAAAACAAAAATGCATTATGTAGAAATGATAAAAGCTGTATGACAGGTCCTATATGTTTATTGGAAAAGTATATAGTATCATGCCACTCATATAAGATAATAAGTGTACTCTGTTAGATGATTTATTATTTTGTATGTAATGATTTTAATGCCTTTCTATGACATTGGCAAAGGATAGCATGATGACTAGCTTAGTTTAATTGCAATGGAAAATTGAAGAGTTTATGAACTGATGTTGGCATGTCGTCATCTTAGATTTGCATGATTTATTACAAAATGTATACTTTTATTAATACACTCCAGCCCAGTGTAATTAGTGCCATATTGTAAAGCATGCTCTGTCACATATCACACATTCCAACAAGTAATTAGAACCTGCCTTCTACAGTCCACACAGCAAATATTCCTGCCATGTAACAGAGTGCACCAGCACATATACTGTACATCAGGGCACTTTGGACAATGTATTTTCTGCTAGGCAGTGCAATTACCACCAAGATTCATTGGATGCTAGTACTGCTTCATGGCAAACTAAGGGTACAACGTTCAAAAGGACATTTTCACCCTCGACTTGGTTCCTCTACATCCTGGCGCCCCTCCGCTGCACATATGCCGTGTTTTTTTTTTCTTTTTGTATGCTTACTTGTTTTTAGTTTTCTTCGTTTTTTAGCTCGCTCCCCATCCTCTGTCATTCGCCTAGGCGATTGACCTCGGTGCCTCCTGGGATATGTTTTGTTCATATCCCCGAAGGGCACCAGGAGCCTGCACATCACCCCATTCTCTAACAGATGAGGTAGTGAGCCTAGCAGCACGTGATCAAAAGGCTGCGCCAGAACCCAAAAGAGCCAGCACAGCCTTCTGATGACATAAAAAAAGAAACATGGTGGAGCAGGACCCAGCGGCAGTTGCTGAGAAAAAGATGTGCTGTATGAGCGGGTATCTGAAATGTGCACAGCCCAGCATCAGGTAAGCCGGGGACAAAATAAAAATAATAGGGGGGAGGGATAAATTCCTCTTCAAAGCGGTTGTATACCCATTTAAAAAAAAAAAAAAATTTGTTAACTACCTGCAAGACAAAGTCATAATGAGCTAGTATGACTAGCATACTAGCTCATTATGCATCACTTACCTTAGATCGGGGCCCCCGACACCGTGTTCTTCTCCCCCTCCGGCCGCATCCATCTCTAAACAGATACCCTTCCGGTAGACAACGTTGTAAAACGTTCTTTTCAAATATCTCCTAAACCGTGCAGGTTAAGGAGATATTTCTTGTACCTACAGGTAAGCCTTAATCTAGGCTTACCTGTAGGTGCAAGTTGAATTTTAGGGTATACAACCACTTTAACCACTTTCCGACCGGCGCACGACGATGTACGTCCTGATTTTGAAGAGGGATATCTCGGTAACGGCAGCAGCTGCTGCCACAACCGAGATATCCATCTCTTCAGGCGCCGGTCGGCATTCCGATAATGGTGGTCATCGCGGCGGATTCGCCGCGAGATCACCGTTATCGGCGGCGGGAGAGGTGCCCCCCCGCCGCTCTCCCGCGCCTTCCGCCGCTTACCGGAACCGTCGGCAGCGGCGGAGGCGATCGGGTCCTTTCTCCTGCTCGGCATAGAGATGAGTGATGGTAAGATGGCCGCCACTCATCTCTATACCATAGGAGGGCGGAAGCAACGTCAAAAACGTCACTTCCGCCCATACCTCTTAAAGAGGAATTTTCAAATGTCATTTTTTTAAATTACATTTTTTTTTTTTTTTTTTTTTTTTTTCCCCATTGAAGTCCAAATATGAGATCTGAGGACTTTTTGACCCCAGATCTCATATTTAAGAGGACCTGTCATGCTTTTTTCTATTACAAGGAATGTTTACATTCCTTGTAATAGGAATAAAAGTGAGCCAATTTAATTTTTTTTAAAAAACTGTGTAAAAATAAATAAAATCAAGAAAAATAAATAAGAAAAACAAAAAAAATTTTTTTTAAAGCGCCCCGTCCCGACGAGCTCGTGCGCAGAAGCGAAGGCATACGTGAGTAGCGCCCGCATATGAAAACGGTGGTCAAACCACACATGTGAGGTATCGCCGCGATCGGTAGAGCGAGAGCAATAATTATAGCCATAGACCTCCTCTGTAACGCAAAATATGCAAGCTGTAGAATTTTTTAAACGTCGCCTATGGAGATTTTTGAGGGTAAAAGTTTGATGCCATTCCACGAGCGGGCGCAATTTTGAAGCGTGACATGTTAGGTATCAATTTACTCGGCGTAACATTATCTTTCACAATATATAAAAAAATTGGACTAACTTTACTGTTGTCTTATTTTTTTATTCAAAAAAGTGAATTTTTTCCAAAAAAAGTGCGCTTGCAAGACCGCTGCGCAAATACGGTGTGAAAAAAAGTATTGCAACGACCGCCATTTTATTCTCTAGGGTGTTAGAAAAAAAACAATATATAATGTTTGGGGGTTCTAAGTTTTTTTCTAGCAAAAAAAAATGTTTTAAACATGTAAACACCTAAAATCCAAAACGAGGCTGGTCTTAAAGTGGTTAAGTAGAAAAAACACAACATTTATAATACAGCTATGACACAGCAAATACATTCAACAGCATAGCATGTTAAGTAGGTTCATAAAGTGGTCCTTTCTCAAACCATTGATGACGCATCTCTAATTTTTAGCACATTATCATGATTTAGTCTGATCCGATATCCTGAGTAAAAGTGTATGTCCTCAAAAATACAATCATTACTTAATGTGTTTTGTCATATCAAACTTTGCTTTAACCTGCGTGCACTGCCTTGACCTGCAAGTCCTGATCGAATGCTTGTTTTCCAAAATTCCCTTTGGGAAGAGTCAATCATAGATACACTCCTCTCAAATGAGAACAGCAATACATGAACCAAAATTCGTCCAGTTCCTGCTGAATTGGCCGAGTTTTGATCCATGTATGACGAGCTTTAGCCTAGGTGAATATAGGCCCAACGTTCTAATTGTACTTACACACTTTTAGGTTCCTTTCAACTTGCAGCTAGGGGGCAGTAAAAACAGACAGCTGATTTGCGTTTTCACTGCCCACCTACAAGCGGACATGGTGCCGGTCGAAAGGGTACTGTCAGGATTTTTTTGCTATGGAATTGCAGGTGATGAATATCAAGGAAATACACAGCCTGAGCCCATATGGACTCAAAATCAGTAGCTGTTCACAAGTCTCGAAAGTAAAGGTCCTTGAAGTGTTGATTTCCAAAGACATATAGGACTCTCAAGACCTTGATGGGCAATGAGGAGATCTACTGTTTAAATATAAAATCAGTTTTACAACTGAAAAAGTCTAGTCTATGACTCAATATTAATCAAAGCTAACACTCTTTGTCTGTTAAGCTGTTCCTATTGTCATTCTGTTGATAAAACTGCTAACAAACTTGAGTTTGCAATAATTAACAAAAGTTGAATCGTCTGTGAATTCATCTGCAGAAGAGAAAAAAAAAGTCCAGAGAGAGGTCAATTTAGTGAACTGAATTAATTTCACCATTTTATCAAACAAAATAGTTTTCTACCTTAGGGACATTATTGAAACAAAATATATAAATAACTTATAGGTGTTCAAACACTTTTTGTAGTTGACAGTTGACCAAATAGACTCCTGCTACTACAAGAACACGTCATTGTAGGTAGAAAAAATAGATACACTATAAGTCTATCTAATGTTTGAATAATAGATGCTTAGGATTGGAAATGACACAAAATGAATAACACGGTGGATAAGTATTGTAAAGTGTACTTTGTTTGCTGGCCAAATAAGACTGTGTGCAATATTCTTTGTAAATCTCTAGTAATGTTATTGCAACTCTTGATATTTTGCCAGGCGCATGCATTTTTCCATTACACTCACTGAACTGCACCCTGGGTGTGGTTTAAATGTCAGTAGATGAGATGATGTCATGACTGACTGTTCATAAAGGGGTGACCCATTTTTAGTTTGGTGACTTATGCAGTCTTAACAGACATTTAGGTCTGTTTTGACTTTGATTCACATTGTTAATTATTACAAGCAAGCATGTAGATATCTGTATAGCAACAGTACCAGTTTTACTTTATTTTTTATTTTTTTGCAGTTTTGCCTTTTGGCATGCAGTGTTTGTTCATTTCTCGTTATATTGGGAAGCTACATTCCAGGAGTTGTCCTCTCCTATGTAATTTGTAAGTACTTTTTTTTTTTAAGCCCCATACATTAAAATTGTTTGAAAATGTCTGTGCTTCAAGGTTGTATACCAACCCATACTAAAAAGGGCAGCTGGAACCTGTAGGATTACTGTGTAATATTATCAACTTCTTTTTGGAAACTCTTATACATGAGGTGCCCAGGTAAACTCTATTTTAAATGCATGCAGTTATTCCATTCCTGGCCTAAATCTTTTTTTTTTTTGTGAAACATTACTTTGCTCACCATGTACCCTGATGCCTTTATATTGTATCAGGTTCTGTAGCAAACAATTATAAATCAGATCTTAATTTTATGTAGTCCTTCTAAAATGTATGTAAAGGTTCTCTTTTATGCAGATTATTTTAAAGTATTTAACTATAGTTAGTAAGGGGTAGTTAACGGGACATCCTCTGTAATGTTTAAGAGATTCCTCAGCTTTAATTAGTCAAGATCTTGCCAACATACCCCCACATTTATAGCCACACAAGTAACTCAGTCACCAAAAAGTGGTTGTAAACCTCTAACATCAAAAATGTACAAATCATATCCTTCTATAGTGTGTACTTGTCTTAATCCAAAGCACCAAGTGTGAGTTCTGTTTGCAGTCTGGTTTCCTCTGCTATCTGCATAAGCCATTTCTTCGGTTGTGCGGACCCCAAGGGATCGAGGGGGGCAGGGGATGTGATTTAGATGTGCATGTTTCGCTATGAGATTGCATAGAGGGGGTGTGTCCATTCCTTCCACTCAGATTGCACTCAGCTTTCCTCTCTGAGCTGTACAATGTTTGGAAAAATGGGGAAGTGGAGGTGCAGAGGCAGTTGCTGATGCTGACCCATATACGTCCACACTTGAAAGGTTTTTTATGGACTATCTCGGTACTTGGTAATAGATAACAAATGATAAAAATAAAAAATAAGTTTAATACAAACAAAAAGTATATACAAACAGTAAGTTATAAAATTGTATACATCACAATTAACACGCTACTGACGGGTTCCCCGTAGAGTTTCTGTTTAAGAGGGGTATGCGTAATTTCCTCTACCGGTTTCGCAATGTTTGACATCTCTGCTCTTGCCTCTAGAAGCTCAAAAAAGCTGTGTAAATTGTGGACTTGAAACAGATGTAGCAAAGAGATGGCTGCACAGGTACAACTTATGTGGGAGGATTTGTTCCATCTCTGTGCATCACCTGAAGCTGTTCACTTCACTGGGTATATGTAAGGGTTTACAACCACCTTAAAGCCCCCACACTGCATGGGTTAAATACTTGTTTAGTCTATAGGGATTAGAATAAATCGGAGTACCTTGGTTTTTGCTCTCTGAGCTTCCTCCCCTCTGCACAAGTCCACTGAAGCTGCTCTACACTTTTTGACAGCTCTCTGACAGCATCACGTACAGGACCAGTAGTCCTGCATTATATGTGAGGATGGGGAAGGGCCCTGTCCCACCCACATTTCAGAATGTGGAAGAGCGATAGAGAGCGCCAGAGGAACGAGGAATAAGGTGACTATTTCTACTTGTTCTTGTCACCTTAGACAAAACAAGCATTGAACCCATGCAGCTTTCTCCTAAGAAAGCAAAGCCCCCTTTACACAGACGACTATCTGCTTACAGCGGATTCCAGTCCCAAGAGTCAATGGATTCTTGAGACTGGGATCACGGGTGTATACAAACAGCTGTGGCTGCTCAGCACATACAAAGAAATAACTGGCTGTTGGCTAAGAGGAGCTGTCGCTGTTCACATGTATCCACATACCCATGTGTTACCTGTGGTTAAAGGAAGATGTCTGACCCTGAATCCTTCCTTCCGTCTGTCTCCAGGGTTGCTCATCTGTCCCTAACTGCAGGTAAATGCTAGGTGTGCAAACAGCAATGGCTCATCCCAGCCTGCAATTTTTTTTTACAGGCTGTTCGCATACACCTGTGATCCCAGTCGCAAGAATCCACTGATCCTTGGGGCTGGAATCCACTGTGTGCAAATACTTTCCCGTGTGAAGGAGGTCTAATTGCAGTATAATTTTAAAGAATAAAATGATTTGTCAGCAGAGGCTGGTGACTGGTGAAAATAGAACAATGACACCTGTGCAAAAATGTTACATTTGCCCTATGATAAATAGGGGACATGTTAGAGCAGGGTCAGCAACCTGTAGATCGCCAACAGGTGACTAGTAGATCACGGTCAGAGCTTGCTGACTCACTATTCTAGAGCATCAAACTGAGTGCAATGCAGAGGGACTACTTGTAAAGTTGGAGCTGTAGTAGGGAACAAGAGCCACATAAGCTGATGCCTCCTCTGTAGTGCTGGATCCTGTCCCATGCAGAGTGATACCAACTGCACTCCATCTCTTATCCTGGCTAGTGGTCTTCAGGGTGGTGCCAACAGCAGGAAAGAAGAGATCTTCAGGACAGTGTGAACCAATACACCGGGCATAATAGTATAGGGCTGCTTTCACACTGATGTGCTGCTGTTTAAACCCATGATTGGGTATGGCAATTAGAGGTGTAAATTTAGGTGTGAGGAGGTGACACTGTGTCTGGTGATCTTTGACTTCTCTCATGTTGTTCAAGTAAATCTCCACCTCTTTAAGCTTGCCTACCCCTGTGCTATAGTAACCACCTTCCTGTTAAAGAACAAATGTTGGTGAATATGGTAAATGTTTTTACCTGGTGAATGTACTTTTTAAACTGGACCGATGTACAAGGAATGTGATGGCGAATCCTTTTCTACAGCAAATATGCCCCATGTGAAATGCTTTAATCCATTTTACTACAACAGTTCTTATTAAGCAGTTAGAATGATGCCAGAATATATGGAAAGTCTTCAGCACCAAAAATGATTTTTAGACTTTCATTTGTTCCACTTATTTGTTGGTATTTCTGCAGCTCCAGCTGGATTATTACATTTATGTTTTGGGTTGATGCACCGAATATCACATTTATAAATAAAGTAAACTTGGATGTTAGCTAACAAAATTGGTTAAAAATGCCATTCTGAGTTTTTTTCATTCTGTGTTCAATACAGTATTGTGTGCCTTCTTGTGCCCATTGTTAAAATGCAATGAAATTGGACAGAAAGCATACAGCAAGCTGAAGCCAGTTCTGCAGAAGCTGGATTTTGGGCTGCAGTCCTATTTCAGCCAGTGGATGAAAGCCAAGTCTAGTAAGTAAATTCTTTCTTTTGGATCTCAATAAATAACCTCAGAGTAGTCTGCATTACACTGTACTGAACAGAAGACTGGAGACAGCCTCTATTGTCTGATGCAGCTTACAACTATTTATAGAGAAATTACTCCTCTCTATCTCTGCCAACTCTAGATACAGCGTTCTCTTTTTATAAGACTTTATTATGACACATTTTATTTTTACAAAACAATTGTGAGGCTTGATAATAAAACTTCCTTCATTCTTGTGGGTGACATATTCACATCAAACTGAAACGTTTGGACATAAAACAAGCGATGCTAAAGAAGTGCCTTGGTGGTCAGTTTATGCAGGAGAGGAAAGTGAAGGTATGACAGTGGGAAATAGCGAGGCACTTGGGTTTGATCCAAACCAGAGTACACTCTGTTCAGCATAACCTGGAAGGAAGCTGTCTGTGCTGTCCCAATGTTCCTTAGCTGGGCATTCTCTGAGCTTTTTAAGGTCATTGGTTTCAAAAGCATCCCCACCCCTTTTGTATGCATGCAGCTGCAGGGCAGGGATTGCCCCAACCAAGGCTGATTGGGTCAGCACTGACAGCTTCTGGGTTTGGCCAAACATGGGTGTGGACTGAACCCAAGCTCATCTCTAGTGGCCAATATGTGCAGGAGAAGAGTACAAGTGGGTATGACAGTAGGCAGTATGCGTAGGAAGAGTGAAAAGGTATTACAGCAGCCAATAGAGTTGATTTACTAAAATTGGAGACTGCTAAATCTGGTGTAGCTCTGCACGGTAGCCAATCGGCTTCTAATTTCAGCTTGTTCAATTAAGCTTTGATAAAAAAAAAAAGCCTGGAAGCTGATTGGTTTCTATACAGAGCTGCGCCAGATTTAGCAATCTCCAATTTTAGTAAATCAACCCCAGTATGTGCAGGAGGGTATAACAGTGAGCAGTATGTACGTACAGAAAATAATTATGATTGTATGATGGGAGAAAATATGTACAGGAAAGGAGTGTGGAGAGTATGTAAGGGGATCATTTATGCAGTAGGAGAATGTGCAGTGTTTGACAGCATGTAGTGTGTGCAGAAGAAGAGTACAGAAAGTATTACGTGGGGATTTGTGTGCAAGAAAAAAAGTATAGAGGGTATTACAGGGGGGGATCTCTGCTGGAAAGGAGTGCAGAGGGTATGACAGTGAGTAGTATGTGCAGCATAGGAGTCCTGACGTATGATGGGACAGTATGTGCAGAAGAGAATTGTGGAAATTATAACCATGGCTGTCTTTAACGCTGGGCAAAAGGGGTAGCTGCCCTGGGCCAAATCATTGACGTGGGGCCCAAACCAGCTGCCCCTTGAGCCTGCCCTGCCCGCAAATAGCATACATTCCCCTTTTTGCTTTCATTGTCCTGTGATGGCTTTGTCCTGGGATTGCAGCGTTGGGCTCACTAGTGGTGCTGTACATGATGATCTGATGGGCAGCTGCGGTTCCCGGACCCTTCCTCTGCAGCTTCGGTTGACAGCTCTGTGGCTTCTCTGGTGGCAGCAGGAGTACACTCTGTATCAGGGGGTCACTAGTGTTAATGATAATGAAGGACAGTGTGCTGCCTAAAACCTCTCTCTTCACCAATGGCAGCTTCCGGTATACACGTGGAGTAGAGAGGTGCTCAGTTAGCGAACTGAAGCCGGTGCTTTCCTAGCATAGGTGCCCCTCCTGAGTGCCTGATCCACTGCATACCAGAAGCTGCCGGAGGTAAAGGGAGAAGTTCATGGCATCAATATTATCAACATTAGTGACCCAGCTAACTGAGGTTCTGTGTGGCTTCCTCTCTCTGTGTACTTCTGCTGCCACCAGAGAAGCCACAGTAGCCTGAGACACGGTACATGACCATGTGGTATTAAAATTATAGTTAGGTATAGCACGGAAGTCCGATTTAAACAGAAAAACAAAGTAGGGCATAGCACGCTCCACACCGTGAGCTTCATTTTACGAATGGACTGAAAAATGCAGGCCACAGTGTTTATAGCAGGAAGGGGAGTAGCAATATAAATGAGTCCTTTAGTGTGAAGTAGTATATCTTAGCATTTTGGTCAAAGAAACTCATTCAAATTAAAGATGTATCTATGCAGAGTGTATTTAGTTTTATTTGTTATGTAAATGAAAATGTACATGGTCAGTTTAATCTTTTGGAGCTGCCTTTTCCAAATGTTTTAGTAAGATTGGGGTATAAAAGCTGAGATGACAGAAATGTCACATTGAAAGTACATCTACATATTCTGCATATGCATGCTGGTGAAATAAAGAATATATGAAGATTAGATGTTTTTGCAGGATAAAATGCTCAATAGCCTTTCCTAAACCAGGAGCACATACTCATCAAATGCAGTCTCCCCCCTTATGGTGTATATATGCAACAATTAGTTCCCTGCAAATGTGATTGGAATAATGAAGACAATGCTAACCATATGCAGACAATAACCAAATATTTCTTTTTTTTTTTTTTACTACAGAAAAACTTGAAAAGTTTCCAGAAGAAAACAGTGAAGTAGATTTGTCTGCATTATATCCTCAGGTAAATAACTTGATTAGAATAAATGTATCAATTTGGAAGTTGCTTGTATGATTATTATTGACATGTAGTTGTCTCTAAGACATTTTTATAAATTTTGCATACAGTAGGGCAGAGGTAGGCAACCTTTGAGAGGTGGAGATCTACCCGAACAACATGGAAAACATCAAATCTCACCGTCGGAGTGCAGCTTATTTTTTAATTTTTAAGAATTTAACTAGCAAGGCCCTTATAAAAGGACGACATAAAGAAAACAGAAAAATATAATTAAAAAAATTTCACTGTAAAAATATAAGCTTAATCCACCTTAAAAGTTTGCACAATTATTTAATAAGTGAAAAAATGAACAGTCGCGCTTGACAATAAATAGCTAAAGTATTGGTGCGGCAGCTATCTCAAATCGTGTGATTGATAATGAATAATAATGTCAAAGAAATCGCGTGAACAAACAGTGCGTGCAATAAACAATTAGTGACTTATACATCCAAAGATAGTGCAATCATAAAAATATTAGCTGTGTAATAAACATGCATAAACTATATTAAATTAAAAGTCCATAACTAAATATTAAATTAACTCCTTGAAACAAATATGTATGTGCTCTTCGTTGAAATCTCGCACACTGATGCTATGAAGTTGAAAATATGTCCCCAATCAACTGGTAAGTGAAGTAAAGGTTCCTACTCACCAAAAGATGTTGACCCTCATTATCGTATGATAAGAGAGGTCAGACGAGCGGTCTCCATGACCAAGGAATCCCCAGGACAGGCTCCGATCAACGTTTCCTTGCTGTGGTTCCTAATCCAAGGGTTAACCTCATAGCAATCAAAAAGAAAACTGGCTCCTCATAGCGTTTTTCTCTTTATTTAAAACTTTTTATCAATTACAAATGCCAAACAGGAATAAATCCTCATTGTAACAAGCATAGAGGCATCAGGTAACACTCACAAAGGTATAATGCTGCGTATCACCTAGAGCCTTACACACCGCACCGTGCATCCTAACTTGTTAAGTTAGGCTAAAAGACTCAGGTATAGTGCTGCGTATCATTAAGATAGGACGCACGGTGCGGTGTGTAAGGCTCTAGGTGATACGCAGCACTATACCTGAGCCTCTTTTAGTCTTTGTGAGTTTTACCTGAGGCCTCAATGCTTCTTACAATGAGGATTTATTCCTGTTTGGCATTTGTAATTGATAAAAAGTTTTAAATAATGAGAAAAACGCTATGAGGAGCCCGTTTTTCTTTTTAAAAGCTACGAGGTTAACCCTTGGATTAAAGACTTCAGCAAGGAAACTTTGATCGGAGCCTGTCCTGGGGATTCCTTGGTCACGGAGACCGCTTAAGCTCGTCTGACCTCTCTTATCGTGCGATAATGAGGGTCAACATGTTTTGGTGAGTAGTAACCTTTACTTTACTTACCAGTTGATTGGGGACACGTTTTCAACTTCATATCATCAGTGTGCGAGATTTCAACAAAGAGCACATACATATTTGTTTCAAGTAGTTCTTTTAATATTTAGTTATGGACTTTTAATTTAATATAGTTTATGCATGTTTATTACACAGCTAATATTTTTATGATTGCAGTATCTTTGGATGTATAAGTCACTAATTGTTTATTGCACATTCTGGTTTGTTCACAGGATTTCTATGACATTATTATTCACAATTGTTTAACCACCTCAGTACAGTGCATTTTCACCCCCTTCCTGACCAAGCCATTTTTCAGCTTTCAGCGCTGTACCCAGATGAAATTGTTATCATTTTGTCCCCACAAATAGAGCTTTCTTTTTGTGGTATTTGATCACCTCTTTTTTTGCGCTATAAACAAAAGAAGAGGGACAAATTTAAAAAAAAAAACAATATTTTTTTACTTTTTGCTATACTAAATATCCCCAAAAAATATATTAAAAAATTTTTTTTTCCTCGGTTTAGGCCGATACGTATTCTTCTACATATTTTTGGTAAAAAAAATCGCAATTAGCGATTATTGATTGGTTTGCGCAAAAGTTATAGCGTTTACAAAATAGGGGATAGTTTTATAGCATTTTTATTAATATTTTTTTTTTTTACTAGTAATGGCGGCTATCTGCGATTTTTATTGTGACTGCGACATTATGGCGGACACATCGGACATTTTTGACACATTTTTGGGACCATTGTCATTTATACAGCAATCAGTGCTATTTAAATGCATTGATTCCTGTATAAATGACACTGGCAGGGAAGGGGTTAACCACTAGGGAGCGGGGAGGGGTTAATATGTTCCCTGGGAGTGATTCTTACTGTGGGGGGGAGGGGACTCACAAGGGGAGGAGACCGATCGGTGTTTCTCTGTACAGAGAACACACCATCGGCTCCTCTCCTCTGACAGGACCGTTGATATGTGTGTTTACACACACAGATCCACGGTCCCGCAGCCACGGACATCGCCGCCTCTGGGCATGCGCATCGGGTGCCCAGTGACACGGCGGGCGCGCTCCCTGGAGGGCCGTGAGGGGGAGGACGTCATATGACGTCCTCCCGCGCTGAGAGCTGCGTCGCCTGGCCGTCAACAGACGGCCGGCGGTCGCGAGGTAGTTAATGTCTGGAGAGTAATTGGTCACCCCAAGTCTGATGCAGAAGATCATCATGAGGGCAGAAAAACTGTTACGGCAGGCTGACTTTCTCAACTTCACTTTAGTTTTCAGTCTGGCTGTCTAGCCCGACTGGCTGGGTTGAGTTCTGGCCAGTGTAAGTGGTATGTAGCGCAGTGTCCAGGGGGCAGTTATATGTAGAGCAGTGTCTAGGAATTGGTAGTATACAGAGTTCAGTAGTTCATTATTCAGTGTGATGAAAATTCAGGTTTTATATATCATATGTTCACCTTAAAACTGGATCCCTGCAGTGAAGATTTTTCCAGGATTTTCCAGGATTCAGCTACCTGAACAATGTGGGACATATTGTACTTCATAAATAAGTGACTATAGGGTTGTAGGGATATATATATATATATATATATATATATATATATATATATATATATATATATATACACATACACACACATACACAGCCCTCAAAATTTCCACTCGCCTGCTCGCATTTGGTAAGTGAATTTAAGTTGAAGGCGAGCATGGAGCAAGGTTGCCAAACGTCTGTTACGGACGATTGCTGCCAGTTCTGAGGCCAGCCTGGGCTCAGACGGGGGGCGGGAAGCCGGGCTTATGGATGGTGATGCCATGGCGGTGGCACCTGTTATGAACTACAGGCTACAGCAGGGGCAGCCGGGCCGGCCCGGGAATACAGGGGCCTAAGTGCATAGGTATAACATGAGCGCCGGCTGCCACCTCAGAACCCTGGACAGCGTTCCAGCCAGTGGAGGAGGCAGAGTACAGTGGAGGTGGGGAGCATAGACCAGACGGAGGTGGTACAGCTGTCCACCCCACCAGAGGGTAAGACTGGCTGGGAAGTCCCAGAGGGCCCTGCGTGCGGAGCAGTGCCAAGGCATGTTGGGAATTTGTAATTCACCAATAATATCCAATAAGAGTGTCTGCAGGAGCTGAGCTTCTACCACCTACCTGCCTGTAGAGTGCTGGGACTTGTAGTTCCACATCTGCAGAACAATACCAGGCTGCATGCTGACAGGAGGAGAGAGAGCAGATGGCCAAACACTGTCCAAACTAATTGCAGATGGTCATACGCTGTCCAATCTGATTGCAGATGGCCGTACGCTGTCCAATCTGATTGCAGATGGCCGTATGCTGTCCAATCAGATTGTACACACTGTACAATATACTTTAAAGCTGATCTTCAGTCCCGCTCTGGACAGTCTCCTGCCCCTCCGGTGCTGGGTAGAAGTCAGTTGGCACATCTACCCACAACTAAAGGACTGAAAAGGATTCAGGCATAGGGGGAACTCTGATGTAAGGGGCACTACTGCAGAGAGCAGGCTCTAATGTAAGTGGGAACTCTGATGTAAAGGGAAACGCTGCAGACAATAATGTTAGGGGGAATATTGCAGACTTTGAAGTAAGGGACAACTTTGTGGACTGTGATGTAAAGGGGAACTTTGGAGTCTGATGCTTTATGTTAATATTGTTAAAGTTGTTGTTAATAATTATTTTTGCAACTTAATTCTGCATAAAACATTTAACAGTGTCATTTAATGAGAGAATTTACAAGGGCGTGTTTAGGAGCGTAATTAGGGGTGGGACAGGGTAGGGGTTGGGTGGGACAACTGGTGGCGAGTAACTGGCCTGGTTAGTAGCTCAGGATCGAAATTTTTGAGCCCTGTGTGTTTGTGTGTGTATATATATATATATAATATAAATTATTAATTTTTTTGTTAAACTTTAGCTTTAAGCACTCACCCTGCACTAAGATATACACACATTGATGAACAAACTGTGGTGATGTTCCTTCACATAGTCCATGGGACTACAGTAGGCAGGTCCCTGACACCCATGGCAAAGAGGAAATAGCGGAATGAGGCTGAGTATCATTAAACTCAGAAATGGGGCCAAACAGGACTATTTAAGCTGGTCAACAAGAAGAAGTAATACAGATCAGGCTACTTTTCAGGGCTGCGTTAGAAAGCAGCAGCTAGTGTGCGCTATTAAGGGAGTGGCACAAAGGTGCAGAAAACACTGCATCACACTGTAAAAAAATGTATTCTTATTTCATTCAGTTCTATTCAATAATGTGGCGCGTTGTGGTGTACATTGTTGTAACATGCATGCTGTACTTTTTTCATGTGAACTGACACCTAATTGTAAACAAGGCAAATTGCAATTTAAAACAGGATTAAAGGCCTTTTAGGCATGTATCCTTTGTGTACACAGCTCTGTTTTCCATAATAGGTAATTATTTCTTGTGAATCAGTGAGGAAAAATGCTTAGAGTACTATGATAATGTCAGTAAATCCAATGGGCTGAAACCTTAGATAACCCTATTGTTGTCTGTCTTTTCATGTAGATCACTCCAGGAATGTTAGTTAAGGAGCTGTCAATTTCTGACACAGAACCATCAGAGTTGTCTTGGACAGAAAATGGAACCTTTAACCTTTCAGAAGGCTACACTCCACAGACTGATACATCCGATGGTATGGCTCTATCACTGTTGCAATATACTAAAGCTCCACGATTAATTGTTAAAAATTTGTGATCTCGATTCAACCCCCCTCACGATCTCAATCCGGCATTTCCACGATGCATGTAACAAGTGCAGAATCGTTGTCTGCTCAGAGCTGTCAAACTTTGCTGGCTGACTTTTTTTTATTTTTTTATCACAACATTGCTCAGCGTTGAGAGATAAAAATAAATATTGTTTAATTTGGTTCTTTTAATTTAAATTTAATTATATTTTCTACAAATGAGGGCAGTTTAACCACTTGAATACTTATGCCACGTACACACGACCGGACTTTTCGACGGAACGAATCCTTTGGACAATTTGATCGTGTGTGGGCTCCATCGGACCTTTGCTGTCCAAAAATCTGACGGACTTTAGAAAATTTTCAAATTTTTCCGACAATCTCGAGTCCGGTTGAAAAATCCGTTCGTGTGTATGCTAGTCCGACTGACAAAAAGCTACGCTAGGGCAGTAATTGGCTACTGGCTATAAACTTCCTTATTCTAGTCCGGTCATACGCCGTCACGTTCAAATCCGTCAGACTTTGGTGTGATTGTGTGTGGGAAAGTCCGTCGGAACTCTGCCGAAAGTCTGTCGGGAAGACCGTCGGACCTAGTCCGTCAAAAAGTCCAGTCGTGTGTACGTGGCATAAGCCTTTTTCTGACACTTGTTGCTTACAAGTTTAAATCAGTATTTTTTGCTAGAAAATCACTTGGAACCACCAAACATTATATATATTAGCAGAGACCCTAGAGAATAAAATGGCGGTCGTCGCAATATTTTATGGCACACTGTATTTACGCAGTGGTCTTTCAAAAGCAATTTTAGGGGAAAAAATAGACAGTAAAGTTAGCCCAATTTATTTGTATAATGTGAAGAATGATGTTACGCCGAGAATCGCGATCTTTATTCTAAACAAAAAAATCGTGATTCTCATTTTATCCAGAATTGTGTAACTCTACAATATACTTGCAGCAAACCAAGGACAGAGACCATATTGGAGGGGATTAATTAAAACTGGAAAGTGGAAAATCTGGTACAGCTCTGCAGTTAGGAGCTGATTGGCTACAATGTACAGCTGCACCAGAGTATAAGTGCTTCAGTTTTAGTAAATCCCCCCCTGTATGTAGTAAGCAGTATCTGGTATCGTAACACTTGTGATTTTAATTACCATATTTGGTTGCATAATAACTGAACATAGTCTTTTGTGTCTCATATGGTGCTTATTTGAACTTATTTTTTGTAAAATATTGACAATATAAAATATTTTGTAAAATATAAATATATTTTATATATATATATATATATATATATATATATATATATATATATATATATATATATATATATATATATATATATATATATTGTAAAATATTGACAAAACATATCCGCAATCTGTAACTTTTCAATTCATGGATTGTATTGGGTTTCTTCCTCCAACCCCTGCATCACTACTGAGTAACCTAAGAGCTGAGGGGGGGGAACCACTGAGTGCAGCTGAGGACCATGGGTCTGACACTCCTGGAAGTGTTGGATTATGAAGATTTGTCAAGCGGTGTTGATTGTTGATTACATAAGCTATTGACAATGTGGGGCTTGGACATCAAAGTCAATTCGATGTGTCCCTTGTGCTGGCTGGGGGATTACAGGAATTCTTCCTCCTTTGATTCCCCCCACCCCCTCCGCTGTATTCTTCTAGTGCAATAGGGTTTAATAGAGCTGAGGTACCTGTGACAGGTACTTATCAAGAAAGCTGACTATGTCCATGTTTTCCACCCACCTTCTCATTTCATAGAAGCCATACTATATGGAATAAAACAAAGTTTATAAATAGAGGAGGTGGCCCTTTCATTTATCTTAATCATTAGCTTTTGTTCATTTGTGTGAAACTCTTATCTCCAAAGAAGAAAAGACTGTTGCTGCAACTAAAAAGTGTTAGCTGGAGTTTAGTTTTAACTTGTTAGTCAAGTCTATCTAATGCCACGTACACACGATCGGAATTTTCGGCCGGATTGTCTGGCGGACTAAGTCTGCCGGACTTTCCAGCGGAGGTCCGCCGGACTTTCCGAACGTGTGGACTTGCCCACACACGCCCAAACTTTTCCGGCGTACAATCGGAGTTTTGGCGGAAGTCCGCGGGACTTTTGAAATGAACGGACTTGCCCCACACACGGAGTAAAGTCCGTTTATTTTGAACGTGACTCCAGGTAGATGGGACTAGCGAAGTAAGTCAATGCCGCCGACTCGATCGGCAAGATTGACCCCCCCCAATCCATATCAGACCCTTATCCAAGCACGCAGCCCGACCCGGTCAGGAAAGTTGATGCGGGTCGAGCGAGCGCCCCCCCCACCTCCTGAGCCGTACCAGGGCACGTGCCCTCAACATGGGGGTTGCCCTGGGGAAAGGGGGTCCCTGCGGCCCCCCCACCCCAAAGCACCTTGTCCCCATGTTGATGAGGACAAGGGCCTCTTCCCGACAACCCTGGCCGTTGGTTGTCGGGGTCTGCGGGCGGGGGGCTTATCGGAATCCGGGATATTAAAGGGGGCCCCAGATACCGGCCCCCCACCCTATGTGAATGAGTATGGGGTACGATGTACCCCTACCCATTCACCTAAGGAAAAAAGTGTAAATAAAAAACAACACAATTTTTTTAAATACTTTATTGCACAGCTCCGGGGGTCTTCTTCCGTCTTGGGGGGGTCTTCTCGCCGGACTCCTCCGCTATCTTCTGCTAGCTCTTTTACTAGCGGAGGAGCCCGGCTTTCTCTTTCGTCGCCGCCGCCGTCTGGGGGTCTCGTTCCAACTTCGGGGGTCTTGTCCCGCTCTTCTGTTCTTCTTGCCGGGCCTCCGCTTTCTTTTTCCAGCTCTTTTACTAGAGGTGGCCCGGGCTTCTGTCGCCGTCGCTGTCGCCTTCTGCTTCTTTAGTCTGCTAGTCCATCTAACATTACCCTATCCCCGGATTAATAATGCTGCTATC
Source organism: Lithobates sylvaticus (assembly GCA_028564925.1). NCBI lineage: Eukaryota > Metazoa > Chordata > Amphibia > Anura > Ranidae > Lithobates > Lithobates sylvaticus. The sequence continues at coordinate 268,926,311 of CM053030.1, forward strand.
CAAAGGTGGCTCTTCTATCCAGAGTGGAGACACCCTAAGACAGGAAGTGTGTTACTGGCCAGATGATCAGGTGAAAACGAAGGTAAAAAAAAAGCCTAAACACAAATGCTAATACCAGCTAATGCAGCCTTTGTTTAACCACTTCAGCCCCGGAAAGGATTTACCCCCTTAATGACCAGGCTATTTTTGCTGTACCGCACTGCGTTATTTTAACTGACAATTGCATGGGCGTGCGACGCTGTACCCAAATAAAATTGATGTCCTTTCTTTTCCACAAATAGAGCTTTTTTTTTGGTGGTATTTGATCATCTCTGCATTTTTTTTTTCATTTTTTTGCGCTATAAACAAAAAAAAAGACTGACAATTTTGAAAAAAAAATTATATTTTTTACTTTTTGCTATAACACACATACCAAAAAAAATCTATATATAAAAAAAAAACTAATTTCTTCATCAATTTGAGCCAATATGTATTCTTCTATATATTTTTAGTAAAAAAAAATCCCAATAAGCGTATATTGATTGGTTTGCGCAAAAGTTAAAGCGTCTACAAACTATGCGATAGGTTTATGGACTTTATTTTTTATTATTGTTTTTACTGCTACTGTTGTCAAACAGCGATTTTTAGCAGGACTGCAACATTGCAGCGGACAAATCTGACCCTAAGTAAAACTTTTTGGGGACCAGTGGCACCAATACTGTGATCAGTGCTAAAAAAAATGCACTAATCAATGTATAAATGACACTGATAGGGAAGGGGTTAACATCGGGGGCGATCAAAGGGTTAAATGTGTTCCCTGTTTGTGCTTTCTTACTGTGTGGGGGAAGTGCTGACAGGAAGAACACAGAGATCACTGTTCCTGAGTACTAGGTACAGACAAACTCCATATTCTCCCCTGTCAGAACGGGGATCTGCCTTGTTTACATAGGCAGATCTCCGTTCTGCCTCTCTGTGAAGTGATCGCAGGTGGCCGCATTGGCTCTGCATCCGTGAAGCAGGCCCACAGTATCTATTGCATGAAACAACGTACAGATATGTTGTTTCCCACAATAGAGCCACCCTGCCGCAGTAAATATGCGGTGACTGGTCTTGAAGTGGTTAGACCCATTTCACACTGGGGCGTTTGCATGCTCTACAGCGCTAAAAATAGCACCTGCAGAGCACCCTGAAAGAGCCGCTGCTGCCTCTCCAATGTGAAAGCCCCGAGGGCTTTCACACTGGAGCGGTGCGCTGGCAGAACGCTAAAAAAAGTCCTGTTAGCAGCATCTTTGGAGCGGTGAAGGAGCGGTGTATACACCGCTCCTGCCCATTGAAATCAATGGGGCAGCGCGACTATACCACCAGCATAGCGCTGCTGCAGCAGCGCTTTCTGGTGGTTTTAATCCTTTCGTGGCTGGTTTTTAACCCTTTCTCGGCTGCTAGCGGGGGGTAAAAGCACCCCGCTAGCTGCCGAATAGCACCACGAAATTGACGGCACAGCACCGCTAAAAATAGCACCGCTTTACCGCCGACGCACCCACCGCCCCAGTGTGAAAGGGGCCTTAAGCTAAAGTTTGAACTAGGATTTATTTAAGCCTAGAACACACAGGCCGAATATCGAGCTGCATCGGCCAGTTCACTAGAAACCAGCCAACATTCGGCCTGTGTGTACAGCAGAGTGACCGAAAAAGGTCTGCCGATCAACATCTGATCAGCACCCTCGGGCATCGGTCACCGACTGGGGTGTTCTGGTGAGGGGGCCATTCCCCTGTCAGATTACAATAGCTCAGCGGGGAAGGTTGCTATACTAACATTGGATTGTTAGTACAGTGGCTCCTCCCGAGCTCTTAAGTTGTTTTTTTTTTTCGTTCAGCCCGCTGGGTTGAGCGAAAAAAAAAAAAAACGAATAGTGTGTACCAGGCTTTAGACTGTAGTTTTTGCTTGTAAAGTGCATTTTAGTTCCGCCCTTGAATAATCCTTCTTGTTTTCTAAACGCAGATCTGGACCGGCCAAGTGACCAGGAGGAAGGTTTCACCAGTGGCCTGGCTGAATTCCCTTCTCTTGAGAATGGCTCCCAATCCAATGATGAAGACTCTAGCATAGGTCTACCTGTCATTCCGAAGAGCAGACACAAAGATAGTCAAAAAGCACATGCTGAAAAAAGCTCAGTAACACCGTTGTCATTGCTTTTGGGCAGTGAGCAGCCATATCATTTAGTAAGCGGTGTGGCTAGTGAGGTCATCACAGCAGCTGTTTCAGCAGCCATCACTGACCAGTTACAGTCCGTCTTTCTCTCCTCACAAACTCCTGCTCCCACTTCCATTGAGGATACTGACACTGAGGAAGCTGATGACTTTGAACTTTTGGACCAGTCAGAACTGGAGGAAATAGAAGAGGAATTGGGGCACTCATCAAGCCAGGAATCTGAGAGCAAAAAGCCTTCAGGATTCCTCTCCAGCCTACTGGGTGGCCATTAACCTACCAACGTTTCCACTCCTTTTACTACAGATTGTGAAGACGGGGAGGCCTCATAGGAACACATAAATACAAGCATTAATCATGCAGCAAGAATAAGTAGGGAAAATGTGTAAATCGTAAGCTTTAAGTATTGTTCCCTTTAGTCACTTTAGGCCTATGTAAACTTTTGCAGGTGTCTTCAGCTGTCTCACTAATAGTTTTCCCCACTGTCCCCTGAAGGTGTTGCATGGAGCTGCATTGCGTAAATTATGTAAGGTAGGTAAGAGACAGCGTTCTTATATTTTGAAGGAATACCACATAACTTAAAAATTTTCACTGGTTACATACCAGAGTTTACAACCCAGATCTCTTAGACTGTAAGAATGTTTGTGAATGCTATCATAAATAGTTCTAGCCATGGGCAGTAAAGATAAGTATGGAGAGGCGGGCAGTTATGGTGCTCTCCTGTACAAGGCTGCTCTATATTACAATGCAGAATTCTTGTTTCTAGTATCACTTGTCACCTATACCAAACTTCTACTCTCTGAATAGCCATATGAGAGTGCAATTCGATTGTATCTGCCAAATGAACTTGCAATTTTTCTTTGCACGTTAATCATTTAGACAGGCCAAAAGATGTTTGGAAATAAGTTCAGGAAAAGTGCAATTATCCCTTTGGTTGAAAACTATCTTTCAGTATATATTTGGTTGAAATATGTCTAAGAAAAATACACATAAGTAAAAATAAGTGAACATCTTATTCAAGGTAATCCAACTATAGTGCTAGTTAAAATTCGCTTTTCAGGCCTTACCTATTATGAGTTATAAACATGGCTGTTGCACACTATACACTAAAACAGCAGACAAAGTAAATTCCCAAGCTGGCTGGATTCAGTTTGTCATTTTGTCTAGCTTTATTCAACCATATCAGGTATGTGATATACATATAAGGGCAATGTATTCCTACCAATGAATTTGTATCCCTGTCCATCCAGTCCTGAGATTTTCACAGCCCCCTCACACAGCACAGCTAGGTGAGTTAGATCATTTACAGTTAAGAAATGCAGTGGTGTCCTCCCTTTTTTTCCAGCATGCTGACTGGACAGTGAAAGTGCAGCAGCAGACTTATGAGGTCATCCCTCTGTTCACTCTGCTCTCTATTCCTATTAGCATGTTCCTTGCCTGTACATTTGCATGCAGCACACATGATTGGCTCCCAGTTCAGTCCCACCCACTCTCAGTCTGAGTGGTCTATAGGGGATCGCCAGAGGCTAATACCAAGCCAAATTAGGATACATGGGTTGCATTTGAAAAACGACATTGAATGATGTATTGTTGAATGCAAAGCGGCATTAATATGTGTCTTCTATATCTACCTTAATTGCAGCTTTAACGCTAAGGGGGTTATTTACTAAAGGAAAATGCACTTTGCACTGCAAGTGCACTTGGAAGTAAAGTCGCTGTAGATCGGAGGGGGACATGCAAGGAAAATAAAAAACATAATTTTAGCTTGCACATGATTGGATGATAAAATCAGCAGAGCGTCCCCTCATTTCAGATCTACCCCTTAGATTTACAGCGACTGCACTTCCAAGTGCACTTGCAGTGCAAATTGGATTTTCCTTTTGTAAATAACCCCCTAAGTCTTCTAAAATGCAAGTAATACTAGCAGTACATGATTATTTAATGCGTTATTCTGTGAGAGTTGTAAAAAACAGGCACTGCTATGCCACTCAGTTTGGAAAGAAGAAGAAAATATACCAGCTATGTAGTTTGTGTCGACCTGATTGGTCAAAATGTGTATGAATTGTATAGGCACACTATTGCACTAAAATATCACCAGCTTTAGTAATACTTGAGGATAGGTCTGAAAGGACAATTACACTGTACTGTTCTTTTCTAACATGCAGATATATACTGGCAGGTTTAGTGGAGCTACTCTGCATTATAAATGACAAATATAGAAGACATTTCATACATTTGCTTAGGGTCTGTACATGATTGTCTGCCACCCTGCCCACTAATCAGTAGCCTCGTTTTACTACAATGTTGCAGTTGGTGCTTCACTACAACATATATAGCCAGGTAGCCCTGGTTCACACTGCCGCCACTTGTCATGCGACTTGAAAGTTCAAAGTTGCATGACAAGTGGTGTCCCATGAACGGCAATGGAACTGTTCGAATTCACTCAAGTCGCGCCGACTTAGAATAAGGTTCCTGCACTACTTTTGGTGTGACTTCAATACGACTTGCATTGATTTTTGTTAAGGAAGTTGTATGCAAGCCACGATGAAGTCGCGCAGGGATGTCGGATTCAAAGTCGTACAAAAGTCGCGCCACTTTGAAGTCACAGCAGTGTGAACCCGGCCTAGGGTAAGAACTGACAGCAAGTAGAAACAACTGTTCCTACATAGACCCTGAAAGTGGGCTGCATATTCATCATGGCTACCACAGCAGGATAGGCTTTACTGTTGGGAGCACCTATAGGAGGGCTCCCAAGGGGGCTGAAGAAAGAAAGTATGCTCAGTTCACTCCTCAAAGAATTCCATGCAGCATGTATCAGTAAACTAACGTGCTGGGAAGCCTGCATTTGTCAAGGTTGGCCCAGTATTTATAGAGCGATCTTAAAAAGTTAGTACCTGGTTGAGTTTAATTTAAGGCATCACAGTTGTTTATTGTTTTATTAATACTGAATATGCCATGGTTCTACTGTACCCATAGTGTATACATTAAATGTGCATGCAACCCCTTAATATTAGTCATCTTCTTGGTATTGCTGCCCCCATCAGGTACAGAGTAGAACTCTGTTCTCTCGATACTCCGAGGTTGAAAATGTTTTGCGACTTAAAAATATTTTGAACATATATGAATGGATGCTCCGTGTGCAAGAGCCCTTAAAGACCTTGCAAGCACAGAAAAATAGCCGCTGATGTGCTAGAAACCTACTCAGATCCTAAGTCCTGTTGTGGTCTGAGAATGCTAAACTATTGAGATAACACAGGAAGTGCAGACAGGACAGCCCTAAATTTCTGAAAAAATTAACTATATTTTTTTCTTTTTGCACTTATCAAATAGATAACAAGATGCTTCCAGTGGTATATTAACAGACTGCAATAGATCAAATAGTAGAAATTCATGGTTAGAGCTTATGTACACTTTAAAGTACTTTTCAGTATTACCTGTCTTACAATATGCCACTTTAACATTCTTCAAATTTAAAGCTGAACTCCTGACACAACAACTTTTATTTATATATGTTCCTTAATAGCCAAAAAGGATATAAATCCATTTTGTATGCACCACATGCCTTTGCCAATGCAGATATTACTATGTAAATAAAGTGACTTCACCGTTGTGTCACACACCCTGTGCAGAGAGCAGAGCCATAAGAACAACCCAGCAGTTCCTCCTACTAAAAGCAGCATGCAGAAACCTAAAGCGGGGAAGGGGTGGGATACAAGACCAGTCACCCTGCAAAGGATTGGGAGCAGCAGTGACAGATCTTTATTACAGGAAGATCCTGCACAGAGCAAATGTTTCACTCTGAATTCCTGCACAGATCAAGAAAAAATTCACCAAGTACCCCAAGAGTCAAGTAAGAATATACACTCCTATATTTACACCATATTTGCTTATCTTGGAGATCAGCTATAAATGCTTAAAGCCCAACTCCAGGCAAAAAAAAAAAAAAAGTTTTCTTGTGCAGTGGCTGTTGCTGCACTGTACGGGCAATTTTTGCTTAGGGGATTGGAGAACGGAGATATATTTACCTACTCCTCTGATCCTCCCCAAACAAGACCGATCCCTATGGCTCCTGCTCCTCCCCTGTGGTGGACTGTTCCTAATGTCATCAAGCCCATAGACCTGCTCTGGACACAAGGACGTCAGGAACAGTCCACAGCTGGATCGTGGGGGTGCGCAGTTTGCCGGTGGAGCGGAGGATCGGGTGAGTATAAAGCTTTCTCCTCTTCCCTGGACAAAACGAGCAGTTGACCCGTGCAGTGCAGGCACAGCCTCAAATTTCGTGGCACTTTGTAAAAGTATCAGAATATATAATTTTTTTTTTGGAAACAAGGTGTCCAGGGCAAAACAATCCTATACATGTATAAATTTTAAATGGCATGTATGTCATTAAAATAATAATTTGGTTCATTAATATTAGCTTGAAACCTAGACTATTAGATCTCTTGCATTAGCCAGAGATGATTGTCTATGTATTATCACTTTGTAGTCTAAATATGAATTATTCTTATTATGATGTAAATTTTATGTAAATTTATTTTGTTTACATGCATGCCATGGCATAAATTAAATGCATTTTTAGGTATCCGTAGGGCCCATTCATTCTATAGTTAGGTCTAGCTATTATTAACAAATACCTTATTTCCTGCATATTAAAATTACTGCGTTGCATAGGAGGTTTTTGCCAGGGTAATTTCAATCTACTGAGCAATTATTACCTCTTTGGCCATAGCTACTTAAGCCACGCAATTCCGCAATGTATATATATTTTTTTTTTTTCGTGATCACTTCCTAAATTGCATTCAGTTGCAGAAATTGGTTTTAGGAACCTTTGTTAAAAACCCAATAAAGAATATTATTATGCTTGGATGTGAAATAATAAATCAATGAGGCCAACTGCTGCAGATTATCGGGTACATAATAGGAGTAACATTTTAACCATGTGACCACCACATGTCATTGTTGAATCATAAGAGTAGGATTAGTTATTTGTAAAATAAAAATGCAGCCATTAACTAATTAAATTGTCATTAATCCCAAATCATTCTAAACTCTCACTACATGCTATATTACATTGTGTTTACGCTCATTTTGCCACCAGAGCATTTGTTTTCTGTAGCTTGCAAGAAACCTGGTTGATCCTGCTGTTCACTGTCCCTCCCTCCCTGTCTGTGTCCCCACTGCAGCCTGAGATTGTGTAGAGCAGCCTTTGCCGCATCTGCTCAGCATGCTCCTATTTCAGTTCCCTTCTAAACTGCATTTCCTCCTTTTTCTTATGTGTGCAGCCCACGTGACTATAAAGTCACACATGTGGGAGCATACAAAGTAGTTAATGACAGTCCCCTTCCATCTTCCTCCTCCATGTCCTCCTATTGCTAAACACTTTTGGGGCTGGATATAAGATGTTAAATGAGGGAGACTTCACCTCCATGTTAATGCGGGCCTTACATGGATCTAAATTTGACCGGTTCAGCAGCTACTAGCCGATTGTCAATCCATGTATAGGCAGGGTGTTTATACAGAAGTTGACCGGTAGATTGGGGAATCATGTTTTTCCCTTTCAACCTACTGGTTAAAAAAAATGGATTCATGTATGGGCTGTTTTAGTCCCAGCACATAAACAACCATAGACACAGGCTGAAGGGGCCTGTGATTGACAGAACCTCCTCCAGATTTCTTTACTGCTAATGTCAGTCAACTTAAACTCTGCCTACACTCCACTATTGCAAAAAAAAAAAAACAATAATAATAATAAACATTTGCTTTCAAATAAAGATTTGTTTAAGATAGGCTTTAAAACACTTTGTTGCTATTAATTATTTATTTTGATACTGTATTTTGAAAGCCTTTTTGTGTGTCATGTGACCAGCACAGTACCAATCAGCACTGTGCAGACACAGATTCATAGCCCAGACGTCCTCTGCTGCTATAGAGCCTACATCAGCAGACGGCGGCCAGGAATGACCTGGAAAACATCATGTGATCACTGAACAGCAATTATTAAATAAGGTAATCCGGTTCTTTTTATATATTAAATTAAATAGAGTGGCATGATCTTTATACATAAGTATAAAGGGATACTGCCAATTAACCGCTTCAGCCCCAGAAGATTTTACCACTGTCCTGACCAGAGCACGTTTTGCAATTCGGCACTGCGTCGCTTTAACTGACAATTGCGCGTTCGTGCGACGTTGCACCCAAACATAATTGACGTCCTTTTTTTCCCACAAATAGAGCTTTCTTTTGGTGGTATTTGATCACCTCTGCAGTATTTATTTTATAAACAAAAAAAGAGCAATATTTTTTACTTATTGCTATAATAAATATCCCCCAAAAATATATAAAAAAAAATGTTTTTCCTCAGTTTAGGCCGATATGTATTCTACATATTTTTGGTAAAAAATTGCAATAAGCGTATATTGATTGGTTTGCGCAAAAGTTGTAGCGTCTACAAAATAGGGGATATTTTTATGGCATTTTTTTTTTTTACCAGTAATAGTGGCGATCTACGATTTTTATTGGGACTGCAACATTGTGATGGACACGTCGGACAATTTTGACACATTTTTGGGACCATTCACCATACAGCGATCAGTGCTATAAAAATGCATTGATTACTGTGAAAATGTCACTGGCAGGGAAGGGGTTAACACTAGGGGGCAATCAAGGGGTTAATTGTGTTCCCTAGTGTGTGTTCTAAGTGAAGGTTGGAGGGGACTGTGTAGGGGAGATGACAGATCGCTGTTTATACTCTGTATCTTCTGTCTCTTCTCCCCTCAGAGAACTGAAAACTGTGTGTTTATACACACAGATCCTGGTTCTCAGTGTGTCCAGAGCAATCGTGGGAGCCTGTCGGTGATCGCAACCACCGGGCACTCACATCGGCTCTGTGGGCGAGCAGGGGGCGTGCGCCCCTAGTGGCCACAGGGCAAAGCGACGTTACATAACGTCGTTTCGCCCAGCCATGCCATTCTGCCGCAGTACAACTGTGGCGGCTGGTCGGCAAGTGGTTAAACATTGTATGTTTAGTATCACTTTAAATATATTTCTTCTAATGTTCACCAGACAAGTGCCACAATATATGCCATATCTGCTTTGCTCTGTACAGACTCACAGTGAACACAGTGTTGATTTACATTACTGTTGTAAAGTAGTCAGTCTCGTTAGTAGTTTTAGTAAGGGCTATACCTTTCAATTTTAGTGTCTATACTGTATTGCTTCATATATCCCAGACACAGCCCAATATATTTATACCTGTGATAGTTTTGTCTGTTATTCACAAAGCCAAAAACTGTAAGTTACATGTCTAAAAAACACTAAAGGGCTTATTAAAAAACATTGTGTCATTCATGGGCGGTGTAGTGCCCACGGTGCCTGTATAAAATCCCAACATAGGCCCCTGTGTCAGCCACACTCCCTTGAATAGAGTAAACTGCACCATTATCATTTGTAATGCCAATGAATAGGACTGCAAGATTCAAATTGCGTACATATTGAGCCATTCCGTTTAATACACTGGACACATTTTGACACCTGTGCACAATGTCTAATGAATGTTCATCTCTGAATGGTTTCCGTGGTTCATCGTATATCAGTGCTCTGCCATTGTACCATATTCTTATATATAGATATCAATGTGCTCTATATAATGAATACCTTTTCATTTCCAACAACATAAATGTGTGCATCTTAAAATAAAAATATCAGTAGATTTAGGTAAGTCTATGGCAATGTAAGAATGTCTCAATTTTTGGATCCCTAAGCTGAGAATAGAGTTGGAATAAGTAGATCAATAGAATAAATCTCATTTAAATAATATAATACATATAAAAGCTGTTAATCAAAAGCCTGGTAACATTCTATTTTTGTAACCAGCATTTGTAAATTTCATTTCACTGAAAGCGCTGTAGGTTTTGAGAATTTCACTTTGCTGATAGCTTTGCTTGACTTTTCCACCAATAATAACAGTGGGGAAATGACCGTCAAATAACTAGTAAAGGCCAATTTAAGCTGATGATGTGCCATTCTTACATTATGGCTGCGGAAAAAAGAAAACTCTTTGATGCCTCTTTTTTGTTTTTTAAAACTGCATCTATAATTTAACCTGATTAATATAAACATTAGCATTGGTTACAAGGAATAGTGACTCTAGAAATGCACTTTAGTTCATGAAAGGGTCAGTCCACCTAAAAACCAACATTTCAGTTATTCGCAGAGTCTGGTGTTGATTCGCCCCCTGGTGTCTTATTCTCTTGAGAACTCCATTGCCGAGTTGTCCCATATTATATATATATATAGATCCTGTCTGATACACCTGCTATTGAAATCTGGGTGTTCACACACTTTCTGTATTCTCAATAATATAAAATAAAAGCCAGAGATTGAGTATTTTTACAAGGAATATTGCCTTCGCAGACCCTTATTTCTCGCAGTGCATGTTTCCATAAATCATAGTGATCCCATCACCTATAGACAACTGTTATAAAGTAATCGTCTCCAGCTTCAAGCAAAAAAAAAAAAACTGAAATCTTCGTTGTGGTGGGCTAACCCTTTAAAATGCAATCCTTTTAATTTTGTCTCCATGCTTTGATTGTACTTGTAAACTGTGAGAGTAGGAAATTTACCGTGTTTGTAAAAGGTCCTCTGGTTTTAAAGTAGAAATGCTTTTAGAGCTATATGTGTACTGTTCATTAATTTTTTAGTTTTTTTCAATTATTTATTGTATAATTTGCTGAAGGTTGCTTACAGCGTAACGATAAACAATGCACTTTGATATTTTACTAATTTAAGTAGTTCGGTATACAAATGTAAGGTGGAACATGAAAATGATTTAGGGCTCAAATAACAATATGAATAAAGACAATAAAAAATGTAATAGTGGTGTTTGTTTATTTATAATTACAGCATTTTTTTCAGAATTAGATTTTATTACAGCAGTCGGCCTACACAAAATCTTGATAGGTCGCTAAAGGTACCTCCACAAAATTGCTCATTGTACTGCAGAATTCAGTAGAGGTCAATATGTTGCAACAGATTATACACAACACTGGAGGTCTAGAGTTATTTTAGATCCTACCATAGATTCAGACCTCGGAAAATTCTAAATTCTGCATACCCTTATTAAGATTCAGAATACTTTATTAATCCCAAATGGAAATTACTAAAATACAATTACATTCAACAAGAAAACACAAAGATCACAAACAAGGCACAACAATAAAATTATCAATAACAGCAATTATTAATACATAAAACTAAATTAATACTAAACTATAATCAACCATACCATCCTATTAAAATACTATATAGAATAAATAATACCGATTGAAAAAATAACAGAAAATCAAACTACCAACATGCAATTTACACCTCATTCTCCAACATTACCCAAAATCATTACACATAGGGGGTAATTTACTAAGAAGCCACTGCCCCAGTTCATACATTAATTGGTGCGCTGGTAAAGTCTTTAATTGAACGTGCGAACTGGTACACATTGAAGAGCAAATAACGATAATAAATACCCGCATATGTAAACTGCAACTGGCGCTAGGGTAACTGCGGTTTTCTCATTGATAATAGCGCACGCCCAGTACAATTGGTTCATTTCATCTCATTGGATGTGTCTTGTTAGGCAATTAGTAGGTGTACTCAGTTAATTAACCCTTTTGATGCTAATCTCATTCCTAGCACTTCTAATATATCTTTGAAATGTGTTTTTTTTTTTTTTTTTTTACCCAAATCTTTCAATACATTACAAAGAACCGAGAAGTTTTTCTAAACCCAATAAATAAATATTTTCAGATCTTGATCTTTAACAAAACACAATTTTATTGGTCAACAAAATAGGACTTGGAAAAGAGGAAGGAAAGCAAAAAACACTTGTATGTTAATTTGAAATTAACAGGAGTTAAAAGGACTGCGCCCACAAACGGACAGTCTCTTAAGGAGTTAAACATTTAGTAGTCATAACAGCTTGAGGAAGGTTTTGCAAAATAATGCAGCACAGACAATTAAATCAAAGTGAAACTAACAACTTACAAACACAGATTGACAACATCAAAAATATTTCAGTGAAATAAAAAAAAATACTTGCTCTAAAACACATCTGTTTTGAAAAAACATAAGAAACAAAATACAAAGAGAAAATACATGTATTACAAACTCTATAAGGACACCCAAATGTACTCTCTTGCTACACACACACCATCAAGCAATCTTGCCTCTTTTCAGGGCAAGGTAAAGAATGCTATCTGCTAGCTTTATATATCATAGGTTTGTGTGCTAGTGAGGCAATTGAAAACACATGCACAGTCCATGAAACACACAAAATAAAAGTTCTCCCAATGTAGAGACAGAACTTCAAAATTGGTACACCTGTTAAGGATGTCCTTAAATTACTAACCCAAAAAATACACTCTCTGAGCATGGCCAGAAAAATCCAAGTGCTGCTACATACACAAAAAGCAACAAAATAGAAAAACAAACTCCCCGAGCATGCCCAGACCAACAAAAATGCATTTCACACACCAAAAGCCACAGCAAAAAAACAAAGTCCCTGAGCATGCCCAGAACAACCCAAATGCAGGTAGCACAAAATAAGCCACCCCCTGTCCAAAATTAAGCACATCATCCAGCATTCTACAAAATTACAGATGGGACAAACACCCCCCGGTCCAGGGGGGGGGGGGGCAAACAAAGAGCCTAACATGGTCAAAAGTTAGACAACAAATACCATTGCAATCTATGGGAACTGACTTGTTAATTTTGCGAGTCCCACTTGGCTGGCTTATATTCTAGTTATTGGTCTTAAAATGGTCCCAGGTCCCACCCTGAAGGATATATATCAATGTCACCAATTTGGACAACCCCAAAAATGAAACAAGAGAAGTGCCTTAAAAAAATGCAAAATTGCTTAAAAGCTAGTAACTTGGGGGGGGGGGGGGGGGGCTTACTCTGCCTATAAAGTGGTGCATCTGTAGCATGTATCCAAAATGGTGCTTCAAAGATGTACGGCTTTAGAGAAAACTTATGTGGCGGCCATAACCCCTCGAGGGGGAGGGGCGGTCTTGAGATTTGCGCTTACCAGTTACCTCCTCGTGGCTTGTCGTGACTGTCCAGGGGTTCCCAGGGTTAGTACCCAACAACTTCAGATGCTGACACACAAAAGTCCTTTTCAAAGGATTTTATTCTGCAGTGGTAACATCCAACATAACACAGTCTCTGATGGGAAGAGAGGGCACGGGTGATAAACTCAGGCACTTTGAAATGCTGACATCCACTGAATGTCTCTAATCAGACCCAGAGAGTAGCCACTCGCAGCTGGGCAATTCACTGCCGGATAAACCTCTAGCCAGAGATCTAGCAGCCAACATGTGATCCGGAAACTTTGCAAAAATCTCTGCCCCAGACTAAATTGTAATTGAAGATGAATAGGGACCTTTCTTACAGTACCTGGAACTTTCTCTGTCTCCTTGGAAGTACTGTGGAAGTGTGGATTCTTTAGTGTCCATACAACTCAGCTTCCAGGCTCTTACTGAGTAGCCAGCTTATTGGCCCTCCTCCTCCCATGGTCACTTGTACGAGTTGCCGTGTCCCTCCACTACACTACTACTCCACGCCAAGACGCCTTGAATCCTCCTTCAGTTACTGGGCCTCAGGCTAGCCAGCTCCGAGACTCGGGAACAGACGGATCCGTGCCCCAGACCATGCGGGCCTATGAGGCTGGTCAGATTGACCATGCTTGCAGGACGGCAAATGCTCCTAGGCCCGGGACCCCTCGTGGGGCTACCCCGGTCCAGAAGTAGGAACCAAGAACTGCGGCCGAACCCCGAACCATGTGACTCCAGCACCTTAAGTACCCCTTCCCAGACTACGCAGCAGGGCCAGACGCGCCCAGTGATTGGCTCCGGGAAAGATTGGTACCCAAAACGTCCAACCAGGCATGGTTCTCAGCCTGCCATAGGTACCTCACTGCACCTATGACCAGGAAGAACCCTAGTACAGCCCAGCCAGACTGATGCCAAAGTAAACCTGTACAATTAACCCTCAGAACCCCATTCCAGTTCTGAGGAAAAACTACATTTCCACTTATAGCGCACACTTGTTAAAGTGTGACCGCTACACTTACAAATCTACATTGCAGCTGCAAGATTTTAACTCAAAACAAAAAATAGCCTGTCCTCCAATACATACAAGGCCATTTGGAGCTGTTAAGGCTTAAAATGAGAACCCCTGGGTGAAAAATGCCAGCCCCGGCCCGCCTCCTTGGGAAACTTGGAAAGAAATGGCTGCACATCCCGAAAGCCCGATTGCCTTTTATTGTTCACAAGGATGACACCAAATACACCAACATATGGTCACGTAGACACGTTTTACACATACATCTTGTGCTTAATCATTGAAGGGGGGGGAAGTCAACCAACTTGTTCCCATAATCAGGGAACAAGGGCCTCTTCCACACAACCCTAGGCTGGGGTTGTGGGGGGCTACAAACAAGGGGCTTTACGGAATGTGGAAAGCCCCTTTAACCACTTACCCACTGGGCACTTAAACCCCCTTCCTAACCAGACCAATTTTCAGCTTTCGGTGCTCTCCCACTTTGAATGACAATTACTCAGTCATGCAACACTGTGCCCAAATGATTTTTTTGTCCTTTTTTCACACAAATAGAGCTTTCTTTTGGCATTTAATCACCGCTGGGTTTTTTATTTTTTACGCTATAAATCAAAAAAGACTGAAAATTCGGTAAAAAAAAAAAAAAAAATTCTTTGTTTCTATTAAAATGTATTGCAGAGTGTTGGCAGAGTATTGCACAGTGCTGGCAGAGTACTGTCATTGAGCAGCTCTGTGGGCACTACACATCCAGCCCACAGTGCTGCTTCCCCCTCTCCGCTTCTCCCCTCTCACTGTACCGATCGGTACAGAGAGAGGAGGGAGGAACCGGCGTCATGACGTGACGCCGATTTGTTTACATGTGTTCGCTCTGTCATTTGACGGAGCGATCACGTGGTAAACGGCCGCTATCAGTGGGCGTTTACCGTGATCGGATGTCACGGATGTTCCCCAGGGGGCGCGTGGGAGCAAGGTTCTGGGAAGACGTCCCACGGACATCCACCCAGAATAAGCTGACCACGCTGTAGCCATCTTTCTGCTATGGCCCTGTCGGCATGTGGTTAAACTAGTGGGTACAAGGTGGCGTTGAGAAAAACTATGTGCATTGTCATCGTTGTTGTTCTCTTCACTTCGATCCATGAATGATTTTTTTATATCTACAGGACACTTGTTACATACAAGAATGTGTTTTGTTATCCTGGTAGCATTTGGAAATGCATATTTCATCTGACAATATTTGCAAATCACATTTTTCTTTTCAGAAGAACTTGTAATGTGAAAATGCCTCCATATGCTAGATGTTGGTCTCACCATTTTTCTGAGGGGAGTAGGAAATAAAAACAAGAAAAAAATTACTACTTTGCAAGAAGACACTAATCTATTGTTGTGGGGGTGGGGGAAGAACCAGATTACTGGTAATTAAATTATTATTTGCACAAAAGTTTATAAAGATAAACTAATGTAGTGAAATGATTCAGTTTCCTGGGTTCAGAATCAGATAACTGTAAACTCTTACCTTTTTTAATTAAGTATATACTTTCAGGTCC
Source organism: Lithobates sylvaticus (assembly GCA_028564925.1). NCBI lineage: Eukaryota > Metazoa > Chordata > Amphibia > Anura > Ranidae > Lithobates > Lithobates sylvaticus. The sequence continues at coordinate 268,942,150 of CM053030.1, forward strand.
TTTTTGTTGCTCTGTATTTTCTTCCAATGCTTTTGAGGCCTAGTGAAGAGGACAGAACAAACCAAACACACCCACTAACATGCAAAAGCAAAACTGAAACCTTTTTCTTGTTACAATAGCAGCACAGCACCTCCTAAAGGAAGAAATGCATACTGTTCTTGCATTGGAGGGTTCAGTTTGTTACCTAGGACTTGCTTGTCCTCACAGAAATTAGAATAACCTGATATCATACTTTTTTTTAGAAATGATTTGGAAAATATTTGAACACCCTGTCTCAAAATATTTTATTCATCATGTTAAAATAAAATATTCCACAATTTTTATTTTATTTTTTCAATTTTTGGCAAAAAAACAAAAAAGCCTACAGGAAAAAAACGGAAAAAAAATGTTTGTTTTTTTTTTCGGATTTTTCCGTTTTTTTTCCGGGCCTTCACATCTCTAGTCAAGAAAGGTGGCACTGTCTGCATATGCATTGATCATGTGCACCTCAATAAGGCTCTTCTGAGGCCTTATTACCCATTAAAAACTGTAGAGCAAGTGATCGCTGACATGCCACAGGCAAAGGTCTTCAGCATTCTAGATGCAAAATGTGTATTCTGGCAAATCCCTCTGGATGAGGAATCATCATTACTCACAACATTTATGACCTCATATGGGAGATACAAATGCCATATGGAATTTCAACGAAGCAAAGTCTTTCAGAGATGTATGGAACAGCTCTTTGCTTGACAGCCATGTGAAATAGTTGTGGATGATATCTTGATTTGGGGATCCTCCGTTGAAGAACATGACCGACAACTTAAATCAGGGGTCTTCAAACTACGGCCCTCCAGTTTTTTTAGGAACTACAATTCCCATCATGCCTAGTCTGTGAATGTCAGCGTTTTACAATGCCTCATGGGATGTGTAGTTCTGCAAAAGCTGGAGGGCCGTAGTTTGAGGATCCATGACTTAAATGCATACTAGACCGTGTCAGAGCCATCTATATTTAGCTCAAACCTACCAAATGTCACTTCTAGGTCTTAGAGGTGTCAGGGAAATTGTATGCATAATCATGCACAAAGACGTGCAGGAAGATGTGCACTTGCTAATAGGAATTCTTAAGTAACAACTAGAGGTTCTGTAATTCGCACGCATGCGCATAAGAATTAGCGAGTGACAACTAGACATTCCTGACTTGCTAACGTGTCTGCGCACGTGTGCAAGCGCATTAGCGTGAGTACTTGCCTATTTAAACTGGCTACATAGACTAAAAGATTTCTGAGTGGTCGTCAGCTTCTACGGTCTGTGACCTGATCCTGTGCTTGCTCTTGTGTATACCCGGCCTGTTTGACTCTGCTCATTTCTGATACCTGATTGCTGACCCGGCTTGTGACCCGACTCTGCCTTCTGCCTGGTGTTCCGGTACCTTCTCTGCTCACCTGATAGCGACCCTGGCTTAGCCATGACTCCTCTCTGGATCCGATTCTGTACCTCTGCTGCTTGGCCATTACCAACTTCTGCCTGCCTGACCACCAGAGACCCTGCATCCGCCTGCTTTCCAGCTTGGTTGCTGTCTGCTGTCCTGCACCTGATGCTGTGTACCTGTATCTGGCAGTCCACCAGTCTGCCTGCTGTCCTACACCTGTTGGCGTGTACCCGTATCGGCCAGTTCATTAACCTGCCCACTGCTTGGCACCTGCTGCAAGTATCTCCTCTCCAGGATCTCCAACCAGGCACCCGTGCCACTCCGTGTCCTGTTATATCCTGTCATCACCTACAGGAGAAACAGTACAGGAGGTGTAAGAGAAAGTCCTCCCGTCAGTTCGGCCTCAACCAGGTATGTGACAGTTGGACACCTTCTCACTACAGTGAGATAACATCTCCACTCCGTCAGCTTCTGCACCAAGATGCTGACTGGTGTTGGATTGAACAACATGCTGTTGCTGTGAATACATTGAAAGCACATTTAACTAGTCCACCTATCCTACTGTATTTTGATGTGCATAAGCCGGTGGTATTATCTGCTGATTATTCCCATTATGGTCTTGGCGCAGTCTGTCTTCAAGAGCCTGTGGCTTTTGCATCAAAATCCCTCACTGAGACTGAAGCACGCTATGCACAAATTGAGAAGGATTTATTGGGACTAGTATTTGCCTGTGTAAAATTCCATGATTATATCTATGGCCCCCCTGTGACTGTGGAGACGGATTATCAGCTACTCATAACCATACTGAGAGAACCCCTGCACACAGCATCTGCACGCATTCAGCAAATGATGTTAAAGCTTGAACGCTATCACCTGAATGTAATCTATAAATGAGGCCGTGAACTTTTTGTTGAAGATGCTCTTTCACGTGCACACCGCCCCACTTCTAATAACTCTGGAGTTATTGAGGATTATGATGTATTGGCTCTGGATGGGATGTTGTCATGCATAAGAATTCAGGAACTAAAGCAAGAAAAACAGGCAGATGCCACCTGTCAGTGCCTCATGGACATCATTGTTAATGGGTGGCCTGGCTCCTTTAAGGAAATCCCACATGATTTTTCGACCATTCTACTCTGAGGGATGAATTGACAGTGGATGATGGATTAATCCTGCGTGGTCAGAGATATGTAATCCCTCACTCTCCAGAAATACTACTTGAAACAGCTCCATCAAGGGCATCCTGGCATTCACTCCACTAAGAGAAGGATATGTGAAACCATGTTTGGCCCACTATATACACTGACATTGAAAGAGAAGTTTCCAGATGTGCCCCATGCAATGCTCAAAGACAGCACCAGATGAGAGAACCGTTAACTCTTCTCCAAATACCTGACAGACCATGATCTATCACAACAGCTAACATATTTGAGTGGTCAAACAAGGATTACCTGGTTTTGGTAGATTTGTTCTTTGGCTGGTGGGAATATGATGTCCTCCCAAATACTTCCAGTAACACAGTGATCAGGACATTAAAGTGGATATTCTCCACACATGGAATTCCCTATCAATTGATGACTGACAATGCATTTTGAAGTAGAGAATTCAAGAACTTTGCTCACCAATGAGATTTTTAGCATGTCACTAGCAGTCCCAATTACCCCAGATCCAATGGTCTTGCAGCGTGTAGTGTAAGATCAGCCAAGCATCTCCTAGAGAAATGTGCACATGATGGTTCTGAAGTTTATGCAGCCCTACTCAACCTCTGCAACACACCTAGGGATGGCATGCCTTCTCCAGCACAATGTTTACTGTCACGACGAACCAGGACTCTGATTCCCATGGTCCCATCCCAGCTCCTGCCAAAAGTTGAGACTGATGTGCAGACTGCTTTATTTACACTCAGGCAAAAAGGAAAGATAAGCCATGACAAATCGGCCAGACGCCTTTCCCCTCTGGAGCCTGGGCAGGTGGTAAGGATGAAGACAACCCGTGGGTTTGACAAACTGGCCACGGTTCATGGAAAGGCCTGCCAACCAAACGGCTATGCTGTGCATTCTGATGGTAGGACCTATGTAAGGAACTGCCGTCACCTCCCACCTCCTACAGGTACCTGAATCATACTGTACTGCCCATGTGCCTATAATCACTTTAGGACCCCAAGCACAGCCGTCTGCTGCTGTGCCAATTGACACTTCCACCAACGGATGTAACACACAACCACAACAAAATTATGACGGCAACAGGCAAGAGGTTTCAGACTCGCAAGCCCCACAAGTTGTTACTCAATCCGGAACAGTGTGTAAACCCAATCCAAAGTTCCAAGACTTTATCACACACTGACTTTTACTTTTTTTTTTGTTCCTTGCTATGCTGCACTCCTTGTTGGTTCTATATTACACTTTATTTATATATGCAAAAACCTTTCTTTAAAAGGGGAAAGATGTAGAATATGTGTGTGTTGTATTTACCTGGGGGTGGGAACAGGAAGTAGGAAGTTAGGAAGGGAAACTAGAGAACATAGGTTTTACATGTGGATCTCCGCTGACTGGAATAAACAAGTTCTTCACAAGATTCATCTGACTATTCATCATTGCTTCCACAAAATCTACAGTAGTTTAGCAAAAGACAACTGGGCAGTGCTGCTCTTGTTCAATCCATAAAAATACTGTGTGTTGCCAAAACAGGAGCCGAGTGAAATTCTTGCAGATCAACAGGTATAATTCTGTAATTACTAGGTCTTTTATAGTGGAATTCTTGGATAAAATGATCTAATCTTAAAACTGCTTCCACCTCCTTTCTAACAGCTGTGCTAACTACCCTGTAAAAGAAAGATGCATATACTTACCTATTCTCAGGCCATTCTGGTCAGGTCATGTGATCTCTCCTGTGTCAGCCAGTGTCGGGTACAGGAAAGAGTAGAGAGCACTCCGACAACGGCTAGAATGCCTGAGTGCCTGAGCAGTGCCGCCACCCAAAGGCTTATTATGGGCCATTCATTGCTGTTGCTTTCCCCTCTCCTTTGAAGCCGCTGCTAGCTGACAGAAAGGAGTTGATCACATAACTTGACAAGAATAGGTAGGTATATGCATCTTTAATTCTACAGGCTAGTTAGTAGCGCTGTTAGAAATGGGATGGAAGCAGTTTTAATTTAAGTTTTATCCCGGAATTCCACTTTAAGGGATTAAACATGGGAAAATACACACATATTGCAAAGCTGTACTTTGTTTATTTGCCCTACATTTACTTATGGAAGTACACAAATGAACATATGTAATGCTACTAGGGCAACTTGAGTCTATATCCATAAGCAAAAGTATAGGTTCCAAAGTAATAATATGAGCTATTGTACAAAACTCTCAGCTGCAATGATTATCTACAGTTTGATAAAAGTGGAAAAACCTTTTAAAGGAGAAGTTCTCGGCTCACAGAACTGGTTTAGGCTCAGGCAGGAGTGCGACAATGAAGTCAGGATCCGCCCACATGCCTGGACTGGTACCTGGCTCAGTCTCTCAGTGATCCGCTGAGAGGCTAAGCCAGCTGGTCCTGCCCCTTCCACAGCCCAGTACTCCAATGTGCGCGGTGGGCAGAGCACAGAGCTGCTGACTGACAGTCACCAGCTCTTTGCTCAGGGAGCCCTGAGAACCGAGAGATCAGCGGTGTTTGATCACTCGTTTTTCAGTCTTATAGCCAGCGGGGGACAAATGCAGCATCGAACCAATGCTGCATCCAACTACTGTAGGTAAGTATGATTCTGCAAAAAAGAAAAAAAAAACATACTTCTCCTTTAAATATGGTCCCTTATACAATATATAGCACCTAAACTAGCAAGGCGAGAGATAAGAACAATCTTGAAGCTCTCCAGGTCACTTTCAAGGGAAATCCTTGCTTCCTTGCTAGGAAAAAGGAAAAAGATGGCTAAAAATAGCAGCATGCAGTAAAATATCAGGGGAATTACAGAAGTTGGAAAACAGCAGTCTAATCCTATCTGTTCCCTGCAGTGCATATCACATATGCTGCAAATCCCTGGAGGTGACAAAATGAAAACAATAGCATAACAGCAGTGTACTAAAAATGGGAAATTCTTACAATACGTGGTAAACAAATGGGCAATTGCGACAATACTCAGGCAACAAATATGCAGTCGTAACAATGTGTTAACATCAAATTGCATAAAGTGCGCCCGGGTGCCAGGGCCTTAAATAGGCTTTGGCTGACCCAAGATGCCCTCCAGAGTCACATGGGGAAACAGCATTCAACCGGACTGCTTCCCCAGTGACCCAGGAAAACACAAGAGGAACCGGGTTCCTCCTGACTTCCTCTCCAGCTGCAGAGACACTGCGGTTGAGCGCCACCTCCAGTGGAGAAAATAAACTGCACCTGCCTACAAGCCAATAATAGTGGAGGTGAAGGGATATGGCTGAAGTTGGAATACATCTCTTAGTCTTAGATGGTCCTTTTTCCCCTTGGACAGCAGCAGCTGGTGAGAGAACGGCTTTGTGCTTCTAGTGAGGTCCTTGGAAGCCAACGTTGGAAAACCATGGACAAAAAGGGCATAGGAAAAACAATTTACTTCGAAAACTCTATCAAAGTTTGTTGTTCCATCTCTACATGTAGATGTTTTTACAGGGTGAAACACGTTAATAAAGGTGCTGAGCTTGTAGGATGGTAAACACCAAATTGAGAAATAAACTATTTGCATGCTTCTGGAGAAAGCGGTTGTGCAGCCTGTACTTCTTGATTTTGGATTTCGAGTAAAAGACGTACGCTTGTGGGATCATGCTTCCGTGCCAGGCATCATCAACATGGTGACACCTGCTGCAGTGCCTATCTTCATAGTTGAATGGCCTTAGGGAGAAGGTAGAGGAGACAGCACAGCCTGCACTTACGCTTGTTGCTCTCCTCTACTCCAGTGCTGTCCTGCCGCTCCTAGCTTACAAGAGCAGGGACCTTACTGGTGCTTCTCCTGTCAGCCTAACAGTAGCCCAGAGACCTGGCAAGAACACTGATTAGGTCAGGAAAGTTCCCAGCCATGAGTATGTCTGGTGCTGGTAAAGTGAGAGATGGACACAGAGTGCAAGGAATAATAGACCATAAAGGTTACCACTCTATATATCATGTCACCATTGTGGTCAGCACTTAAACTAAACGTATAAAAAAATAAAAAAATATTGTGAGCAGGCAAGCACTTTATTACAGAATAGGTGTCAGGAATCAACTGCAAGGAGACCAGACACGTAGCTACACCTAGGAACTAAGACCAAACAAACAAAGTATATATCCTTAAAGTGATATTTATTTACAGTGAAACACAGCAAACAATGAACACAGCAAACAATAAACATGAACAACCACAAGAACCAACCCCACTGACAAAATCACTAACCAACAGAACTAAACACTAAGTACAACTATATAGGTATATATAGGGGTACAGGGAATGCAGGGATACAAGGTAGGGGGGATCACAACTGGGTACTGAGCAGAGGAAGGCAGAAGCAAGGCAGAGGGGTGCAGCCTGGATCAGGCTAAGCATCAGGAACAACAGGCAGCAAGGAAGAGATCAGAATCGTGATGCACCTGGGAAAAGGAAGAGCCGCCTTACATAACCACCTGCCCTCTGGAAACAGGTGTGGTTGATCAGGACTTGCTGGCTTCTGGGAGACACCTGCTGGTGGACACAGGAACTGCAGCAAACAGCCGAGAGCAGCACAGTGCCACCAGCAGGTGAACTCAATCCTAACATCAGGTATGCTATTTCTCTTCTGCAATAACACACACCGTCTATTCATATACTTCTATTGAATGTACACTGAGCTGTTCATGCACATCTCAGCATATTCCTGGCACACTGCAATGGTGCTGGAATGAATTACTTACTCCTGTGTGCATGTGCAGGAGTCACATCATTCCCCACCAGCCAATCAAGAGGCTGAAAATTGTGCACCCAGAAGAAGCCCAATGAGAAGATGAACATAAAAAATTAAAAGAAATAATCATTTAGTAGTAGACAATCACAAAACAACTAGTTACAAGAGAAGACAAGGAAAAAAATAAAAAAAGGTGAGTATCTGCTCACTGTAGTTCTGCTTTAATTTGTGAAATTTCAATCATGCATCAGTACGAAGGGAGTTATTGATAAAAGCAGGGCTGTCAGAGGCTGATGCCACCCAAGGGAGCCATTGTTGCCAATCCCCGCCGTGAGTGGTAGTGTATGTGTGCGTCCAACACACACAGTCAGCTTAGTGACAACTGAGCCTGTTAAAAGTGCAGACTTAGGAAAATCTGCTTAGTGATGCTAACTGGCCACTGCGTCTTTCATACAGTCAGGTGCAGTGACTGGTAGTGCTGTGCTCAATGGCGTTGAACCTGCACTTTTAATAGGCTCCCCAATATTGAAAAGGCCGGTTGCTGCTCCTGCCTGTGTGACAGGTGCAGCGGCCAGGCAGGGAGCTCAGTAACGCAGAGCCTCAAAAGGCCTCGTATGTGACATGACCCTGCTTGAAATAAGAGTAGAAGTGAATTGGGTGTTTCGTGGATATTTCACCACACTCTTGCACTAATAAGCGCCTTTCAATCTTATGATACAATGCGTCATCCGATCGTATGTCTCCCTGGATCCCCATTGCCAAGAACAGACATTACCACAAGTCTCACGTCATCATCTCAGCATCGGCCCCCTTCAATGGGCCAGTTTCCTTCTTTTATTCACAGAATTACAAAAGGGATTACAAAGGATTATGACCTCACAGGAAATTGAATGACCATATAAGGATTTGAAACAATACAATGGAGAAGGAGGTGGTGTCTACACAGACAGCCAATAAAGACATTTGTTTTCCTTCAAAAGAACCAATCACAGACCTGTATACTTTCAAATAGGTTTAGCAAACTGGCATGCACAACTGACAATTCCGTTGATAGTAATCCTTAGTACACATTGTTCGAAGAGAACAATGTGTACCTGGATTATGCTACCTTCCCTGTGGATGGAAGATTATCTGCAGATGTACGCCGTCAATCCCAGCATGTGCTGATCAGACACAGCAGAGACGATGAGCGCACATCTGCACACAACAGACCCTTGCAAAGCAAACACATGCCCCCCGGACGAACGTCTGTGCAATGCACAGGGGCCCCTTCGCCGGCTGACACACCCCCACTCCGCAAACATCTCTTTCCAATCCCAGGAAGTTATCCACTACTTAACAGGTCTCAACCAGCGTCAGTCTGCCCCAGTCAGCTCTTTAGAGCAGGCTGGGACAGACTGAAAACTCGGGACTCTTATGACAAAAATACATCTAAAACATCTTCATAAAATTTTCCCCAACAGTTCCTTCTTTTTGTCATGTGATCCCATGTGTCCCTTGATGAATCTTGATATTCTTCTTACACCTGGCCTTACAGTCCATAAAAAGGAAAACACGGCTTGACATGGAGACTCTGTTCTTCAGTGGAGATGACATGGTGAGCTGTAGTAAACGCTGGTCGGTCTGGGATCCTCTGTGTCTTGTTTGCAGGTCGGGCGTCTTGGGCGTCTCGTTGAGGAAGATGTGGTCATCTGCTCAGGCTCTGGTCACGCGTCCAAATCAGGCAACAGGAGCACCTCATCACAATATATATAAGGAATAGAAACAAAAACAACATGAGTAAATATACCCCTACTTCCTTCAACTATGATCCGCTGCAAAAATAAAAATTAAATCACCACAGATTCCCAGACCGTTAAAAAGGCACACTTGTGGGCTGGGCTACCTAGTTATCCCGATACCGAAGCTGGTGAGAACCAGAGCTATTGTCAAAATTATAATTAATTTTACCCTCTAGAAATGTATCGATAAATTCCATTTACAAGTGTCTGTTTGGAGTCTTTACTACAACTCTTTGTCACAACTCCTCACACCAATATGCCTGTGTATCATACACCGCTGTCATCACTGGGGCACTAGAGCTCCATGGAGACTCAGGCTAGACCCAACCATGTGTCCTGTTCACTTTCTTAGCTAGTTGGAAAATACAAATTTTCAAAATATAAATAAAGATACTTCTCTTCCTTGTTGTCTTGTTCATCAATCTTCTCTGCAACGACCCAGTCACCTGTCACCTGTCACAAACTTGGCTAGAATTAGAGTGGTTAGTATCATTGGTTTGAAAAATTGTCATTCTCAGCATTTTCATCCCCCCCTTTTCCTCATCTTTACAAAGTGGAGGAAGACATGCAGGGTTTAGAATGGTGCGGAGCCTCAGAAACTCCTTGGACCTGAAATGATACTTATACACACAAGTTATTACTCTGTCATTCTTAAACAATACAACATTTGTGTACATTCGTAAATAGTCAATGACATTAGTCGAAACCGATAATAGCTAAACCCTCTGTAACCCTTATTTTCACGTTCTTACTAAAATACAACACCCGCTGTCGCGGTAGGTTCAGACTTATTCTTGTTACCACATACAACATGACACAACTAAAACTTGAGACAACCATTTTGATACAAATGTGGGGGAGATATTTCATAGTTCCTAAATAAAAAATAAAAAACAACCAAATGGAATGCTGCCTTTACTCTTAGCGATAGAAAATAATACATACAATGGGACAAACACGAGAACATCTCAGAATATTGTATGGACCAGCCACACAAAGTTCTGGAATGGGCATCTGAATTTTAAGCACAGTTCCTCCTCTGAGAATCACAAAAGCATGTACTACACATCCATTAATGCACTCATCATTACAGATTTCTGAAGCCACAGCTGAACTACTTCCAAAATATTTTTTTATTCTGGGGTCTCGTACCACCAGACATCAAAAATACCTTTTAAAGGAATACACCTTACTGTACCCTCTGACCATATATGTCACACTTTAAGGGGTCTCATGTCCGGAGCCCCAAACCCAGATCTCATGTGTAAGGCATTTCTCTCCTACATCTAAAAATCATAATTTTTTTTGCTAGAAAATTACATAGAACCCCCAACACATTATATATGTTTTTTTTGAGCAAAGACCCTAGAGAATACAATGGCTGCTGTTGCAACTTTTTATCTTGCACGGTATTTGCGCAGCAATTTTTCAAACGTGTTGTTTTAGGGAAAGACACTGTTTTGTGCTTTAAAAAAAAAAAAAAAAAAAAAAAAAACAGTAAAGTTAGCCTAATGTTTTTGCATATTGTGAAAGATGAAGTTACGCTGAGTAAATAGATACCTAACATGTCACGCTTCAAAATTTCACACGCTTAAAAATCCCCATAGGCGACGCTTGAAATATTTTTACTGGTTACATGTTTTTTTTCATATGTGGGCGGGACTTACGTATGTGTTCGCTTCTGCGTGCGAGCACAGGGGGACAGGGGCACTTTAAAAAAAAAATTATTGTTAATTATACTCTTTTTTTTTATTTATTTTTTGACACTTTTTTGAAAAAAATCTAAATTTTTGATCACTTTTATTCCTATTACAAGGAATGTAAACATCCCTTGTAATCGGAATATGACATGACAGGTCATCTTTATAGTGAGATATGGGGTCAGTAAGACCCCACATCTCACCACTAGTCTGGGAAGCCTGAAATAAAATTAAAAAAACGATCACCGCTTCCCAGCCGAAGCGGCACCGTTTCTTTGAATGCAGAGGCCGGGCGTGACATCATAACATCGCGCCCGGCTTCCCGACTGTCTGTAGCTATAGGCATCATTCAGATATACCAGCTCAAAGTCCGTCACGTCATATGACGGCGGGCGGCGGTTAAAAACAGTATTTTTTGCTATAAAATTACTTACAATCCCCAAACATTATATACATTTTTTTTCAGCAGAGGCCCTAGAGAATAAAATGGCGATTGTTGCAATATTTTATGTCACACTGTATTTGCGGAACGGTCTCTCAAAAGCAATTTTTTTGGGCAAAAATACACAATGATTTAGGGTGCAGGGGGATGTTACGTCGAGAATCATGATCTTTATTCTGAGCAATTTCTCATTTTATCCAGAACCATGCAGCTCTAAGACATTATATGTATATACAGTATCTCACAAAAGTGAGTACACCCCTCACATTTTTGTAAATATTTTATTATATCTTTTCATGTGACAACACTGAATAAATTACACTTTGCTACAATGTAAAGTAGTGAGTGTACAGCTTGTATAACAGTGTAAATTTGCTGTCCCCTCAAAATAACTCAACACACAGCCATTAATGTCTACACCACTAGTAACAAAAGTGAGTACACCCCTAAGTGAAAATGTCCAAATTGGGCCCACCATTATTTTCCAGCACTGCCTTAACCCTCTTGGGCATGGAGTTCACCAGAGCTTCTCCGGTTGCCACTGGAGTCCTCTCTCACTCCTCCATGATGACATCACGGAGCTGATGGATGTTAGAGACCTTTCACTCCTTCACCTTCCGTTTGAGGATGCCCCACAGATGCTCAATAGGGTTTAGGTCTGGAGACATGTTTGGCCAGTCCATCACCTTTAACGTCAGCTTCTTTAACAAGGCAGTGGTCATCTTGGAGGTATGTTTGGGGTCGTTATGTTGGAATACTGCCCTGCGGCCCAGTCTCTGGAAGGAGGGTGGTCATGCTCTGCTTCAGCATGTCACAGTACATGTTGGCATTCATGGTTCACTAAATAAACTGTAGCTCCCCAGTTCCGGCAGCACTCATGCAGCCCCAGACCATGACACTTCCACTACCATTGCTGACTGTAGGCAAGACACACTTGTCTTTGTACTCCTCACCTGGTTGCCACCACACATACTTGACACCATCTGAACCAAATAAGTTTATCTTGGTCTCATCAGACCATAGGACATGGTTCCAGTAATCCATGTTCTTAGTATACTTGTCTTCAGCAAACTGTTTGCAGGCTTTCTTGTATAGCATCTTTAGAAGAGGCTTCCTTCTGGGACAACAGCCATGCAGACCAATTTGATGCAGTTTATGGCATATGGTCTGAGCACTGGCAGACTGACCCCCCACCCCTTCAACCTCTGCAGCAATGCTGGCAGCACTCAAACGTGACCGTCCATTTCCCAAAGACAACCTCTGGATATGACACTGAGCATGTGCACTAAACTTCTTTGGTCGACCATGGCGAGGCCTGTTCTGAGTGGAACCTGTCCTGTTAAACTGCTGTATGTCTTGGCCACCATGCTGCTGCTTAGTTTCAGGGTCTTGCCAATCTTCTTATAGCCTAGGCCACCTTTATGTAGAGCAACAATTCTATTTTTTAAGATCCTCAGAGTTCTTTGCCATGAACCTTGTAACACTAATGAGTCACATGACACCGGGGAGGGAAAATGGCTAACTGGGCCCAATTTGGACATTTTCAGGGGTTAGGGGTGTGGCTGCGTGTTGAGTTATTTTGAGGGGACAGCAAATTTACACTGTCATACAAGCTGTACACTCACTACTTTACATTGTAGCAAAGTGTAATTTCTTCAGTGTTGTCACATGAAAAGATATAAAAAAATATTTACAAAAATGTGAGGCGTGTGTGTATATATATATATATATATATATATATATATATATATATATATTTCTATCGATATATAGATAAATAGATATAGTAGGATTTGCGAGGGATTGTGGTGATGCAATTGGCCAGCTTGAACATGTATTGCAATGTATGTGAACTAAAAATCCCTATTTTATGCAGATTGCTAGAAAGGGTGTTTAGCAGTGTGTAGTGTGTTCATTCAGAGTTTTTTAAATTCAGAATTATCTTTCGTACATAGGTGCCCCCTGATAGGTGCGCTTACATTTGTGTTTATATGTGGGGGCAGGATGGGCTTAACCTGAAAGAATTTTAGGAGCTTGGGTGTAACTTTATTTTTTGACTTTTTTTTTTACTTTCACTAAACTTCATTCATATCATATAGGGGACCAAAGGTCCCCTATGTGAGAATAAATGTATTATTTCTAATGGGACACATCTCCCTGGCTTTCAATCAAAACTAATGGAGTGTAGATTTTGTTCCATTAGCTTATTCCCTGGCCACAAGAGCCAAGATGTTTTACACGTTGCTTTTGGGTGAATTCTGGGCCTGCTATGTTGGTCCTAGACCCACAGGCAGTACAGCAGAGCCTGAGAACCATGATGGGAGCAGTTGCGGTGGGGGTGCCCACTCCAGGGATCACAGAAATTTATTTGGCTGCTATATAGTTGGTTATATAGCCAAGATGTGCCATGCTGATATACTTGTACCCCAAAAGACTGAGTGCTGTAATAAAAGCAAAAGGTGCTTCAACAAAAGTATTAGTTTAACCATTTGCCCACTGTGCACTTAAACCCCCTTCCTAAGTAGGCCTATTTTAAGGCTTTCAGCACTCTCACATTTTGAATGACAAATACTCAGTCATGCAACACTTAACCCATATGACATTTTTGTCCTTTTTTCCATATAAAGCTTTCTTTTAGCAGTATTTAATCACCACTGGGTTTTTTATTGTTTGCGAAAATACCAAAAATTGTGTTTTAAAAAAAAAATACCTGTAAAATCCATTTCTTTGAAGTACATCAGGGGACACAGAGCCAACGTAATTACTATGGGTGTTTAACAGGCCATCTTCAGGTAATGGACACTAACACACTAAATTAAAAAGTGCACTCCCTATATAACCCCTCCCACTGGTGGGCGTACCTCAGCTTTGTAGCAAAGCAATATAGGTGTATACCAAAGAAAGGAGGGACCTCTGTGTCCCCTGATGTACTTCAAAGAAAAGGATTTTACAGGTAAGCGGTTATAAAAATCCTATTTTCTTATAATATATCAGGGGATACAGAGCCATAGTAATTACTATGTGGGATGTCCCATAGCAATGCCAACTGAAGAGAGGGAGACACCAATAGTAGTGCACCAAGAGACTAGAGGACTCATACTGCAGCCTGCAGTACACTGCGCCCAAAGGTGATATCCTCATGATCTTTTACATCTACTTGATAGAATCTGGTAAATGTATGGATTGAAGACCAAGTTGCGGCCTTGCAGATCTAAGCCATGGAGGCTTAGTGATGCACTGCCCCCAAAGCCATAACAGCCCTAGAGGAGGGCGTTTTGATTGAATAGTGTAGAAACTACCTCTTAAACCATAAGCTAGAACGATTACTTGTCAAATCCATTTAGAGTAGTGGATTTCCATGCTGCCTGTCCTCTTTTAGGACCTTCAGGCAATACGAATAAAACATCCGTTTTCCGAATCTGAGCAGTCGTCTTTAAGTAGACTGCTCTCACCACATCAGAGAATGTAGTGGTGATGCACTGCCCAAGAAGCATTAGCGGCCCCGGCGGAGTGCGCTTTAAAATGAAAAAAGGAGGAATTCTCTTCAAGTCAAAAGCTTAAACAATCACTTGACAAATCCATCTAGAAATCGTAGATTCTGATGCTGCCTATCCTCTTTTAGGACCGTCAGGCAACAAAAACAAAAAACATCTGTTTTTATGCATCTGAGCAGTCACCTTTTAATACATCTTGACCGATCTCACCACATCAAGAGAATGTAGTGACCTTTCGTTCAGAGAACGAGGTTCTGAAAAAATGAAGGCAGAACAATATCCCGGTTTAAATGAGAAAAAATAAAAACCTGACACTACCTTCGGAAGGAAATTAGGATGAGGCCGCAATACAACCTTATCCTTAAGAATAATCAAATATGACTCTTTACAAAAAAGAGCAGCCAACCCCAATACTCTTCTTTCAGTTTCCAGGGAAACCAGGAAAATATATGTTCCTTGTCAAGAGGACAAAAGGGAAAATCCCATATTGGCTCAAAAATTAGTAAAGCCGACAGGACTAAATTTTAAGTCCCAAGGTTGACCTAACTGGAGGATTAATCCACGTTTCCCCCTGAATAACAATATGAACCCCATCTGTAGGAATTGAAGGATCCTACCTATGACATATTTCCTGGGGTGCCAACCCCTGGATACACACCAGGAGACATATGCCTTCCAGACTCAGTATATGACACTGGAGGCCCGCTTCCTAGCATAACCAAAGTAGAAACTACTGAAGCGGACAGCCCCCAATCTGATTTTAGAATGTGGGTCTCAATAGCCAAACAGTTAAACTTAGCGTTTATATGGAAGGATGGAACACTGGACCTTGGGAAATGAGGTCTGGCCACAATGGTAAAGACCACGGATCCCCTACCACCATCCTTTTGATCTCGGCAAACCAAGATCTCCTGGGCAACGCTGGGCCACAAGAATCACCTCCTTCCCTTCTTGCACGATCCTGCAAAGAAGGTGCGGAAGCAGAACAGGAGGGAAAGCATAGATCAGAGAAAACTGATCCCATGGAAATACCAAGGCATCTGTTTCGTATGCCATTGGATCCCTTGTCCTTGACACAAAGTTGTCGATCTTGTTGTTGAACCCGGAAGCCAATAGATCCACGTCCGCAACTCCCCATCCTTGGCATATTGACAGAACAATGCCGGGCTGAAGGAACAATTCTCCCGGAAACAATAGTTGGCGACTCAAGTAGTCCGCCTGCCAATTCTCTATCCCTGGAATGAAAATTACTGATAGACAAGGAATGTTGCTTTCTGCCCAAGACAGAAAATAATTCACCTCTTGCCCCCTTGGTGATTGATATAAGCCACAGCTGTGGCATTGTCGGATTGGATCCTGACAAGACAATTCTGTAGTCTGAGCGTCCAGGCCTCCAGGGCCAGGCGTACTGCCCGAATCTTCTAGAATACAGATGGGCAAGGTCATCTCTGATCTGGACCATTTCCTTTGGACAGACGCTTCCAGGACTGCTCCCCAGCCCAAAGGGCTGGCATCTGTTACCACCTTCCGGGTAACTGGTAGAAAGGATCTTCCTTTTGAAGATTCTTGGATATCAACCATCAATTGAGGCTCTGACGCACTTTGGCGCATAAACGCAACGGGAAGTCCAGAGTTTGGATCTTCTTGTTCCAAGTTGACAGGATACTGTTTTGCAGCAGTCTTGAATGGAACTGCGCATAAGGAACGGCCTTGAAGAAGCCACTATCTTTCCTAATAAACACATGCAAAGATAAATAGAAGGATTCTTCTTTGTTTTGACCCACCGAATCAGTTCTTTTAAAGGAACCAATTCTTTCCTGGGGTAAAAATACCCTTTAGTGGACTGTATCTATGATCAGCCCTAAGCACTGCAATCTCCTTGATGGTTTTAAGGAGGATCTTACTAGGTTGAGGATCCAACCAGACTATTCTAGGTAGCTGACTGCGGTAACCAGACCTTGGTTTAAGCGGGTTACCGACTGACCTATCAAGACTAGATCGTCTAAGTAGGCTAGTATCGTTATACTTTGAGCCCTTAACCTGGGTAAAAGAGGGGCCAGGATCTTTATACACACTCGAGGTCCAGTAGCTAGCCCGAAAAGGTAGAGCTACAAACTGGAAATTAAGATTTTCTACCTTGAAGCGTAGAAATTTCTGGTGAGCGGGGAAGATCGGCACATGGAAAAAAGCATCCTTGATGTCGATAGATGCCAGAAGTTCTCCCCCTTGTAGGAAGGGGACTACTGATCGGATAAATTCCATGTGGAGAGAAAGACTTATTTTTCTCTGGATCCTTAGGAATGTTTGATCTGAGAAAAAACGAGGAGACGGGAACTCTTGGAACTCCAGATTGGAGCTATTGAGGAAGTCCTCCATTCGTCTACCTGTCAGATCCATGAGAACTGCAGAAGAATTCCCCCTATTGAGCTAGCGGGGCGCATCCTGATAAGGAGGTTACAGTATCTTGTAGGTTTTCCTCCCCCAAGACCTCTTTTTGTCCCTGGGGTTAACTCTGAGGATTACCTCTTTTTGTCCCTGGGGTTAACTCTGAGGATTACCTATTGAATCTGATGGTGGAAGCCATCGTGACTGCCTGGAGGTTGATGCCCCTGGCACAAAAGTAGGAGCTTTTTAAAAATATATTTACTCCTTTACTTAAATGAAAAAAAGGGGGTACTTTTCCACTAGAATTTCTTTGGATGAATTATCCAAACAACCTCAAATAGCTGTTCCACCGCAAAAGGAAGACAAGCCAGGAGTTTCTGCATGGTGAAAGGAAGTTTATCCTCCGCTGATGTGCGTTCCTGCACTCATGCGTTTAGCGGTTTGTGTTTAGCAACAATGTGCACAGAACCGTGTATAGCACCTGGTATTCCCAGGCTGTACAGGTACAAACCACCATAGGCATCTCAGCAGTTGTGTGTTTGACTAGTTTATAAGCCAGAACCTGCATGAGAACCTTGTGGAAGTTCTACAAAAGGAACTCACAAGCAATTATTGCAAGCATAAAGCTGCCAGAATTCTGGGCCTGCTGAGCAGGATCCTAGAACACCTGTTAAACTGGCCTCACAACGATTAAAAAATTACTGTCAGCCAGGAGAAAAACGTTTTTTTTGTTTTTATTTAACAGGAATTCCAACTTTATTTGTCGGATTAGGATTTTAAGGGAGGTGCGCCAATCAAAGAAAGGTATATGTGTCCTTAAGCACCTTACAAAACTCCGTTTGAAGGAACTTGTTATATGTTACTACTGTCAGCTGTGGATCCCTTTAGGGTCAAATGAGTCCTGTGGTGGATAGAGTAGGGTAAAATAACGGTTGGCATCAATTAAATTGACTCTAATGTCTATACAATATTGCTAAGTACTCCTATGCAGACGGATGAGTGTTCTTAAACAATCCTAAGCCAAAGAATTTTTTCTTACAAAGGCGTTTTTGCAACACAATCCCAATTCTGTGAAAGAAAACCAAATCCTCCTAATCATATAAAACCCAATCCTGTGAGGAAATTTTTTTTTTTACAAAATATATATATGTGTGTGTCTATAATCCTGTAAAGGAAAAACTATGTGACCAGGCCACTATACGTGTATATCTATAATCCTGTGGAGGGAAATTTTATACAACCAAACCACACTTTTATCCAAAAAAAAACAGAAACAAACCAGCACACAAAATTCTATGTTTTGTTGTGCCGTGACACAAATCCCCCCTCCCCTTCTGTGCTCTCACTCCTGCAAAAAGAAATTCAAAAAATGTCCAAATTCTCGAATTCCATGTGCCACAGAAAATTGTTAATAATAATGTGCAACATAAAAGAAAAAAGGTCTGCTTAAATATAAAGAAAGTCCATGTGCTGACACCACTGTCATTTAAATCGATCCGTGACAGATTAATTCCACTTAAATGCACCACTAGTGATTAACTCCTTGGCAGGTTATGTGTATCACCCTTGTGTGAATCCACCACCACTCAAAAATGGCCACTCACCAGATTTAGGTGAGTTTTTGGCGTTTGGTTAATTTATCTGGATAACCACTCCTTTGCTCGGATTTGTCCTCACTCAGGGGTCCGAATTGCGTTTTTTGCAGGGGATAGCCTCCATGCTCCAGGGAAATAATAAAAAATGCTCCCATAGCGTAATACGTTCAGAAAAAAATTATTCAACAAACAAAGAAGGTTTAACCACTTCCCGACCGGCCACTGCATATATACGTCAGCAGAATGGCACGGGCAGGCAGAATCACGTACCGGTACGTGATCGTGCATGTGCCTGCCCGTGGTCGCGCGCGCGCCGCTAGCGGCGCGCTCGCGACCCGGTCGGGAGCTCCGTGACCCCGGCCGCGGGACCAGCGGACCCGATCGCCGCTGGTATCCCGCGATCGGGTTACGGAGCTGAAGAACGGGGAGAGGTCTATGTAAACAAACCTCTCCCCGCGCTTCCTACACTGACTGTCAGTGATCGGCGGTTCCCTGTCATCGGGAACGCCGATCAATGACGTCAGACGTACAGCCACGCCCCCCTACTGTAAAAAAAAAACACAACACGTCACACTGACTCCTCCCCGCCCCCTAGTGGTTAACCCCCTAACTACAACTGTCATTTACATAGGAATCAGTGCTATTTAAATAGCACTGATTGCTGTATAAATGACAAATGTCCCAAAAATGTGTCAAAAATGTCCGATGTGTCCGCAAAAATGTCGCAGTCACAATAAAAATCGCTGATCGCCGCCATTACTAATAAAAAAAAAAAACAAAAATGCTATAAAACTTTCCCCTATTTTGTAAACGCTATAAGTTTTGCGCAAACTAATCAATCGCTAATTGCGATTTTTTTTACCAAAAATATGTAGAAGAATACGTATCGGCCTAAACTGAGGAAAAAAAATGTTTTTTTATATATTTTTTTTGGGGATATTTATTATAGCAAAAAGTAAAAAATATTGCATTTTTTTCAAAATTGTCGCTCTATTTTTTGTTTATAGCGCAAAAAATAAAAACCGCAGGGGCGATCAAATACCACCAAAAGAAAGCTCTATTTGTGGGAAAAAAAGGACGCCAATTTTGTTTTGGAGTCACGTCGCACGACCGCGCAATTGTTAGTTAAAGCGACGCAGTGCCGAATTGCAAAAAGGGGCCTGGTCCTTAAGCTGCAAATTGGTCCGGGGCTGAAGTGGTTAAAAAACAAGCAAGCTTTTTCACTCACATTCTCCTGTGCCCTCAAAGCCGGCACTGAGCCTCTCCAGCCGTGTAAAGGGGGACCTCAAGTCACAGGAAGAACGCAATACTGTGTCGCCTATCCCCTCATTCACCTGCCAGCTGACCAGTTGTAGAATTACCCAGCAGCCTCTACGCGTTTCGCATGTAGATATGCGTCATCAGGAAGCTTCCTGATGACGCATATGAGGGGAATGAGGGGATAGGCAACACAGTATTGCGGTCTTCCTGTGACTTGAGGTCCCCCTTTACACGGCTGGAGAGGCTCAGTGCCGGCTTTGAGGGCACAGGAGAATGTGAGGGAAAAGCTTGCTTGTTTTTTAAACCTTCTTTGTTTGTTGAATAATTTTTTTCTGAACGTATTACGCTATGGGAGCATTTTTTATTATTTCCCTGGAGCATGGAGGCTATCCCCTGCAATAAACGCAATTCGGACCCCTGAGTGAGGACAAATCCGAGCAAAGGGGGGATTTGTGTCACGGCACAACAAAACATAGAATTTTGTGTGCTGGTTTGTTTCTGTTTTTTTGGATAAAAGTGTGGTTTGGTTGTATAAAATTTCCCTCCACAGGATTATAGATATACACGTATAGTGGCCTGGTCACATAGTTTTTCCTTTACAGGATTATAGACACACACACACACATATATACATTTTGTAAAAAAAAAAATTTTCCTCACAGGATATGGTTTTATATGATTAGGAGGATTTGGTTTTCTTTCACAGAATTGGGATTGTGTTGCAAAAACGCCTTTGTAAGAAAAAATTCTTTGGCTTAGGATTGTTTAAAGAACACTCATCCGTCTGCATCGGAGTACTTAGCAATATTGTATAGTAGGGGTGCAACGGATCGTCGCCCATCCGTGATCTGAACGGGTCACCCCGTTTGGATCGGCACACCCCGTTTGGATCGGCACACCCCGCGATCCGCGGAGCGCTCCGCGGCCTCGGCCTTAGGAAAGGCCGCGGCTTCGGCCTAGCTCCGGAGCGGCGGCGGCCATCTTGGTACACCCGGCGGCCTTAGGAAAGGCCGCGGCTTCGGCCTAGCTCCGGAGCGACGGCCATCTTGGTACACCCGGCCACTGTTTACAATGTGATCTCTCCGTCAAATGACGGAGCGATCACTTGTAAACATACCCTGCGATACCCAGCCAATACCCTGCGATACCCAGCCAATACCCTGCGATACCCAGCCAATACCCTGCGATACCCAGCCAATACCCTGCGATACCCAGCCAATACCCTGCGATACCCAGCCAATACTCTGCGATACCCAGCGATACCCAGCCAATACTCTGCGATACCCAGCCAATACTCTGCGATACTCTGCGATACCCAGCCAATATTACAGTGGGGGAGAGGATGTGGATATTACAGTGGGGCAAGATGACGTGGATATTACAGTGGGGACTATATGGTGGTGGAATTTTCCCAGGTTTTTGCAAATTCAATTATTATTTGCTGATCCGAAAAATGATCCGATCCGCGACTCCTGATCCGAGGATCGATCCGATCCGTGAGTTTTTTGATCCGTTGCACCCCTATTGTATAGACATTAGAGTCAATTTAATTGATGCCAACCGTTATTTTACCCTACTCTATCCACCACAGGACTCATTTGACCCTAAAGGGATCCACAACTGACAGTAGTAACATATAACAAGTTCCTTCAAACTGAGTTTTGTAAGGTGCTTAAGGACACATATACCTTTCTTTGATTGGCGCACCTCCCTTAAAATCCTAATCCGACAAATAAAGTTGGAATTCCTGTTAAATAAAAACAAAAAAAACGTTTTTCTCCTGGCTGACAGTAATTGCTTAATCGTTGTGAGGCCAGTTTAACAGGTGTTCTAGGATCCTGCTCAGCTCAGAAGGACACATATACCTTTCTTTGATTGGCGCACCTCCCTTAAAATCCTAATCTTAATAAGTAAACGGACATCTGTCTCTTTTACCTTCTAGAGTGCAGCCTTCAGAAAACGCATACTAGTATAAAAGTTGGCGCCGGTACCCCCTCTTTTTTTGTATTTTCTTTATTTGTCGGATGCCTAAGCATTTGAGTATTGTCTGCTGAATAACAGCTCTTATTTACAGAGAATATACTGCGTTAATTGCTAGTATACCGTACTTCGTGAATTTCCTCCACCATAGGATAAAGTGTAAAAACTTAAAGTGGATGTAAACCCACTCTCGTCCTTTCTTAACTACTGCAATATTGGTTATCTAGAAGGATATACATGCCTCCTGCATGTATACTTATCTCTCAAATGTCTCCGCTCTGTCTGCTATGAGACCCGAAAAACTGCAGATTTTGTGGGTGGGTCTGTTTTCCAGAGCTCAGTGGGTGGAGTCGTGATGTCAGTAGACTCCCCGCCCACCTCTACACTCCCCTTATCAACATGCATTTTCTCCTGTGTATTTCTTACACTGAACTTCTGCTATGATCACCAACATCCAGTCAAAACCCAGAAAAGTCCCCACATGACTTCAGCATGCCAAATCATGCTGAGGTGTGGAACAGGCAATCCTTGCAGAGCTGCTGAAGAAAGTAGGAATAAAAAAATAATGCATGTCTTAGGCTAGTGCACGAGATATGTAAATCACCTGTCCATCACAGCAAGGGGGGGGGGGGGGAGAACTACAAAGTTTTCAAAGTTTGTCCATTGTATTTCACTGAAAAAAGATATGAGGATTTCTCAGAGCTGGATTAACTCTTTGTGGCAAGACTGGGCACAGCTGATCTGAAATCCCATACTCTATATTGTGCCAGACAAATTTTGGGTTTACATCCACTTTAACTAGGAGGAAAATAACATTTATCTGGAAAATCTTCTCAGATACAAAAAAAGGTTTTCCGACAATAAATGGACAGGAAAAAGCATGCACAGTCTAAGGAGGCTTTAACAAACCCAAACACTTAGTTAAGGGAGAATAAATGTTGAGTGGACCATTTAGCAAGATATTTAAACCAGCTGGTTCTCCCACCTCAGAAGAGGAGTCATCAGCCTCACCCCGGTCCCCTGTGGGGATTTGTCTTCTCCCGCCCCTAGTTCCCCCATTTGAGGGTCCTGGGCAATGAAAGAGAACCTGTGCGATTAAAGTCGTGTTTTTTTTTTTTTTCTTTTAAACCCATCATGGCTGAGGGAAAAAAGAACCTTTGGTAAAATACACAGGGGCTGCAGTGTTTTAACCACTTTAAGACCAGCCTCGTTTTGGATTTTAGGTGTTTACATGTTTAAAACAGTTTTTTTTGCTAGAAAAAAAAACTTAGAACCCCCAAACATTATATATTGGTTTTTTTCAAACACCCTAGAGAAAAAAATGGCGGTCGTTGCAATACTTTTTTTCACACCGTATTCGCGCAGCGGTCTTGCAAGCACACTTTTTTTGGAAAAAATTCACTTTTTTGAATAAAAAAATAAGACAACAGTAAAGTTAGTCCAATTTTTTTATATATTGTGAAAGATAATGTTACGCCGAGTAAATTGATACCTAACATGTCACGCTTCAAAATTGCGCCCGCTCGTGGAATGGCATCAAACTTTTACCCTCAAAAATCTCCATAGGCGACGTTTAAAAAATTCTACAGGTTGCATATTTTGCGTTACAGAGGAGGTCTACGGCTATAATTATTGCTCTCGCTCTACCAATCGCGGCGATACCTCACATGTGTGGTTTGACCACCGTTTTCATATGCGGGCGCTACTCACGTATGCGTTCGATTCTGCGCACGAGCTCGTCGGGACGGGGCGCTTTAAAAAAAAATTTTTTTTTTTTTTTCTTATTTATTTTTCTTGATTTTATTTATTTTTACACTGTTTTTTTAAAAAAAAAAATTAATTGGCTCACTTTAATTCCTATTACAAGGAATGTAAACATTCCTTGTAATAGAAAAAAGCATGACAGGTCCTCTTAAATATGAGATCTGGGGTCAAAAAGTCCTCAGATCTCATATTTGGACTTCAATGAAAAAAAAAATAAATAAATAAAAAAATGACATTTAAAAAAATGACATTTGAAAATTCCTCTTTAAGAGGTATGGGCGGAAGTGACGTTTTTGACGTCGCTTCCGCCCTCCTATGGTATAGAGATGAGTGGCGGCCATCTTAGCGTCACTCATCTCTAGACACAGGAGGAGAACGGACCCGATCGAGGGGGGGGCACCTCTCCCGCCGCCGATAACGGTGATCTCGCGGCGAACCCGCCGCGATGACCACCATTATCGGACAGCCGACCGGCGCCTGAAGAGATGGATACCTCGGTTGTGGCAGCAGCTGCTGCCGTTACTGAGATATCCCTCTTCAAAAAAGGGACGTACATCGTCGTGCGCCGGTCGGAAAGTGGTTAAACAATTGTAAACATTTCATGCCCCTGATGCTCACTCTAACCAGTCACTCCCTCTCTGGGGAGGATGCCATCAGTAGAGATGAGTAGGCTTACCAGAGCTAGAGGGGGACTCCTTTAGCTCTATTTCTGGGGGTGTTTTAACCCCCTTCTGACCTTAGCCCGATGCATAAAGCAGAGGTACCATCAGAAGAAATCACATGCACTGCTTGAGCGATAATCCAGCTCTGCTGCTGTTATCAATGCCCAGCCTGATGCAATAGTAAATGTGCCAAAGGAATGCCTGTGTCACCAACCTCTAACGCCACTTTGCTCCTGTGTCCCTCCACAACTGCAACAATAGATATGGTGCCTTTAAACCATGCCTCCTCGTGTTTGGACGTCCGACACCGCTCTTAGCCCCCCCCCCCCCCCCGCGTTAGCCACGGCTTTCCCCATTACCTTTTTTTTCCAAAATGAAGCATTTTTTTTCTGCACTAAAAATGCATGCACAGTGTTTTCCATGTATTCCAATGGCTCTAGTTCACACCAGTGCTGTCAGTTCCAGTCAGTTTCTGCACCAGAAACTGACTGGAACTGACTGCACTGGTGTGAACTAGAGCGACTGGAATACATGGAAAACACTGTGCATGCATTTTTAGGGCCAGTTCACACCACAAATGTACTCATATGTTCTGGATCAGTTTTTGCTTACAGTTCACACCATACGCAGTTCCAGTGCGTTTTTGATACAATTTGCTAGGTTCCAGTACAGTTCTGTGCAGAAAAAATGCAACACGCTCTACTTTTTTTTCTCCACTGGAAACTGACCGCACTGGTGTGAACTAGAGCCATTGGAATACATGGAAAACAGCATGTATGCATTTTTAGTGCAGAAAAAAAGCGAACGGAACTGTATCTGATGGGAACAAGCATTGAAAGTTTTAGTGCCAGTTCACACCATACGCAGTTCCGTTCAGTTCCGTGTGCTTTTTTTCTGCACAAAATGCATGCACAGTGCTTTCAATGTATCCCAATGGTTCTAGTTCACACCATGCAGTCAGTTTCCGGTGCAGAAACTGAACAGTGGAAACTGACTGCATGGTGTGAACTAGAGCCATTGGAATACATTGAAAACACTGTGCATGCATTTTTAGTGCAGAAAAAAAGCACACGGAACTGAACGGAACTGTGTCTGGTGTGAACTGGCCCTTAGAGCTTACAAGCTATGGTGGCAATCATTGAAAATTGATCACACCTGATGTACTGACAGACATCTTATTTCTTGAGACCTTAACAAGCCAAGAAAGTACAAATACCCACCAAATGACCCCTTTTTGGAAAGTAGACATTCCAAGGTATTTAGTAAGAGGCATGGTGAGTTTTTTTGTAGTTATTTTTTCCCACAGTTCTTTGCAAAATTAAGATTTTTTTCACAAAATTGTCATATTACCAAGTTATTTCTCACACACTGTATAGGCAGATCTTTGCAACTACACCCCAAAATACATTCTGCTACTCCTCCCGAGTATGGCGATACCACATGTGTGAGACTTTTACACAGCCTGACCACATACAGAGGCCCAAAATTCAGGGATCCCATCAGGTGCTCTAGGGACATAAAATTACAAATTGAATTTCCTGACTACCTATTAGACTTTTGCAAAACACTGTAGGGCACTGAAAGGCACTGTAGCGGCACTGATGTGGCATGGATGAGAACTGATGTGGCCAGATGTGCCACAGATAAGGCATAGATGTGGCACGGACAAAGCACGAATGTGGCATGGATGAGCACCGATGAGGCATTGATGTGTCATGGATGAGGCACATATAGGCATGAATTAGGCACAGATGGGCTAGAATGAGGCAGGGGTGAGTGCTGCTGCAGTCCCCCTCCTCTCCTAGCATGCTGTACCGATTGCTATGTACAGCAT
Source organism: Lithobates sylvaticus (assembly GCA_028564925.1). Classification (NCBI taxonomy): domain Eukaryota; kingdom Metazoa; phylum Chordata; class Amphibia; order Anura; family Ranidae; genus Lithobates; species Lithobates sylvaticus. The sequence goes on from CM053030.1 coordinate 268,968,325, forward strand.
GCGAGGAGAGGGGAGAGCTGAACCAGACATGCGCCGGTTTGTTGACAAGTGATCACGCCGTCATTGGACGGTGCGATCACGTGGTAAAGGGCCGCTGTCCTTGATCCGTGATGCGGTAAAGGGGAACGCGGGAAGCACGAGTCTGGGAGGATGTCATTGTACGCCCTCCCAGAATTATCCGGCCGTGCTGGAGCCGTCATTTGGCTATAGCCCGAGTCGGCAAGTAGTTAAGGGTGTGCCCCCTTTTTATAACCATAATATAATATTTTTTTTATATTTACTTTCCTCCACCTAAAATATTTTAGTTTGTTTATAGGTCACATTAAAGGTGGAAAAAGATCTGAAATGATTTATCTTTGTCTCATTTTTTTTACATCACAGACACCTGACATTTTAACAGGGGTGTGTAGACTTTTTATATCCACTGTATTTACACAATGTTACCAGATAACATTTTTTTAATGACAAATCCTGGAAAACTAACAGCCGTATCACATTTTTTGGAAAACCTCAAATATCATAAAATCACCTATTATCAATTCAAATAATCAATATTGTAACATATTGTAGTGTAGACACCATGGAGTCTATTTATAAATGTTTTATACATTTTTTAAATTGGATTTCATTGAAAAAATGTGCAAATTCTGAGTTTAAAAAAGAAGGTTGGGATAAAAAAAAGACACAATCATACTCACCTAGCTGCACGTGTTCCCCACCACTGAGCAACTAAACACCGCTAATCGTTCAGTTCTCGGTCTTCTGAGAACAGAGTGCCGGTGACTGTCAGTGGGACGCCAGGCTGTAAAGGGGCCGGGGGTGTCTGGCTCAGGCTCTAAGCAACACGCAGAGAGGCTGATCCAGCTGCCAGTCAGTCATCTGGATGGATTCCGACATTAAAGTCCAGTTCCCTCCAGAATCTATATGGACTGAGTGACGTCAGCTGACTTTAGCCCGCTGTCGGCTGAATCTGGGTTACAGGAGAGCAGAACTAAATGCATTTCTATAACCTACCAAAAGAGATTTGGCCCTACTTCTCCTTAAAGGATAAGTTCACCTTTAGGAACATGTTACATGTTCCACCCATTTTTAGGGTGGAACATGAAGCATGTTCCCAATGCTGCAGCTGCTGCCCGATTTCCCTTCCCCTTCCTGCAGTACATGGAGAAGTTCCCTGTACTCGGTCACTTTTTTAAATCAGCATGGTCGTGCGTAGCTATGACCACATGGCCGCTTCATGCATTCACACAGCTCTGTTTGTGAATGAACTACAAGCACTGACATCCTTTGCAGCTGTCGGCTTGTAGTTCTCATATGACTACGGCTATGCAGCGCAGCGGTAGTTCATCGATTCTTACAGTCAGTGTATCTGCTGTCCCTTACTGGATGTACAGGCACACAGATGCACTGACAGATCTGCAGGAGACCTGAATCACTGGTGTGATGGACTCACCCGGGACAGAGGCTTTTGGAGGGCACTGAATGCTGGCCTCTTGCCTGCTGATTATGGGCCCTGGATTTTGGGGGAACGGTGCTCTTTGTGAGTTGTATGCCTGGGCACCCTTGAGGTGGTGTTACTTTGGATTCAGGTCCATGTCCCCCAAGACACACAGACTCTGGGAACCCTGTATATGCCATATTAGAAATAATGACTGGTTCATACTGTTGTGACACATAGGGGGTTATTTACTAAAGGAAAATCCACTTTGCACTGCAAGTGCACTTGGAATTAAAGTCACTGTAGATCCGAGGGGGACATGCAAGGAAATTAAAAAACAGCATTTTAGCTTACACATGATTGGGTAATAAAATCAGCAGAGCTTCCCCTCATTTCAGATCTACCCCTTAGATTTAGAGTGACTGCACTTCCAAATGCAAAGTGGAGTTGCCTTTCGTAAATAACCCCCATACTGTTAGAAGATGCTGATGTCATCAACTCCAGCCACCTGTCTGTCTGTTGTCTGCTATAATATAAATAAGTCTAGTATGGCTTCTAAAAGTCTTTCACCCATTGTTGTTTGTGCTAATTAACCCTGTTATTGTGTGAAGGAGTTCTGTGTTGATATTTATGATAATTTGTATTGTATAGTCCGTGAGCTAGAAGACGGCAAGTCTACCCTGAAAGGTCATATCTCTGAGTCACCAAGTCTGGGTAAATGGTTAGTAAACTAGCTCATGTTAATTATGTTTATGGTTACAGTTTGTATTGTCAGCCTGCTGTATATATTTATGTGTCATCTCAAATAAAACAGTTCATGTTCAGAAACCAAACGAGTATTGCCTTGTTTGTTGTTGGGACCGGTTGGAGGATCTGATATCTATATTCAGACTGGGAGGAAGCGGTATATGACGAAAGCACTCAAGCGGAGTGTGGGACCTTTCGTCACAACTGGTGCAATGCTTTACAGGCTTCAAAAGAAAAAAAAAATCTGTTTACCTTTATTTTTTTTACCCTTTAAGTTGTACAAATCTTGGGGGAATTAATAAAGAGTTGTACAACTCTTCTAAATTTAGAACAAGGAGCAGATGCAGCTCATATTTAAAGGGTCAGTTCACCTTTACCAAAATATACCTATGCAGATAAGGGATGTCTTTAGATGAAATCAAGCTGTGCAGCTTTGACCAAAATTGAATAATGCCCTCACTATAGGTATAGGCCATTTATGTGCCTCATGAAGCCTGACCTGAAAACTCCCAGGTCATTGCTAGAAGTTTGAAAAGCGAGGCCCAGCCATTACTATTCACCTTCACCATCAAAGAAGTGATCTCTTTCTCCAATTCAAACCCCTTCACACAAGCTCTCTCTCCATCACTGAAGCAGTATCTCTAAACTCAGAGTTTGAGAGCTTACTCCTGTGATAGTGAAGGTAAACAGTAATAGCCAAGCCTTGCTTAGCAACATCCTGGGAGTTTACCTATCAGCATGTTTCTTGCCAACACATTTGCATGCAGCACACCTAGTTGGGTCCCAGCCCTGTTGGTCCCTCACCTAGCTTAAGGGTTTAAGTATAGGGGATTACAAGAAGCCAATACTAAATCAATTGAAGTACGGTACATACTTTACATTGCAAATTAAAAAGTGCAATTATTGAGTTATTCATACCTTGCTGCATTATTTTGGATCTTTTATAGCTGCTTGGAATTCAGCTTTGATGCAGACTGTAATAATGCATTGGCATAAACCCATACATTGCCATTCTAAATGTAATTCTCAATGTGTGATTTATAACACTAGATGAAAAGGGTGTCTGTGTTGGCCAGTGCAGGTTTAGTTGTCCAATTTCACAATGAAATAAAATGGCAACTCTAGCCACATAACAAAACCAAAACTCCACTTTCCCCAGTCATGTGTCACTTTTTTATTTTGTAAAAAGAGCTTCAACTCTCAGTAACACTCACTTTAACCCATGGACCCATTGCAGCCAATGCCCCAGTCTTCTGATCTTCAGCTCTGATGAGAGGGGCTGTGTGGAGACCGGCATACAAAGCAGCTTCAGTGGAGCAGTCATCACAACCTGACCTGTGGAAGAAGGCAAGGATTAGTGGTTGTCAGAAAGTTCATGTCTATGTTATCCCCAACAATGAACATCTTTTATTTGGTCCCTTGTGGTCTGATATAGTGGACCTTCCACCTCAGTGACAACGTCCGCTTATTTAACCACTTGATCCCCAGGCCCTTTCTGACACTTGTCATTATTCCGCAATATTGAACCCTTCCTATGAGGTTATGTGGACTTCTTCTTCTCTTTTGCTCCGAAAAGTGTAGCTGCTGACTTTTAATAAACAGACACTTACCTGTCCCACGGTCCAGCGATGCGGGTGCCCCTTAAGTCTCGCTCCTCCTCCCCCCCGGCATTGTAACTGTGGGCCACAGCCGGGCACGCACTGCACATGCGTTATCATGAATGGCGGGGCAATCTTCTGGGACCTGTGATGTGTCTCAGAAGATTGCAGAGAGGGAGGAGAAAGAGGTGAACTTGCGCTCGGCAAATCAAAACTGGGTAAATGATCCCGCCCAAAAAAATGACATGCCAAATGTAGCATGTCAGGAGGTCACCAGTACTTAAAGCTGAAGTTCCATTTTTGGGCAGATCTCCGCTTTAAAGAGAACATTTCCTACCTTGCGTTCATTATTAATGATTTTCAAAAGTGCACTGGAACGACCCACTTCCATGTCTGTAGAAATGAGGACTCATCCTTGTTGATGACCAAATCTGAATAAAATGATTGGCTCCATAACAAATCTTGGCCTGACTTTGCTGTGAATAATGTATTAATGCCACTGATGTCACCATATGATTAGGGATGAGCCGAACACCCCTTGGTTCGGTTGGCACCAGAATATACCGAACAGGCAAAAACTTCGGAAGAACACACGAACACTGTTAAAGTCTATGGGACATGAACATGAAAAATCAGAAGTGCTAATTTTAAAGGCTTATATGCAAGTTATTGTCATAAAAGTGTTTGGGGACCCGGGTCCTTCCAAAGGGGGCATGTATCAATGCAATTTTTTTTTTTTTTAAACTGACATTTTTTCGGGAGCAGTTTTTTTTTTAATGCTTAAAGTGAAACAATAAAAATGAAATATTACTTTAAATATTGTGCCTGGGGGGTGTCTAAAGTATGTCTGCAAAGTGGCACATTTCTCCCGTGTTTAGAGCAGTACCACAAAATTAAAATTACATTTCTAAAGGAAAAAAGTAATTTAAAACTGAATGCGGCTGTAATCAATTGTCAGGTCTCGGCAATATAGATAAAACTCATTGAAAAAAAAACGGCATGGGGTCCCCCCCAGTCCATTAGTGTCTGGTATGAATATTAAGGGGAACCCCCGAACCAAAATGAAATAAAATGGCGTAGGGGACCCCCCAAAATCCATACCAGACCCTTATCCGAGCACGCAACCTGGAAGGTCGCAGGAAAAGAGGGCGGGACAAGAGAGCGCCCCCACTCCTGAACTGTACTAGGCCACATGCCCTCAACATGGGGAGGGTGCTTTGGGGTAGCCCCCCAAAGCACCTTGTCCCCATGTTGATGGGGACAAGGGCCTCATCCCCACGACCCTTGCCTAGTGCTTGTGGGGGTATGCGGGCAGGGGGCTTATCGGAATCCGGAAGCCCCCTTTAACAAGGGAACCCCCAGATCCCGGCCTCCCCCCCCGTGTGAATTGGTAACGGGTACATTGTAACCCTACCTTTTCCCCCAAAAAAGTGTCAAAAATGTTAAAAAGACAAGAGACAACTTGGGACAAGTCCTTTATTAAAAAAGAAAAAAAGAAAAACGTTCGGTGATGTAAATTCATGCCACCCGACAGACCAACATTTAAAAAAAAAAAAAGCTGCAACCATTCTGCCTCCATGGGAGGCTCCCGCTGACTGGTGCTTCTTCTGGGTGACAGTTCTTATAAAGCTGATGGCAGGGCCACCAGGTGACATCACCCCCCTCCGACGCCACGGGGAAGCTGCCGTGACATCAGAGGAGGGCGGGGTCACCCGTTTACGTCACTGGGTTTCCCCACCCTCAGCTATATTAGAACTGTCACCCAGAAGAAGCATCATTCGGTGGGAGCCTCCCATGGAGGCGGAACGGTTTAGTGTTTTTTTTTTTTTCGGTCCGTCGGGCGGTGTGAATTTACATTGTGGGACATTTTTTTTTCAATAAAGGACTTGTCCCAAGCTGTCTCTTGTCTAACATTTTTGACACTTTTTTTGTGAAATGGTAGGGGTACAAGGAATACCCCGTTACCAATTCACACATAGGGGGGGAGGCCGGGATCTGGGAGTCCCGTTGTTAAAGGGGGCTTCTAGATTCCGATAAGCCCCCGCCCGCATACCCCCACAACCACCCCTACCCCAAAGCACCCTCCCCATGTTGAAGGCATGTGGCCTGATATGGTTCAGGAGGGGGGGGGGGTTTCTCTTGCCCCCCTCTTTTGCTGCGGCCTGCCAGGTTGCGAGCTCGGATAAGGGTCTGGTATGAATATTGGGGGGACCCCTACGGCTTTTATTTTTTATTTTTTGGTGCAGGGTTCCCCTTAATTTCCATTTCCTGATGCATCATGGCAGCACACACATTGGGTTGTGACTCCGCCTCCACAACCTGATAGGACTGGTTAGCTATAAGAATCGAAGAGGAGTCCACCGTTGCATTGTCCTTTTTTTCCTCACCTGTATGAACGATCGTTTGATCAGGATCGGTTAGAAACATGGTGTCACGTCCGAGTGTAGAGATGATCAGAGGTGAGTGTAGGGATGATCAGAGGTGTGACATCCGAGTGTAGGGATGATCAGGGTTGTCATGTCCGAGTGTAGGGATGATCAGAGGTGACACGTTCGAGTGTAGGGATGATCAGAGGTGACACGTTCAAGTGTAGGGATGATCAGAGGTGACACATTCAAGTGTAGGGATGATCAGAGGTGACACATTCAAGTGTAGGGATGATCAAAGGTGACACGTCCGAGTGTAGGGATGATCAGAGGTGACACGTCCGAGTGTAGGGATGATCAGAGGTGAGTGTAGGGATGATCAGAGGTGAGTGTAGGGATGATCAGAGGTGAGTGTAGGGATGATCAGAGGAGTGTAGGGATGATCAGGGATGATCAGAGGTGAGTGTAGGGATGATCAGAGGTGAGTGTAGGGATGATCAGATCAGAGTTGACTATAGGGATGATCAGAGGTGTCACGTCCGAGTGTAGGGATGATCAGAGGTGTCACGTCCGAGTGTAGGGATGATCAGATGCGTCACGTCCGAGTGTAGGGATGATCAGAGGTGACATGTCCTGGTGTAGGGATGATCAGAGGTGTCACGTCCAAGTGTAGGGATGATCAGAGGTTTTACTTCCGAGTGTAGGGATGATCAGAGGTTTCACTTCCGAGTGCAGGGATGATCAGAGGTGTCATGTTCGGGTGTAGGGATGATCAGAGGCGTCACGTCCGAGTGTAGGGATGATCAGAGGCGTCACGTCCGAGTGTAGGGATGATCAGAGGCGTCACTTCCGAGTGTAGGGATGATCAGAGGCGTCACTTCCGAGTGTAGGGATGATCAGAGGCGTCACGTCCGAGTGTAGGGATGATCAGAGGTGACATTTCCCTGTGTAGGGATGATCAGAGGTCAGTATAGGGATGATCAGAGGTTACACGTAGGGATGATCAGAGGTGTCACGTCCAAGTGTAGGAATGATCAGAGGTGACATGTCCGGTGTAGGGATGATCAGAGGTGTCACGTAGGGATGATCAGAGGTGACATGTCCGGTGTAGGGATAATCAGAGGTGTCACGTCTGAGTGTAGGGATAATCAGAGGTGTCAAGTCCGAGTGTAGGGATGATCAGATGCGTCACGTCCGAGTGTAGGGATGATCAGAGGTGACATGTCCTGGTGTAGGGATGATCAGAGGTGTCACGTCCAAGTGTAGGGATGATCAGAGGTTTTACTTCCGAGTGTAGGGATGATCAGAGGTGTCACGTCCGAGAGTAGGGATGATCAGAGGCGTCACGTCCGAGAGTAGGGATGATCAGAGGCGTCACGTCCGAGTGTAGGGATGATCAGAGGCGTCACTTCCGAGTGTAGGGATGATCAGAGGCGTCACGTCCGAGTGTAGGGATGATCAGAGGTGACATTTCCCTGTGTAGGGATGATCAGAGGTCAGTATAGGGATGATCAGAGGTTACACATAGGGATGATCAGAGGTGTCACGTCCAAGTGTAGGGATGATCAGAGGTGTCACGTAGGGATGATCAGAGGTGACATGTCCGGTGTAGGGATGATCAGAGGTGTCCTGTCCTGGTGTAGGGATGATCAGAGGTGTCACGTCCAAGTGTAGAAAAGATCAGAGGCGTCACGTCCGAGTGTAGGGATGATCAGAGGAGAAAATATATCTTATAAAAGAGTAAATGACATAAGTTGTTGATGATTTGACAATTGTATAAGAAAACATTTATGTAATACGTTTGTAAATGTATCCTTTATGTGATGAAGAATAATAAAAACAGTATATAAAAAAAAAATATATACGTTTATTGAAATTTTTTTTTACCCGAGACATGTGGCTGAATACATTTTGGCCTAAATGTATGACTAAAATTGAGTCTATTGGATTTTTTTTTTATAACAAAAAAAAGAAAATATATTTTTCTTTCCAAATTTTGGATATTTTTTCATTTGTATCACAAAAAATAAAAACCGCAGAGGTGATCAAATACCACCAAAAGAAAGCTCTATGTGTGGGAAAAAGAGGACGCAAATTTCTTTTGGGTACACCATTGCCTGACCGCGCAATTACAAGTTAAAGCAGCGCAGTGCCAAATTGAAAAAGTGCTCTGGTCAGGAAGGAGGTAAAACCTTCCGGGGCTGAAGTGGTTAATGTACCCTGCCAAATGTAGGAAAGTCAATGGTGAGCCAAAAACATGGGTAAGGGGCAAGTTGGTAGAATACGGAGACCGAGAATGCAGACATGGTATGGGAGTTATGGGAGACAGGAAACATGCTTCAGGAGTCAGACTGAAGACACAACACTGCTGTCTGAGCCCCTTTACAAATAAAGGCTTCCACATTTGTGCTCCCTACAGCCCCCCTAGGGCCCATTCACCTTTGTGCTCAGCACAGCCCCCTAGGGCCCATTTACACCTGTGCTCAGCACAGCCCCCTAGGGCCCATTTACATGTAAGCATTCGGTTGTAGTGTGTTAGTATACATGCATTAACGCGCGTTATCGGTGCGCTTCATTAAGGAAGCTTATAGTGTGCACCACAATAAATGAAAAATACATGACCCTTTTTTTTTTTTTTTTTAAAACAGTGCACCACATCCGATATGCACTGTGGTTCGCTGCAGTGCATTGGAATCTACTGCCATTTATTGTAAATGTTACTCCATTTAATTTAAAATGAATGGGGCGTAGGGAAGGTGCGTTGTCATGAGTTTATACGTTTTTAGCAAGTATTACCACAACGCACATGTGGGCCCTTAAAAATGTACTTGTATCATATATAATACTTCTTTCAGGTCAGTTATAAAAATTTGAAAGAGATGGACTTTACTGATAAAAAATAGTATGAAAGAAATAAATCAAACCTTTTAACTACTAGAACCTAGTGTAAAAAATATTTGTCACTGGCTTGAGTAAGCTCCTAGGCTAAGGAAAACACAGACTGTCTCAAGGAGTTCTGAAGGCCACACAATAAGTACTGTACAAAGAGCTGCATGCAGCCCCAGGTGCAGGCTGGGCAGGAGTTTATATCTACTTTCCAGATCAATTCACGTTGCCATTCTTGTGTACTGCATTAAAAGAGAAGTTTTTTTTATTTTTTTATTTAGATTCATACTTACCTATGTGGCTGGACCATCAGACCGATGCTGCAGCTGTCCCCCACCGCCTCTGCACTGAGAACGGAGCCACCGAACACTGCCAATGGCTCGGTTTTCACAGATCACTGAGAGGAGAGCTGCTGCCTGTTAGTCAGCATCTCTGCTCTCTGCTTCTCCACGCTCATTGGAACGCTGAGCTGTGGAGGAGAAGGGAGTAGCCGTCTCAGCGGTTCACTGAGACTGCCATCAATCAAGGCAGCTGGCGGATCCAGACTTGGGAAGTCCGGATGACGCGCTGCCTCGACTGATGGCAGTGACGTCAACGAAGAGCAGACTTCAGACCACTTTCCGCTGAAAACGGTTCACAAAAGTGCACTCCTGTGACCCTTAGGAGAAGCCCAGCCTAAAATGCTCAGGCTGGACTTCTCCTTTAATGCATGTGCATTAACACGCGAGGTATCACGTAAAGGTGCATTGCGTTAAAGCCAACCAATCAATTAAAATGGGCTGCCAATGCACTAGAACAGATACAAAATTTTACAAGCAGCACTCTCCCAGCGGTACTGTGTGCTGTAGTGCATTGCCCCAGTGCTTTGGGGTACCATTTAAAATGAATACCCTGTAATGTGCTAGGATGTATAACGTTACCACTCTATGCACCAGGATGCAAAGTGTGATTTGACCCCAAACATAGTTGGAAGAGCAGCCACTGGCCATGAAATGTCCTCAATATGCAGCCAAACTGTTATTAAGTTATGCTAAATTTGAAATCATTTGAAGCCACAGCTTCAGGTGGTAGAAGAAAATAAACAAATGGCAAAGGCTCGTCGAGAAATGCTAATGAATGAATCTCAGAAGGTCATCAGTTGCATAAAACTGTGGACCTTCTGAGATTCATTCATTAACATTTCCAGTGCATCTGCCATCTTCTACTACCCAAAGCTGTGGCTTCAAATTATTTCAAATTCAGCATATCTTAACTACTTTAGCCCCAGTTAATGTACATATACGTTGAATAGTTGAAGTGGTTATACCAGGATCAAGCCTGCAGCTACAGGACTCATCCCATATGTTTTTTTCAGTCGTCGATGCTCTTTGTTGTAAAAATATTCCTAGCAGCTAATTAGCCACTGGATCGCCTTTACAAGCAGTGGAATGAGGTGAACCCCCCTTCACGGCCTTTCTGGGTTCTCTCATCCCACCGGAACGTCCCTGATCATCTCTATGGTCTAAGACAGCCTTTCTCAATCGGGGTGCCTTATGAGTTCTTCAGGGGAGGCTTGGCAAAATGTCTAAAATTTTCCCTAAAAATTGTGTAACAGCATGTGGATCAGCCTTCCTTTTTGATACACAAAGCCACAGATTTGTATTGTGCAGCAAGAGGAGTACATTGGGCACCGGGACACCATCCTTGTTTGACCCCCCCCCCATGCTCCTCTGTCAGCACTAGGGTCATGTTAGCTGTGTTGGGCAGAGAAAATTAGGAAAAAGCTGGAATATCAGTGTGCAAAAGTGTATTTGCTTTCAAAGAATAACTTACCTATAATGCTGGGTGTATTATGTGTAGGAGTGCTGTTGCAATACATAAAAATATTACTTTCGTTTAACATTTTAGACATGCAATTTTTTGTCACGCAGTATTTGCAACAACCACCATTTTATTATCTAGGGCCTCTGCATAAAAAATATAGATGTGTGACAAATTCACAGGCTTTTTTTAATCTACAACTCGATTCATTTCACTACTGTCAAAGTTCAAAAGAACAAGATTTGGTCCAGCCCTGAGCATCAGAGTTTGACCACCCTTCTTCCATGATTGCAAACACCACTTCCCATGATCTGAAATGTTAGTGTTATATTGTGAGACAGCAAGTCTCTAGTGAAGCCACAGCTGGTACTTGTTGGGTCACTTTTCACCCTTATCATAAAAAATTAGCAATAATACAATTCAGATTTGTGATTAAACTGACATTAAACTATGGTTTTAAAAAAGTCTGTTCAAGTATGTGTTCTTAACTCAAACACAGACCTTTTATTGCTCTCATCCTCCTCCAAATTTTTTTTTTTTGCTGCTGAGATCTGAAACCTTGTTGGAGGGTGGCGATGTTCGATCACCTTGGTACCACTGAGTGTAGGAGTGTTGCTTTCTCCCAAGATGGACTAGGACAAGGAGGTAGAAAAACACAAAGAAACAATTTCATAAAAAGTAGATTACAGGGCCATTAAGTAGTATATGAATTATATTTATAGACTAAGGATGTAATTTAATGTTGTTACTTTAAGCTGCCTATGAGCCTACCTACCTGATGAAAGTACTATATAAAAGTGACAAGATGCTGTGTTTGAGCACAAGCATAATTTAAAACACACATTTAGCAATTTTTTTTTTTAAATCAGCACCGGGGTGATATTTACATTAAATGAGAAGAGTTCTTTGTGCTGATGCTATTTTGGTTGAAATATTCTGTCCCTTGTCCCCTGATACCCAAGTAGCTGTGATCTTCCAGGGCAGCAGGGCTTAATGCGAGCCACTGAACCCTTCTTCAAAAGTGCTGACTAGACCCTTTCCACTCCACTGCTCCATTCATAGAAGCTGTACTATAATTTCCTGGAGGACAGGCAGATGAATGAAAGGTTTACCTCCTCCATTCACAGAGCACTTTTTGTTGCAGGATTTAGTAATGCAGCCAGTCAAATTGCATTTTCAGAAGAAGTGGTCAGCAAAGAAAGCCTGAATGCCGAGCCATCATACCGTGGTCAGTTTACATGCCTCTGTCATCCCGTGTTCTGCTCTGAGTCTCTCCCCTCTCCCTCCCTGCCTGTCAGTGTGAGAGACAATCTCCTCCCCACCCCTCCTCTGCTCTCCCCTCTCCCTCCCTGCCTGTCAGTGTGAGAGACAATCTCCTCCCCACCCCTCCTGCCACTACTCCGCTGCCATATGCAGCTATTAACTACTGTGTATGTGTTTTGTTTTTTTAATGACAAGGCTAAATACCTTTTTGCACACCCCGCTGTGTGGTCCCATTACTGGCTGGCTGATGTCACAGGGTAATCTCAAGGATCTCGTGATCACACAGCTTGGAGTACATCACGGGACACAGAGCCACAGTAATTACTGTATGGTTATATAGGCACCTTTAGGTGATGGACACTGGCACACCCTAGACAGGAAGTTTAGCTCCCTATAAAACCCCTCCCCTTACTGGGAGTACCTCAGTTTTGTAGCAAAGCAATATACGTGAATTAAAGAGGGGAGGGACCTCTGTGTCCCGTGATATACTCCAAAAAAAAAGGGATTTTATAGGTAAGCCGTTATAAAAATCCTATTTTCTTTATCGTACATCACGGGACACAGAGCTACATAATTACTGTATGAGATGTCCCAGAGCATTGCTATCTGAGGGGAGGGGACACCAACAAAAGTAGGGTGCAATCAGACCTGAGGACCTATACCGCTGCCTGCAGCACACTGCGCCCAAAGGCGATAGAATCTGGTGAATGTATGGACTGACCAAGTTACGGCCTTGCAGATTTGAGTCATAGAGGCTTGGTGATGCACTGCCCACAAAGCACTAACAGCCCTGGTGGAGTGCGCTTTGATTTGAAAAGGTGGAACTTTCCTCTTCGAATCCATTTGGCAATAGTGGATTTCGACGCCACCTGTCCTTTCCTAGGACCTTCAGGCAACACAAACGTCTGTTTTCCGAAACTGAGCAGTCGCCTTCAAATAGATTTTGACTGCTCTCACTACATCCAAAGACTGTAGTGACTTCTTCTGTTGAACAGGGCTCTGGAAAAAATGAAGGCAGAAAAATATCCTGGTTTAAATGAAAACCTGAAATCACCTTCGGCAGAAAGCTAGCAGCCAATTCTGATACCCTTCTTGCAAAAGATATGGCAACCAGAAACCAACTTCCTTCTGAAAAGGATCAAGGGAGTATGTCGTATCGGCTCAAAAGGCTGTTTTTGTAAAACCGACAAAACCAAATCCAAGTCCCAAGGTTTTAAGGTTAAGTCGTGTCACCCCCTGTATAAAACTATTGACCAGGAAATGCGAAGCAAGTGGTCGTTGAAACAATACTGATAAGGCTGAGACCTGGCCTTTGACGGTACTCAAAACCAGGTTTATTTCTAATCCTATTTGCATAAAAGCAAGGCTTCTACCTAGAACAGGGATATGCAATTAGCGGACCTCCAGCTGTTGCAGAACTACAAGTCCCATGAGGTATATAGCAAGACTCTGACAGCCACAAGCATGACACCCAGAGGCAGAGGCATGATGGGACTTGTAGTTTTGCAACAGCTGGAGGTCCGCTAATTGCATATCCCTGACCTAGAACATACTTTCTAGGACGCCAACCCCTGGTCTCACACCAGGAAACATATGCCTTCCAGACTCTATAATAAAAGACTCTGGAAGCTGGCTTCCTTGTATTAATCAAGGTAGATATCACTGAGCCTGAAAGTCCACAATTCTTCAGAATATGGGTTTCAATAGCCAAACCGTTCAATTAAGCATTTGTAATGTAGGATGGAACACCGGTCCCTGCGATAGACATGGGGCCCCTACCGCCATCTTTACGATCTCTGCATACCAAAATGTTCTGGGCCATGCTGGGGCCACAAGAACCACGACTTTCCTTCCTGCTTGATCCTGCAAAGAAGTTGTGGTAGCAGCAGAATAGGAGGGAAATGCATAAATCAGTGAAAAGTTCCGTATGCGAGTGGATCCCTTGTTCTTGATACAAAGTTGTCGATTTTGTTGTTGAACCTGGATGTAAACAGATCTACGTCCGGGGTCCCTCATCTTTTGCATATAGAAAGGAAAATGTTGGGGTGAAGGGACCATTTTTCTGGGAACAACTGCTGGCGACTCAAGTCGCCCGCCTGCCAATTTTCTACCCCTGGAATGAAGATTGCCGATATGCACGGCACATGCTTTTCTGCCAGGTTAGGAAATGGTTTACCTCTCCCTGGGCTGTATGACTTCTGGTGCCCCCTTGGTGATTGATATACTGTAAGCCACTGCTGTGGCATAGTCGGATTGAATCCTGATAGGACAATTCCGCAACCTGCATGTCCAGGCCCTTAGGGCTAGGCGCGCTGCCCGAAACTCTAGAATGTTGATGGGCAAGGTCCTTTCAGTTCTGGACCATTTCCCTTGGACAGTCGTCTCTTCCAGGACTGCTCCTCAAGCAACAAGGCTGGCAGCTGTTACCACCTTTCAGGTAACTGGTACGAAGGGTTTCCCCTTCTGCAGATTCTTGGATATCCTCCACCAACTGAGGCTCTGGTGCAGCTTTGGCGACAGAAGCTTTGGAAAATTTAGGGATTGGACCCCCTTACTCCAGGTATATAGGATACTGTTTTGCAGCAGTCTCGAATGAGACTGAGCATAGGGAACCGTTTTGAATGAACCCACCATCTTTCCCAACAACCTCATGCAAAGGCGAATAGAAGGACCCTTCTTTGCCCTGACCTGACCGCTGATTGTGGAGACCATGCTTTGGTCTAAGCGGGCTACCGACCTGTCTATCAAAGAGTAGGTTGTCTAGGTATGCTACAATTGTTATACCTTGAGTCTTTAAACTGGCCAGAGGAAGGGCCAGAAGTTTTGTAAACACCCGAGGTGCAGTAGCTAGACCGAAAGGAAAGGCTACAAACTGAAAGTGGCATTTTTCTACTTCAAAAATGCAGATATTTTTGAAGAGCGGGGAAAATAGGCACATGCAGGGTTGTATCCCTGATGTCGAAGTTCCCCTCCTTATAGGATGGAGACAACAGATTGGATTGATTCCATGCGGAAAAAAGCAGATAGTCAGGAACTGGTTTAGATCCTTGAGATCTAGCATGGGTCCGACATCCCCATTTGGTTTGGCACAGTTTTGGCAAAGGTTTGAAAAAAAAAAAACCAACCCCTGCTCCATCGCGGGGACCTCCATGACCCCTTTTGAGACAATAGTCGGTCTAAATGCTTGAAAAGGAGACTTCTTTTCCTCTGGATCTTTGGACATTTGCCCTGAGGAAAACGAGGAGACAGGAAATATCGGATCTCTAGTTTGTAGCCTAGAGCTATTATGGAGACCATACATCTGTCTCCAAACTCCTCCTGCCAGACCCTTTAGAACTGCAGAATTCTCCCCCCCCCACTCAAACGAGCGGGGGCGCCCCTTCATAAGAGGCTTTAGCATTCTGTCTTGTAGGCTTCCTCCCCCAGGACTTCTTTTGTCCCTGGGGTCCTCTTGAACCTGACAGTGGAGGACGTCACGACTACCTGAAGGCAGATGCCCCTGGCCCTGGAGAAAGAGCCTGTTTAAATGAGGGACGTATTGCTCCTTTTCTTAACTGGCAAAAGGGTACCTTTCCCCATCCCCAAACCGCCTTTCACCGCAGAAAGGAAAACCAGCCAGGAGCTTTTTGCATGACACTTCGGCTGACCACTTTTCAACCATAAGATTCTACGGATATGCCCCAACCCAATCGTAAAGTGAGAGGTTTGCAGAATAGAATCTCTGATTGCATCAATTGCAAAACACAAAGCCCCTGGCAGCGTGGCTAAATCCCGGGCCTGCTGTTCAGGGAAAACCTTGAGCACCTGTCTCAAAATGGTCTCTCAGGGATTGACATACCCCAATTGCCGCCACTGCAGGTTGAGCTACTGAACCTGCTAAAGAAAAAACATTTAACAGAAATTCCAATTTTTCATCAGATGGATTCCTAAGCACTTGAGCATTGTCAACTGGACAAGTCAAATTTTTATATACAGAGGACATAGCAGCATCAATTGCTGGAATACCCCACCTCTTAGTAATTTTTTTCCTCCATAGGATAAAGTGTTGAAAACTTTTTTTAGGAGAGAAAAAATGCTTATCTGGGTGATCCCACTCAGCATACATAAGCTTTTCCAGCAATGAACGGACAGGAAGGCACGCAAGCTTGAGGAGGCTTTAGTAAACTCAAAAACTTTTAAAATGTGGAGCGGACCATTTCAGTAAGAGATTGCACCAGCAACTTCTCAGCTTGTGAAGCTGAAGAAAGTCCTTCCCTACTTGATCCCTCAGAAGAGGAGTCATCAGCCTCTTCACGGTCCCCTGAGAGAGTTCCTCTTCCCCCTCCCACTGTTTCTCTGTGGGGGACCCTAATGCGTTTTCTTCCACTCTGTGGAGATGGAATTAAAAACGCTAACCTTTCCTCTAATCCAATCATAGCCGAGGAGAAAACCTCAGTAATATAGACAGGGGCTGAAATGTAGGAAGCAATTGCAACCCCTGACAGGTTACTCTGACCAGCCTACCTAGCCCTTCAGGGGGGATTGTGTTGCAGAGGGAGGGTCCTTAGAGCCCGAGGGCGAACCCTTTGAGCCCTTGTTTTTTGGGGTACTTGTACCTCCACTTCTGCCCAT
The DNA here is from genome assembly GCA_028564925.1 of Lithobates sylvaticus. Lineage (NCBI taxonomy): Eukaryota > Metazoa > Chordata > Amphibia > Anura > Ranidae > Lithobates > Lithobates sylvaticus. The sequence continues at coordinate 268,985,034 of CM053030.1, forward strand.
AGTGCCAAGCACAAATGGGGAGGTACTACTGCACCAATTGCTAAGCAAATAGTCCAGCAACTGCTGCTGCTATTAAAGCTCAGCCTGATGCCAAGTAAACGTGCCCTGAGAATGCCTGTGTCACCAACACTCACATGCCCCCGTCTGCTCTGTGTCCCTCCGTTACCTGAATGCACCTGCAAAAAGGTGCACTTTACACAGCCCCGCGTTTGTGAACGTCTGAGCCACGTCAACGCCACACTAAGCCCTACCCCCCTCCGACTTACCACCGTGCCCCTCCCTCACTTTTCAAAAAAAGGACTGCTTTCCCGTGCGAGAGGGGCTCTGATCCGACCGGACCGGCATGCAGGGGAGGGCTGGGGTGGAGGAGAGCCGCTGGAGAAAAAGACCGTACTATGGTGGTGATGGCGGGAGCGACGCGGCATACCGCCGACTGACCCCTGCTCCCTCGCCTCCTGGAGAGAAGAAATACCTGTCCAGGTGGGGGATTCCACAAGAAAAAGCCCATCTTTCCAACATCTTACCTGGGCTTGGGCCAGAGGAACGTGCTACTTGAAATGACACAGAGCAAGACTGACAAGCATGGAATCAGGTACGTGCTCTTGACAGCCCCCGTTGGAGACTTTAGGCATGACAACATTTTATAAATTCAAGATTAAAGTGGGGTTCCAGTCAAAAAAAAAAAGGGGGCTTAAAAATCCTAAAAAAAATCAAAAAAAAATAATTGGAAAAAAAAAATGTTTTTACTCACCTCCAAATGCCTGTTGCTATGGGGTCCCTCGTAGTCTGCCACCTTCAGTGCCCGGGCTAAACGTCACTTCCCCCTCGGCACCGCACAGTCATCTGGGACCTGTCACGTGTCCCAGATGACTGAGCGTCAAATCACGGCGCACGGTGCCGCTCGCGCATGCGCAGTGGGTGCCCGGCTGTGAAGCCACAGCCGGCTTCCCACATTAGGAATGCCGGCGCCGCGAGCGGCTCGTGGAACGAGGGGGGGTCTCGTTCCCCCGCATCGCGGGCCCCCTGGACAGGTAAGTGTCCGATTTTTAAAAGTCAGCAGCTGCAGTATTTGTAGCTGCTGACTTTTTTTCCCCCAGGACGGAGCTCCACTTTAATCACTGCGCTAGTGACAGTAATAAAGCAGCTGCATAAATTGTATGGTGTAAATATGTACCCCTCGCGCTACTTGGAGTATACAGATAGTCTAAAGTGCGTTAACAATAGTGCTGTGCTGCAAAATGTGGCGTGTTCACAAATACACAAATGAGGATAGGTATATAAAAGAATTTCGCGCAATGAATAGCTAAAAAATAATAATAAATATAAAGTGCAATATGTAAATTGACCAGTAGTGGACGCTGGTGCTGGTGAGAGGTAATTACTGGTTCATTAAAATACTTATGTGTAATATATCCATCACTAGTCACATAAGTATTTTAATGAACCAGTAATTACCTCTCACCAGCACCAGCGTCCACTACTGGTCAATATACATATTGCACTTTATATTTATTATTATTTTTTAGCTATTCATTGCGCGAAATTCTTTTATATACATAAATTGTATGGTGACAATAAGAAGCATGACAAATAATGATATGCAGCGCTAAAAAATGTAGTATTACAAATGAAAAAAGTCCATAGTGTTTGAAATAAAGTCCTTGTTCAGGAGAAAATGCTGGAATCACCCACGGTATAGACAGGAATACAAATTAGGTGAATATGGACTTATCCTCCACCGAACATCAACACACCAGGCCTCTTACCAAAAAGAATGGACCACTTAATCATAGGTGGTCAAACAGGCATGATAAATCCACAAAGCCAGGAAACCATTACAGATGGCTGGGTCTTGTAGTTCCACCAAATAATCAGAGGTGCATGCATAAAATATAAAAGAAGGAACTCCACATGGTGTAGTATTATAAAACCAGGGTCATATTTATTCAAAGAAAAATCCAGGGTACTCACATTTCATCAGATAAAAACAAGCACGTAAAAAACAGCAGTCTGTATAAGCAGCATTTGTTTCCAACCACAAAGATGGCCACATTCAACACGTTTCAGTGTCGTGACCTCAGAACTCCTCCCAATGTGGCGTTTCATCCAATCGAACGTCATCAAGGGCGTGGTTAGAGTTCATACTGACTTCTTTATATAGAAGGAAGGGCGGAAGTAGATATGCCCATTCCCCTTTGTGCCAATCCTCTCTCCCATCCGCAGGAAGTGGAACCACAGACAACCGGATGTTTACATCCAAGTCTCAAAATACATGGCTAGAAACACCCACGGCGGCCATGTTTAGGGAGACTAAATAGGAAACAATAAATGTATCCATATAATCTCTGAGAGGGGAAAAGAAAAGAAATCGGGCCAGATTGGAAACAATAATAATAATAATAATAATAATAGGAAAAAATTAAGAATACTTAAAAAAATCCAAAAATGGAAATATTAAGAGTAGTTAATAGAATTACAGTTTATTCAAAAAAACTGCCTCTCTAGTAGACATAATGCTGCCATCTTGGGGTTGAAAACCGGTATAACAGGGAAATCAAATATATAAAAGCAATATACAGAAAACATAAATAAAAAAATCTATAAAAAGGAGTGCATGCGTGGAGGCTCCCGGGATGGCTGTGTAAGCCTGGAGCTCCACACAGCGCTAGCCATACAGCTTTAATAAGCAGTGGGAAGAGGCTGACAGGATTTCCCTAAATAACAGGAGAAGGCAGCAGATATCACAGGGCTTCTTCATATGCCGGGAAGACATTCCAGAGGAACCCCGGGTCCTGAGTTTGAGCTTTTTGAAAAGCGGGACATATCTAAAATGGCGGCATTACCTCAGACAGGTGCACAGACTGCAGCTGAAATCTCCACAGCAGCCAGGCAAGTTGTTCTCCCTGCGACCCTCACATATTTACCTCAGTTACAGAGTGCAGCTACCTCTCTCAACACTTCATTGCCTGAAAACGCAGTATCCCTTACTCACCCAGACTTTGCTTCTACACAAGCAGCACAGGCTCTTGATGTTCCCTTCAATGTTCCTGACCTGTTTTTTAAACTTTCTGAATTGTTAGATAAAGGTTTAACCCTGAATGCTGAAAGGATCACAGGGGAAATCAGGGCAGATTTCCAAAATCTGGGAACCAGGATTGATCATATAGAACACAAGTTGGATGTTACCATTTCTAGGGCAAACCAACATTCTGACCAGTTGCATTTTATGCAAGAACAGCTTGACACAGCCCAGACTTGGATCGACGACCTTGAGAATCGCCTGAGAAGGGACAATTTTCGGATTAGAGGGATACCAGAAACTGTTTCTGACGTACAGGCTGCAGTTCAAGAAGTTATCAAATCCCTGATACCTTCGGTCCCGGCACATAAATTGGAGTTGGATAGGGCACACAGATCCCTAGGCCCTCTCAGGAAAGATGGATCTCCGAGGGATATTATAGTAAAACCGCACTTTTACTCAATAAAAGAAGAAGTAATGAAACGTTCCCGCCAACAGGACCAGATACAGTACCAAGGGAAAGTCATACAAATTTTTGCTGACATTTCCCCAAACACCATCCAAAAAAGACGATCCTTGAAACCCAGAATCCAGAGGGAGAGCGCCTGTTACTGGATCTGAAGATCATTACCCACGATTCGGAGATGGATACATCTACCGCACAGCAGGGATCTGCTGAACGCCAATCTCCACTAAGCCCAACCTCTCAACTATGGAATAAGGCTAAACATAAGAAAGTCAAGGATAACTCCCCTCCCTGATGTGGGGACGTATAACACACCTGTATTTAAATCTTCTTTTCTTTGCCTTGTTACTTAGGCAGAAAATGTTGTTTGATCTTCAATCTTGAATTTGAACTGACTTTTTCTTCTCACACATGACAGTTGATGGAGTTTAGTTTAGAGGTCTGCACAATGTTTCTATACCAAGAGTGCACCTGATACTTAATAACCTTGTCAGTTTGGCCTCACCCCTATTTACTTTATCTCCCCCAGTTTGTTCTTTTAGAATGCTATATAAAAGATGTTACTGCGATTTCTGCACATTTGAATGTTCTAGGGGTTTTTTTTTATGTGCTGTCACTGGCTGGAGCTGATGCATTGCGCTCCCACCTACTACTCAGGCAGTTTTTTTCTGCTCTGTGTGGTGGGGATATAGCCCTCTGTATGGGCTATGCAATTATTTTTGTTATGAATGAGGGGAGGGAGTCTTCCCCCTCACCTCATTCCGGGCCGGGTTATGGCCTTATGGTATTAAGCAAACTGCTGATATTTTATTTTTTTCGTTTTTTCTTCTTCTCTTTCCTTTCTATCTTCCTTTTTCTCCTAGCCTGCCTGTCAATGAGATGTTGCTTCAGGATGTTCTCGGATATATTGACCCTTATAATAGGGGATGATCCTATTATGTATTTAGTTACTCCTTTATGTACTGAGGGAAGTGGATATAGGTTGGTCATCGCTCTCTCCCTTTTGCTCCATGGCTAATAATAATTCTACTTGTTCTCCCTTACGCATAATATCTCATAACACTCAGGGGTTAAATTCCCCAGTCAAAAGAAGGAAGGCCTTTCAAGTCTATCGTACTCGTCGTATTGATGTGGTCCTCCTTCAGGAGACTCATTTTCCTCAGCAATTTACATGCACACTTTCCCACATTTTATTTGGCAAATGCAGAAAACAAAACAAAGGGGGTGGCGATACTATTTTCCAAACACTGCAAATTTCACTTTAAAATGGAACACAGAGACCCAGAGGGAAGGTTCCTACTAGTTAAAGGTATGATTGAGGATAAAATATATACATTTATTTCGTACTATGCTCCTAATAGAGGACAGCTACAGTTCTTCCGACAGATGTTCAACATCCTTGACCCATTTATGGAAGGTGTCATAATTATGGGGGGTGACTCTAATACAGCCTTTGATACTAGTCTAGATAAATCTAAACCACTTAAAGTTCAATCAATTAGTCCTAGGAAATCTAGTGTACAAATTGCACGATTGATCTTTCAATCGAGACTAACGGACATTTGGAGGGAACTAAATCCAACTGCACGAGATTTTACACACTTCTCAAACCCACATTTATCTTATTCCCGTATAGATCATATCCTGCTCTCAACGCACCACATTCCATTGGCTATTTCATCATCTATTTTAGAAGTATCCTGGTCAGATCATTCCATGGTTCTATTGGTTTTGGGTAAAGATAATCATGGACAACAAGCCTCTCATTGGACTCTCAATCAGTCTATTTTAAGAGATCCCGGCATGGTATCGGAAATACAGGAGGCTCTGCGGGAATACTTTCGCCTTAACGATGTGGAAGATGTTTCGGCAGAGACTCTGTGGGCTGCACATAAGGTGACCATTAGGGGTAAACTAATTCAAATTGCAGCAAGACGTAAGAAAGAGAGGATGAGAGACATAGAAAGAATGGAGAGAGACTTTACTTCTCTGAGCAAATTGCATAAAAGTGATCCCTCCAAAGTTTCTAGTTCTACTCTAGATGCTGCTCGAGTGGCTCTAAATTTGGCTCTCACAGCGAAAGCTGATAAATCTATTAGGTGGACTGGGGCCAAGTTTTATTAGACAAAAGATAGAATTGGTCCCATGCTTGCACACAAATTGTCCCCCAGGTTTCGTTCTCATGCCCTACCCAAAATTAAACAAAAGGATGGCTCCTTTACCCTGAATCCAAAACGAATAATGAAGGCTTTCCAGGAATTTTATGCTGATTTATATAAAGCAGATAAAAATTCTAACCCCACTAAAGTAGGAGAATTTCTGGATAATTTGCATTTACCAACACTGACGGACTCTCATAGAGCTGAGATGGAAGCTCCTTTCTCTATAGAGGAGGTGTCAGAAGTTATCAAAACATTAAAGGGAGGTACAGCACCGGGTCCTGATGGATTTTCCTCACCCTATTATAAAACTTTTTCTGAAATACTACTTCCATACCTTACTAGATTTTTCAATGACATGACTAAGGGCACCCCGTTGGGTAACCAACTCAATATGGCATATATAACAGTAATCCCTAAACCAGATAAAGATATCAGTCAGATAGAGAACTACAGACCTATTTCCCTAATTAATAATGACCTAAAAATATTGACCAAAATATTAGCAAACCGATTAGCGTCCTTTATAGGCATTTATATCCATAAAGATCAGGTAGGGTTTATCCCTGGTAGGCAGGGTCCTGATCAAGTGAGAAGAGCTGTGGATCTGATAACAGTTATGCAATCGCAATGGGAGGGAGGTCATAAACAAGAAGGCATGCTATTATCATTGGATCTTCGGAAGGCCTTTGATTCCGTTTCATGGCCATATCTCTTTGCGGTTCTTAGACACTGGGGATTTGGGCCGAATATTTTAGGTATACTGGAAGCCCTATATTCTACACCTAAGGCTAGAATCAGACTTCAGGGACTTTTCTCTGACCCCATAGAGATAGCCAGGGGCACTCGTCAGGGATGTCCCCTATCTCCCCTGATATTTGCAATAATGATTGAATCTTTGGCGATAGCCATTCGTAATGACCCAAACATCAAGGGGATCCGTTGTGGTCCAGCAACTCATAAATGCGCACTGTTTGCAGATGATTTATTGCTTTTTGTAACATCCCCAACTTCCTCCTTACCAGAAATATGTACATTGCTCGATAAATTTGGGTTAATATCAGGTCTTAAGGTGAACATGTCTAAATCTCAGGCTCTTAACGTGTCTCTCCCAGACCCTTTAGTTTCTCAACTACAGGAGAAATATGAATTCAGTTGGAGCATGTCCTCCATTAAATATTTGGGAATTAATATTACTCCCAAGATTGAAAATCTCTACCAAGCAAACTATCCCCCAATGTACCAAAAACTAGAAGCTGACCTTAGGAACTGGGGAAATGGAATAAAAAAGGACCACGCCTTTCACACCGTACCCCGTTTAATCTTCCCAAACAAGGGGGGCTAGGCCTACCAAACCTTCTTTGGTACTACCAAGCGGCTCGGTTAGCACAGCTCTCAGCTATATACCTTAAAACTGAACAACCGGACTGGATAAAAATTGAAAGTCAAGCAGCTCCTACATTTACTTTGGAAGATTTATTATGGTGTCCTCCCAAGAGTAGACCCCCCATTCTATCTCCAACTCTCTCTCAATCTCTCTCTATGTGGGATTCACTTAGGAGGCTTCCTTCCCTGGTCTCTGAACTACAACCATTGGCTAATTTGTTCCGAAATCCCCTGTACAATCATGGCATGGATATTGATGACTTCAAATGGTGGCTAGACAAGGGGATATATCGCTTAGGACACTTTATATCTTGCACGGGCCCTCTAACTTTTAAACAATTTGTGGAAAAACTGGAGCTCCCTTCTTCGGAAAGGAGTAGATTTCATCAGATCTCCAGTTTCATACACTCCATATGGAAAAATAAATTGAATCCCTTGAGAATTACAGCTTATGAAAGCTGGTGTGAACAAGCCATGGGGCGGAAGGGGGGGATTTCTGTGATCTATGAGTCTCTAGCGTCTAACTCTGATAAACTGCCATACATGCTGGCCTGGGAGAAGGATCTACATACTGACTGGGAACTGGTAGACTGGTATGAGAACTATTCTCGATCGATCAAAGGCATTGACAATACCTCTCTCATTGAGGCTAACATCAAAATATTTACAAGATGTACTTAGTTCCTACAAAATTAGCGGCAATGTATCCTTCCACTTCGCCTCTATGCTTTAGAGGTTGCCAAGGACTGGGCTCTATGATACATATTTGGTGGGAATGTCCCAAACTCCGGGGATTTTGGAATAGGGTCTTCCATATTATTAGAAAAGTTACGGGTTATGCTGTCCCCCAAACACCAGCGATTGCCTTGCTCAATGGATTAGTGCCGCACGTGCCTAAAAACACTAGAAGACTGATTCTATTTATATTAACGGGAGCCAAATTAACCATTGCAAAAGATTGGAAGAAGCCCTCGGTATCTGTATTGTCCATGAAAAGGAAAATTTCATGGATAATGGAACAAGAGAAAATGGTCAGCTCCCTATTGGACAAGACCACACAATTTGAAATCATATGGGATCCCTGGGCTCAGTATCTGGGTATTTCACTGAGGTCAGGCACAGATAGCAATATTAATCGCTGATCTTTGGATCTTTTATAGGACATAAAGGCATCATCTCTTCTTCTTTCTATCTCTTTTCTCTCTCTTCTCAGTTTTTAGTCTTTCCTTTTTATTTTTATTTTGGATATTATTATTATTATTTTTATATATATATATATATATATATATATATATATATATATATATATATATATATATATATATATATATTTTTGACTAGAGTATCTTTCCTTGAATTACCTAGGAATTGACAGGTTTTTTACATTAGTATGTCTTACTAAATATAGGATTTTTTCCTGGGCTTAATCCAGTGAGAACATGATGTTGTATCCATGTTAGAATCTACAATTTTATTTTGTCTGGGCAACTCGAAAAGTTAATAGTATTATATCTTGCTTCTCAGAAGTTATATAGTAAATTCTATTCGTTCAAGGGGGGGGGGGGGGGGATATCTGCACCTCCTTGGACACAGCTTGATCCCGGTTGGGGTGTCGGAGGGGATGCGGAGTTCCTACCCTTCTTGGAGTGTTCTGGGATATAGCATACAAATGAGTTGTCACAGCTTAAGTTACATACTTATTTCTTACTTTGTTAAATTCTCAATGTCTCATTGGTATGTTAACTAGTCACATTTGTTAGATTTACTGTGAATTCTTCTGTAATGATTTTACTTTGTGAAAATAAAAATCTTAATGAGAAAAAATCTATAAAAAAAGAAACAGTCTGGGGGTTCAACTGTTAATAAAAGGCATTCACATCCCATTATATGTTCAAACCAAATGGTCTGTAAGATTTTAAAAACAGAAAATCCACCAGGTCTCCATCTTTGAAATCTCTCTACTAATATGGCTGCCTCTCCAATGAGGATCAAACTTGTCTATGGCCATAAAAGATGTGCCCTTTGGACTCTTACCGTGGCATAGTGTTTGGATAAACTATAGGCTCAAGGAGCACCTGGCAAATATTCGTAAGGGCTTCTTGAACCAGTTTCCAACTTGTGGATGGTTCGACCCACATAATGTAGGCTGCAAGGGCATGTGATCATATAAACCATGTTCTTAGTCAAACAGGTGATAAAAGATTCCACGTCATATGATCGACCAGTAACATTAGAGATAAATGTGGTATATTTCCTCTCCTAAAGGCAATTATTTAGACAAACTTCACATTTTCTACGATAGTGGCCCTCGCCCTACAACAAAATCGCAGTAGAAGCTTGGTTTTACTGGGGGTCTAATTATATTTGGGGCTACTTGACGTTTCAGTGGGGGTGCACTGCTATAGGTGACCCTAGGTTGTTCAGGGAGCAAAGGACCTAGTATTCTGTCATTTTTTTAGAATGCCCCAATGCTTTCTAAACAAATCTTTTTAATTGAAAAGTGCTGGTCCGTGTAGGTGGTATAGAACAAAAAACGAGAGAAAAAATCCCCACCTGCTCTTATTCTGGGCTTCAGCAGGTCTTTATTTTTCAATGCAACATCAGTTATGACCCGATCAAGTTCATTGACTGCATAACCTTTCTGTAGGAAGCGAGTCTTCAAGAAAAATCTGCCTCCTTCAGGAAGTCCACCTGTAAGGAGCAATTCCTCCTTAATCTGAGCAACAGGCTCATTAGGGGCAGACCTAAGCCAGGACTCTTGATGGCAGCTGTCCGTCCATATGTAGCCATTCCAGTCAGTGCCTTTAAAATATGTGGACGTAAAAAGTCTATAATTTTCTACCCTGATTTACAGGTCTAAAAAATGTATGGCAGAGGTGATAGCCTCATGCTGGAGAACAATGCCCTGATCATTGGAGATAAGTTCACCAATGAACAGATCCAAAGAGGCACGATCTCCTTCCCATAGGAGGAGGACGTCATAAATGTATGGACCCCAGAAGATCAAATTGGTCCTCCTTTGATCATAGATGACTTCCTCCTCCCATTTGGCCATACTTGGTGCAAACTAGGCACCCATCGTCACTCCTCGACCTTGCAAATAATAAGAGCCATTAAACCAAAAAATAATTGTGGTTCATGGCAAAGTCAAGGAGGTGGAGAAGGAACTGCCGCTGCAACCTACAGATGCCGAAACCCTCTCCAAGAAACATTTCATGGCCTCTCTGCCATGACGATGAGAAATGATAGTGTATAAAGTGACAACATTTTACTTAAAGGAGAAAACCCATAAGAACTCAAAAAATCTTCACTTACCTTATCCAGCTGCAGGGTTGTGTGGTAAACCAGACCAGACAGACTCAATCTTCGCCACTCAGGGTGGGCTCCGTTTAAAAAAACCTTCAGGAACCGGGGCCCCTTTTTAAATCGAGGGATCCACACTCCTGGACCCGTAAAGCACCCCGTCAGAAAATATGGCTGCAAAAAACCAAGCACTGGATCCCGGGGTCCAGCTCTCTAAAAAGAGAAGCATTACAGGCAAAACCTTGTTTCTTCCGACACAAGGCAAAGGTACCATTCAATTTGGCCTGAAAAGACACTTTGAATGGATCCGGTTGCATAGCTTGGCCCAGCAAAGGATTATTCCAGTGGAGCTAAGCCTAGCACATCTTTACTTGTGACCAACACCAAAGACACTGGCAAAAAAACTGAGGTACTCCCAGGAGGGGAGGGGTTATATAGGGAGCTAAACTTCCTGTCTAAGGTGTGCCAATGTCCATCAACTAAAAGGTGCCTATATAACCATGTCCCTTGATGTACGATAAAGAAAAGGTATTTAGCCGTGTCATTTAAAGAAATACCACATACACTGTAGTTAATAACTGCATAATCCAGAGGGGACACCAGTAATGTCATAATGTGACACTTTAATGAAATTCTGACAAGTTCCCTTTTCAGGCAGGCCTTTCTACAGCTCACCACTTACCCACTCATACTTACCTTTGCCATGTTTACCCACCCCTATGTCCTTCTACTGCAGCCAAAGCATAATACCCCCTGCATCTTCACATGGAGGAACATGTGACCTCCTCCAATGGTGAACTTCTCAGGTCTGAACACTTACAAGAGACCAATACTTCACACGTATTCTTTGCTCTTTTACTCTATAGACCAATCGATTGATGTTTCTAGGCCATGTAGATCCTTCTCTTTCTCCTAGAAATCCTGGTAGATTATATCATAAAGTAAAAAAGCAAAGCATACTTAGTATTGCCCACCATTGGCCTTGCACCCCATAACTTCCTATTTTAGGATTCCAAAGTACAGCTATGGTGTTCACACTGTTCGGGCTATAAAAATAATTTTTGCTCATAAAACACAAAAAATAAAAGCTCAAGCATTAAAGCTTATGTATAAAATGTACTTAATACAAAATGCATGCAATATCCAATATGCACATATCAAATGTATTCAGTAATCATTTACAGCAACATTATTCCATATGAGACACTTCGTCCATCACCAAACCTGACAGCTCTTTATGAGGGCTTTCAGTGTAGTAATACAGTCCGGACTTTTGTCCTTTAGCACAATTCCTAGACGTACCAGCTTGTGCTTCGACTCTTGAGATACAAAGCTAACCAAATTCTTGCCACAGACGTGAACCAGAGGCTGGAGAAATAAGAATAAAGAATATGATTAAAAAATAAAAAAAAGTCGACTTTTATTTCCTTACTTGTACTAGGAAAATGTCAGGTGGAACATGAATAGTTGCTTTGTGCATCATGGACACATTCACACCTTCCATGTTTATTCTCACTAAACAAAACGTATTGCGTCGGGTCAACCAGTTTCAGTAAGCTTCATATATCAATATGTAAAAGCCTCAGGGAAGTATCTTTACATGTTGCACGTTACACCCATATTCAGGATGCAACATGATACTAAAGCACATGCCAGTACCCCGACCCCACTTTCACAATTCAAATACAGTGCCAGCTGTGAGGAATTCAGCCCACACAGCCATGTCAATCATTCACAGAGTTCTGAGAATCAATGAACTACAGTAGGTACTGTCTTCCATTGTGGCAGATGACTTGTAGTTCTCAATGAATTGTGAGGGCGCTAGTGAGCGCTCTCATAGTCCATTGAGCTTCCTCGATTTCAGTAACTGCCTGCCTATACGTGAGGTGCAAGCAGCCAGCTGTACTCAGAGTCTGCAGGAGCCTGACATTGCACCCATGATCTGCAGATAATGGGTGCAATGCTTTACAAGCTCCTAAGGGAAAAAAAAAAAACGAAAATTGCACATTTTTTAACCTGAAAAAGAACATGCGTTTTATTCTTTTTGTTAGGGCTCGGAAAAGAACGGCACCCGTGGCTGTTCCTTCAGAGCGCATGCACCAGTAATGTCACTGGCTGCATGTAATGCAAATATCTCCCAAACTATAGGCTTACCTATAGGTAAATGTCTGCAGAAAAGGTGAACTTATCCTTTAACCACTTGCCAACCAGCTCAGTTACATATACAGAGGCAGGTTGGCAGTAGAGCTGCACGATTTCGGCTAAAATGAGAATCACAATTTTTTTCACGCGGCGTAACATCATCGTTCACATTATACAAAAAAAGTAAAAAATGGCATAACTTTACAGTTTGTTTTTGTATTTTTACCCAAAAAAATTGCGTTTGAAAGACCACTGCGCAAAAAAAGGTAACATAAAATATAATAACAATCGCCATTTTATTCTCTAGGGTCTCTGCTAATAAATATATATATATATATATATATATATATATATATATATATATATATATATATATATATATATATATATATGGGGGGTCCAAGTAATTTTCTAGCAAAAAATACTGATTTTAAACTGATTGTAAGAAACAATTGTCAGAAAAAGGTTCAATCTTTAAGTGGTTAAACTTCCTTAAAAGTGGAGTTCCACCCAAAAATGGAACTTCCACTTTTTGGAATCCCCCCCCCCCCCCCGGTGTCACATTTGGCACCTTTCAGGGGGGAGGAGGGAGCAAATACCTGTCTAATACAGGTATTTGCTCCCACTTCCTGGCATAGATCACTGCAGTGATCGCGGTGACCTACACCACTTCCGGCTCCTACTCTGTCCTCCCCCGCAGTCTTCTGGGAGACGCACAGGTCCCAGAAGACAGCAGGGACCAGTGAGAACGTGCAGCGCGACTCGCAGTAGGGAACCAGGAAGTGAAGCCGCATGGCTTACAGAGGATGGCGGCTGCAGCAGCCGGGAGCCAACGGACAGGTCGGCTTCGACTGCCGACATTGCGGGCTCCCTGGACAGGTAAGTAAGTGCAGTATTTGTAGCTGCTGGCTTTTAATTCTTTTTTTTTTTTTTTTTGCCGGACCTCCGCTTTAATTTACAGATCAAGTGCATTCCTATGATCTAAGAAGGAAAAGTTACTTTGTTTAGTTATCTGCTGTGATGTTGTGATAAAACTTGGCAGACTGCCTGTTTTGTTTTTTTCTTTTCACAGCTGAGTGAGCAGAGAACTCACTAAACTTGTTACATGAAAGAATCTGCAAATTCTTCATAGAGATCAGACTCTATGTCTGCCGGCGACCCACGATCACCTAGTACAGAGGCAGAACGGGGACCTGCCAGTGTAAAAAAGCGGATCCCCGTTCTGACAGGGGACATGACAGGGATCTTCTGTTCCCAGTGATCTCGGTCATGTCCCTGTGAGCCCATCCCCCTACAGTTAGAACAGAATTATCCAGACATAGACTGGGCGGAGGGAACCGCACATTCATCTATGGCTCCCCAGTTCCTAAATGTCTTGCAGGATAATTTTATGGGTCAGATGGTAGACGCACCAACTACAAATAAAGCATTACTGGATCTACTGATTACCAACATTACAAACCTGATCACAGATGTGGAAATACGTGGGCAATTTAGGTAACAGCGATCACAAGTCAATTGGCTTCAGTATAAATCACACAAATAGGAAACATAAGGGGAATACAAAGACACTGAATTTCAAAAGAGCCAACTTCCCTAAACTACAAACCTTGCTAGAAGGCATAAAATCTTAGGAACAAAGAACACGGAGGAGAGATGGGTTTCCTTTAAGAGCATATTAAATAAGGGCATTAGCCAATGCATCCCATTGGGTAATAAATTTAAAGCGGGACTGTACTGAAAAAAAAAAAAATTAAAAGCCAGCAGCTACAAATACTGCAGCTGCTGACTTTTAAAAAATGGACACTTACCTGTTCCAGGGTCCAGCGGTGTCGGCAGCAGAGGCCGATCGATCGCTCGGCTCCCTGCTGTAGCCGGCGCCATTCTCGGTGAGGGAATCACGAAGTGGCTTCACTTCCCGATTCCCTACTGCGCATGCGCGAGTCGCGCGGCGCAATGAGAATCTTCAGCGCCGTCTGCCGGGTCACGTGTGTGTCCCGGCAGACAGCGCGCCGGGACAGGAGGTGACGTAAACTCCCGTGGGAGTTTATGCCCGGAAGTGGGTGCAGATACCTGTCTTAGACAGGTATCTGCACCCCCCTCCCCCCTGAAAGGTGCCAAATGTGACACCGGAGGGGGGGGGGTTCCGAAAAGCGGGAGTTCCACTTTAGGGTGGAATCCCCCTTTAAAAGAGGGAACAAAAGTCCTGGATGGCTTAACTCCAATGTAAAAATGCATATAAAAGCAAAGGCGAAGGCCTTCAAAAAATACAAGGTTGAGGGATCATCATCAGTATTCAGACTTTATAAAGAATGCAACAAGAAATGTAAGGGTGCAATAAGGCCAGCTAAGATAGAACATGAATGACACATAGCGGAGGAGAACAAAAAAAACAAAAAAAATAAAAATTCTTTAAGTATATAAACAGTAAAAAAGGGAGGACAACCCATATTGGCCCCATAAAGAAGGAGGAAGGACATCTGGTTACAAAGGATGGGGAGATAGTGAAGGTATTGAATTTATTCTTCTCCTTGGGGAATCGGGGGGCTTCAGTAACCAAAACTGCAGTGTTTATCCTCATGACACGTCACAGGAAGCACCACCATGGTTAACAGAGGACAGAATTAAAATTAGACTTGAAAAACTTAACATTAATAAATCACCTGGACCAGATGGCTAGAATCCGAGGGTACTTAGTAAAGTAATTGCCAGACCATTGTTCTTAATTTCTACTGACAGTCTACTGACTGGAATGGAATGGTACCAGCTGATTGAAGAAAAGCACCAATATTTAAAAAGGGCCCAAAATACATCCCTGGGAATTACAGACCAGTTAGCCTAACATCAATAGTATGTAAAATCTTGGAGGGGATAATAAGAGACTATATACAAGATTTTAGTAGTGAGAACGGTATTATTAGCAGTAATCAGTGTGGATTCATGAAGAATCGTTCTTGCCAAACCAATCTACTAACCTTCTATGAGGAGGTGAGTTGCCAGCTAGATAAAGGAATGCCCGTAGACGTGGTGTATCTGGAGTTTGCAAAAGCATTTGACACAGTTCCCCATAAACGTTTACTGTACAAAATAAGGTCCGTTGGCATGGACCATAGGGCGAGTACATGGATTGAAAACTGGCTACAAGGGCGAGTTCAGAGGGTGGTGATAAATGGGGAGTACTCGGAATGGTCAGGGGTGGGTAGTGGGGTCCCCCAGGGTTCTGTACTGGGACCAATCCTATTTAATTTGTTCATAAACGACCTGGAGGATGAGGTAAACAGTTTAATCTCTGAATTTGCAGACAATACTAAGCTAAGTAGGGCAATAACTTCTCCGCAGGATGTGGAAACCTTGCAAAAAGATCTGAACAAATTAATGGGGTGGGCAACTACATGGCAAATGAGGTTCAATGTAAGCTGCACAATTAATCGTCAAAAATCGTTATCGCGATCTTCACTAAAGTATTTCACAATTCTTTCTATGCAAAGAATTCTCTCTGCACTTCTGAAGCCGCAGCCTTCAAAAGAAAGGAAGGGAAACTGTGCAGTCTGCCAAGAATCAAAACAATCTTTATCAGTTGAACTTAAGTATAAACATTGTAACAATTTGTTAATGGAATAGACTTTGTGTGCAAGAGAAAAAAGTTTAACCACTTAAACACTAAACCTTTTTCTGACATTTGTTTGTTTCAAGTTAAAATAATTTGTTTTGCTAGAAAATTACTTAGAACCCCCAAACATTATATATTATTTTTTAGTAGACAGCCTAGAGCAGTGTTGGCGAACCTTGGCACCCCAGATGTTTTGGAACTACATTTCCCATGATGCTCATGCACTCTGCAGTGTAGATGAGCATCATGGAAAATGTAGTTTCAAAACATCTGGGGTGCCAAGGTTCACCATCACTGCCCTAGAGAATAAAATGGTGGTTGTTGCAATATTTTATGTCACACTGTATTGGCGTAGCGGTCTTTCAAATGCAATTTTTTTGGAAAAAATTACTTAATGAATTTAAAAAAATAACCAGTAAAATTAGCCCATTTTTTTTGTATAATGATGTGAAAGATTTTACGTCGTGAGAATCGTGATCTTTTTATTCTAAGCAAAAAAATTGTAATTCTCATTTTGGCCAAAATCGTGCAGCTCTACAATCTATACACTAGGGGGAGAACCTCTGGGGCAATCTAGGATGGAAAAGGACCTGGGGGTCCTAGTAGATGATAGGCTCAGCAATGGCATGCAATGCCAAGCTGCTGCTAACAAAGAAAACAGAATATTGGGATGCATTAAAAAGGGGATCAACTCCAGAGATAAAACGATAATTCTCCCGCTCTACAAGACTCTGGTCCGGCCGCACCTAGAGTATGCTTACCAGTTCTGGGCACCAGTCCTCAGGAAGGATGTACTGGAAATGGAGCGAGTACAAAGAAGGGCAACAAAGCTAATAAAGGGTCTGGAGGATATTAGTTATGAGGAAAGGTTGCGAGCACTGAACTTATTCTCTCTGGAGAAGAGACGCTTGAGAAGGGATATGATTTCAATATACAAATACTGTACTGGTGACCCCACAATAGGGATAAAACTTTTTTGCAGAAGGGAGTTTAACAAGACTCGTGGCCACTCATTAAAATTAGAAGAAAAGAGGTTTAACCATAAACTATGTAGAGGGTTCTTTTACTGCAAGAGCGGCAAGGATGTGGAATTCCATTCCACAGGCGATGGTCTCATTACAATGTAATACTGACATATAATCACACACATAGGTTGGACTTGATGGACTTGTGTCTTTTTTCAACCTCACCTACTATGTAACTATGCAAGATCAGCGCCATTACTAGTAAAAACAATAAAAAATAAATAAAAGTCCCTAAATCTATCCCATAACTTTTGTGCAAACCAATCAATATATGCCTATTGCGATTTTTTTTATTTTACCAATATATGCAGAAGAATATATATAGGCCTAAACTGATGAATAAATGTGTTTTACACATTTTTGTGTTATTATATATATATGTATATAAAAATATAAATAAAAATATATATACACATATATACGTATTATATATACGTATATATGTATTAAAAAAAGGTTTATTTCTTAAAAAAATTTCGCATTTGTTTGTTTATAGCGCAAAAAATAAAAACCGCAGAGGTGATCAAATACTACCAAAATAAAGCTCTCTTTCTGGGAAAGAAAGGATGTCAATTTTGTTTGGGTACAGCGTCACACGACCGGGCAATTGTTAGTTAAAGCGACGCAGTGCTGTATCGCAAAAAAAGCCATGGTCATTAGGGGGGCAAATACTTCTGGGACTGAAGTGGTTAAAGAGATAATTTATCAAGTGGACACTGGAATCAAAGTTATCAGTCATTAAAGTGATTATGAACCTTTGTTTTTTAAAACCAAAATAACAAACATGTCATACTTAGCTACTCTGTGCAGTGGTTTTGCACAGAGCAGTCCCGATCCTCCTTTTCTGGGGTTCCCCCGCTGGCGCTCCAGGTTCCTCCTTGTCGAGAACTCCCAGGGAAAGTGGCTCTCGCCAAATGGCTCCTCCTGGCGTGCTCGCTCCCGAGCCGCCCAGTCTGGGTGTATTGACACAGACTGGGCGACTTGGCCCCACCATCTCATCACAGTATTTGATTGACATCACCGGGAGCCAATGGCTGCCCGCTGCTATCAATCTGTCTATGAGGATGGAGACATCGGCGAGAGCCGCTGCCGCTTATGCACATCGCTGGATCGGCCTTGGGTAAGAATAAAGGGGGATTGTGGGGCTTCTGTAGAAGGTTTTTTACCTAAAAGCATTAACCTCTTCAGCTCCGTAAGGTTTACCCCCCCCCCCTTCACGAACAAGCCATTTTTTGCGATACAGCACTGCATTACTTTAACTTACAATTGCGTGGTCGTGTGACACTGTATCTAATACAATTTATGTCACTTTTTCCCCACAAATAGAGCTTTCTTTTGCATTTGATCACCTCTGCATTTTTTTTTTTTGCACGATAAACTGACAATTTTGAAATAAAAAAACAAACACAATATTTTTTTACATTCTGCTATAAAACATACCCAATATATATATATTTTTTAATCTAAATTCCTTCATCAATGTAAGCAAATATATATTCTGCTACATATTTTTTTTTTTTTACCAAAAAAGGTTGGTTTACGCAAAACTTATGGGATATATATATATATATATATATATATATATATATATATATATTTTTATTTTTTTTTTTTTTTTTTTTTTTTTTTTTATTTTTTTTTATTTACAAACTATGGGATATATTTTTCAAATTTTACATTTTGTTAAAAAATAAATTCTAGTAATGGCAGCGATCTGCAATGTTATAGTGGGACTGCGATATTGCTGCAGACACCTGACACTTTTTGGGGGACCAGTGACACCTATACAGAGATCAGTGCTAAAAAATATGCACTGTCACTGTACTAATGGCAGGGAAGAGGTTAACATCAGGGGCGATCAAAGGGTTAAATGTGTTCCTAGGGAGTGCTTGCTAACTGGTGTAATTTGTGACTAATCAGTGTTAGGGCAGTTAGTAGTAGGCCCAGGTAGCTTTAGGGTACCCCCATTAAACCCCCTAATAAAGATTAAACCCCTTGATCCCCCCTCCCCCCAATTAACCCCTTCACCCCGTCACCAGTGTCACTAGAAGATCTTTTTTCTGATCGCCGTATTAGTGTCATGGGTGACGCTAGTTAGCCAGTTAGTTTCGCTGTCAGGTTTTTATAGCATCAGTGTACCCTCATATACTACCTAAAATGTTTTAACCCCCTGATTGCCCCCTAGTTAACCCTTTCACCTCCTGTCACCAGTGATTAATGTATTAGTGTTACAGGTGACGCTGGTTAGTTAGTTTTTTTTATAGAGTCAGGGCACCCGCCATATATTACCCAATAAAGGTTTAACCCCTGATCACCCGGCGGGTTTTAGCGTCATTTAGGGTCAGCGTCAGTCCCAGGCAGCTTCAGATTAGTGCCAGTAGCGCTAACACCCATGCACCATACACCTCCCTTAGTAGTATAGTGTCTGAACGGATCAATATCTCTATGATCAGATCTATACCAGCATCTCCAGTAGTTTAGGGTTCCCACAAATGTGGCGTTAGTGGGATCAGCCCAGATACCTGCTAGCACCTGCGTTTAGCCCC
>CM053030.1:269005189-269032804 GCA_028564925.1 Lithobates sylvaticus
CACGGGCTATAAAAACCTGACAGCGAAACTAACTGGCTAACTAGCGTCACCCATGACACTAATACGGCGATCAGAAAAAAGATCTTCTAGTGACACTGGTGACGGGGTGAAGGGGTTAATTGGGGGGAGGGGGGATCAAGGGGTTTAATCTTTATTAGGGGGTTTAATGGGGGTACCCTAAAGCTACCTGGGCCTACTACTAACTGCCCTAACACTGATTAGTCACAAATTACACCAGTTAGCAAGCACTCCCTAGGAACACATTTAACCCTTTGATCGCCCCTGATGTTAACCTCTTCCCTGCCATTAGTACAGTGACAGTGCATATTTTTTAGCACTGATCTCTGTATAGGTGTCACTGGTCCCCCAAAAAGTGTCAGGTGTCTGCAGCAATATCGCAGTCCCACTATAACATTGCAGATCGCTGCCATTACTAGAATTTATTTTTTAACAAAATGTAAAATTTGAAAAATATATCCCATAGTTTGTAAATAAAAAAAAAAAAAAAAAATTATATATATATATATATATTGTACAGGACGCAGTGGCTGGGTCCTGGAAGGACGCTATGTTTCCCCTCTGTTTGGTCTGTGATCCCTTTTAAGGGAACAAAAAGGGTTAACTCACCTGTCAGAGGAGGTGGGTTTAAAAACAAGACAGGAAGTTGCCGATGGGTGGAGGAGTGCAGAGGAGATAGTGGTTTGTGTTTGGCTTGTTTTGCAGCAACCAAAGTCAACAGCAGCGTTCGGCCTGGAAGCCTCCTAGCAGATGAAGTCACCTGCGACAGCACCCCAGGACTGTGTTTGATTGCGATAGCAATTCGGGACTTTGATAGTCGGTGAGACTGAAACCTTTTTCTTTTGTTTTGCTGCTGTGAAGCTGTTTAAGTTAAATAAAACCTCCTTTTGAACTAAAAAGCCTGTGTCCTGCGGTCTGGCTGGTCCCCCGAACTTTACAAGTGGTGCTCGGATGCGGCAGGACAGAGTAACAGGCGTGTTTTTGTTTTTTTTGCTGGTTTTGCATTTGAATTTAAAACTGACATTTAAAGGGACAGTACAGTGAATTTATGTCCTGGGTTAAAGTTGCCCAAACCCTGAAAGCTGAAGCAATGGAGGAACTAATTAAACAACTGTCCCTGGCTAATATACAAGCGCAGACCCGCCATGAAGAAAATACTCGCCTGTTGGTGGCTCAGTTGGCAGCACAGCAAGCAACCCAGCAAGGGGTTATGCAGGCTCAGGTGACTGCCTTAAAAGAAGTAGTACAGCAGTTGTCTCAGGGTCGTGAGCAAGCGGCTGTTGCCCCTGGCAACCAGGTGACCGTGAGGGCAAGCCATTTTTTGCAGAAATTGTCCCTGAGTGATGATGTAGAGGCATTTCTTGCTACATTTGAGAGGACGGCAGAGAGAGAAGGGTGGCCCCAGGACCAGTGGGCCGGCCTAATTGCCCCTTTTCTCACCGGAGATCCTCAAAAAGCCTACTTCGACCTGCCACCAGAGGACGCTAAAGTCTATCAAAAACTAAAGGCAGAAATACTGGCTCGTTTGGGGGTGACTACGGCCGTTCGGGCCCAACGAGTGCACCAATGGAAGTATTGTCCAGATCGTCCACCACGGTCTCAAATGCATGACCTGGTGCAACTGGTAAAAAAATGGCTGCAGCCCGAAGTGTTGTCGGCCCCCAAATCGTGGAGCGGGTCGTCCTGGACCGATACCTACGGTCACTGCCAGACGACCTTCAACGGTGGGTCAGCCATGGAGACCCCAAAACAGTGAACCTCCTTGTCGAGATGGTAGAGCGATATACAGTGGTGGAGGATCTGCTTGGCCCTACCAAGCGCCAAGGGCCCAGTCTGCCACGGCCTATTCGATCGACTGCCGCCCTTCGAAAGGATGTCCCCCGGAGCCCTGGAATCAACACCCCGGAAGGTCAAGAGTCACTCCCAGTACCTCCTCAGCGATCTGTTCCTGTTCGGAGAGGAGGGGATGTACAATGTTGGCGGTGTCATTCCTGGGGCCATACCCGGGCCCACTGCCACTGCAAGAGGAGCCCATGGAATGCGGGGTTCTTCGGAGGGGGTCTTTTTATGCTCATAGAGCATGTACCACACACCTTGACCGCGGAGAAGAGAAATTTGAGTGTGTAGTCCAAGTGAACCACCTCCCTGCCTGGGCTTTGCGGGACTCCGGAAGCATGGTAACCCTTGTTCATCCTAGAGTACTTGGGAAGATCGGTCCAGTAAGCAAAACTTTACGGGTTGTATGCATTCACGGGGACACTAGAGAGTACCCTCTCATCTCGGTGTCCATCTCCACAGCATATGGCACTGGTACTCAAGAGGTGGGGGTGGTAAAGAACTTGATACATGATGTTATCATAGGACGAGACTGTCCATTTTTTGAAAAACTGTGGGGACAAGGAGAACTATCTGAACGATCCCAAGACTGGGGAGAAACTAGTTCCTCTGTTCCTATGGTTGAGGGTAATAACCCTGAGATGCCAAATGAACCTAATGTGGATCCAGTTGATACAAATGCTAATGATTGGGTTAATGGTGATGAAAGTAGTGCTGATACTGTGAAGGGTGTCAAAATGTGTGGTTCGCAGACCTACCTGAACACTGAGGAGGGGGAACCTTCCCACTTCAGGTAATGCTGGGTGAAGAGGATGAGGAAGTGGGCTCTACCCCTGCCCTGCCGGATTTGGGTGTTCCCCAGGGGACATTTGGTACTGCCCAGATGCAGGACCCCACTTTGGCCCCGTGCACGGGAACAAGTTGTAGTATTAAATGGGGTACCCCAAGAGCCAGGTGCGAATGAGCGGTGGCCCCACTTTGCCATATATAATGAATTGCTTTATCGGGTTACCAAAGTGAGAGAAAATGTGGTAGAACAATTATTGGTACCCCAACAGTATAGACGCAAGGTCCTGGACCTGGCCCATGATGATGTTTTAGGGGGACACCTGGGAGTTGAAAAGACGGAGGCACGGATCACCGACCGGTTTTACTGGCCAGGTCTGAAAGCAGAGGTAAGAAGATACTGTGCCTCTTGTCCCACCTGTCAGTTGACCGCGCCGGTGACCCACTTCCGGAGCCCTTTGGTCCCTCTGCCCATAATTGAGGTCCCATTCGAGAGAATAGCCATGGATATAGTGGGTCCTTTGGTAAAGTCAGCTCGAGGTCACTCTTACATACTGGTGATCCTTGACTATGCCACCCGGTATCCTGAAGCGCTACCTCTGCGGAATACCTCCTCTAAGGCTATTGCTCGGGAATTATTCCAGTTGTTTACACGGACTGGTTTTCCCAAGGAAATACTCACGGACCAGGGCACCCCGTTTATGTCGAGGGTTATGGCTGATGTGTGCAAGCTGTTCCGGATTAAACAGCTGCGCACATCGGTCTACCATCCACAAACGGATGGGTTGGTAGAGCGCTTTAATAAGACCCTTAAGTCTATGCTCAAGAGGGTTGTACAAAGGGATGGGAAAGACTGGGACTGCCTGTTACCCGCTCTCCTATTTGCTATCCGGGAAGTGCCCCAGGCCTCCACTGGGTTTTTCGCCCTTTGAGTTGGTATATGGGCGGAGACCTCGCGGACTACTGGATTTTGTTAAAGAGGAATGGGAAAGTGAACCTATTCAGCATAAGAGTGTTCTTGAATATGTTTCCCAAATGCAGGAGAGGATCCGAACTGTGATGCCTCTAGTCAAAGAACATTTGCAAAAAGCCCAGGAGGCTCAACGACGGGTCTATAATAGGGCTGCTAGAATAAGGAACTTCCAAGTGGGGGATCGAGTAGCGGTGTTGATCCCCACTGTGGAAAGTAAATTCTTGGCCAGGTGGCAAGGCCCCTTTGAAGTTGTAGAAAAAGTGGGAGAGGTAAATTATAGAGTCCACCAACCAGGTAAGAGGAAACCCTATCAGATATATCATGTAAACTTGTTAAAGCCCTGGACAGACAGGGAACCGGTGACCTCCCTGGCTGGTGCAAGACTTGAGCCTAGGGTTGGGGTGGAGAGTGTCCAAGTAGCAAATACCCTGTCTAGAGTCCAAAGTCAGCAGGCAAAGGAGTTCTTGCAGAGAAATAAAGAGAAATTTTCAGACTTGCCAGGGCTCACTAGTGTCATAGAGCATGATATTGTCACGGAACCAGGAGTCAAAGTTTTTGTCCGGCCTTACCGCATTCCAGAGGCCCAAAGGAGGGCTGTTTCAGAGGAAGTGAAGAAGATGTTGGACCTGGAGATTATTGAGGAATCACAGAGTGAGTGGTCAAGCCCGATTGTGTTGGTACCGAAGCCCAACGGGACTCTGCGATTCTGCAATGATTTCCGGAAACTAAATGAAGTTTCACGGTTTGATGCCTACCCCATGCCCCGGGTAGATGAGCTTATTGAGAGACTAGGTCCAGCCAGGTATATCACTACATTAGACCTTACCAAGGGGTATTGGCAAATCCCGTTGACTAAGGCTGCTAGAGAGAAAACTGCTTTTTCTACCCCAGAGGGAAGTTTTCAGTACAAGAGAATGCCTTTTGGATTGCAAACTGCTCCAGCCACATTTCAGAGGGCAATGGATAGGATTTTACGTCCTCATCGGGAGTATGCCTCAGTATACTTGGATGACATAGTCATTTTTAGCAAAGACTGGGAGTCACACTTGCCCAAAGTCCAGGCAGTACTGGACTCTCTTTTGGAAGGAGGGGTTTACAATAAACCCGGAAAAGTGTGCTTTGGGAATGGAGGAGGTGAAATACCTGGGCTATGTTGTGGGTAGAGGGGTAGTAAAACCTCAGGTCAACAAGGTAGAGGCTGTACAGAATTGGCCCCGCCCCCTCACAAAAAAACAGGTACGTGCATTCCTGGGTATGGTGGGATACTACAGGAGGTTTGTACCCAACTTTGCCACGTTGGCAGCTCCATTGACCGATCTGACTAAGGGTCGGAAATCGGTCATGGTGGAGTGGAATGCAGACGCTGAGAAAGCTTTTTTGGAGCTCAAGTCGGCACTGTGCCAACACCCTGTCCTAGTAGCACCCAATTTTTCAAAAGAGTTTGTTGTACAGACTGATGCTTCCGATGTAGGAATGGGAGCCGTGTTGTCACAGGTTGTTCATGGCGAGGAGCACCCAGTAGTTTTCCTCAGTAGGAAGTTAACACCAGCGGAGAAAAACTACGCTATAATCGAACGAGAGTGTCTGGCCATTAAGTGGGCTCTGGAATCCCTCAGATATTACCTCTTGGGGAGGAAGTTTAGGCTGATTTCTGACCATGCCCCTTTAACATGGCTGAGACAAGGTAAAGGGACTAATGCCAGGGTTACCCGGTGGTTCCTGGCACTCCAGGAATTTAAATTTGTAGTGGAGCATAGGCCCGGGAGACTGCATCAAAATGCAGATGCCCTCTCCCGAGTCCATTGTTTGAGCTCCACGGTTGCCTCCACCTCCTTGGCGTTGGGGCACAGGGGGGGGGGGGGGATATGTACAGGACGCAGTGGCTGGGTCCTGGAAGGACGCTATGTTTCCCCTCTGTTTGGTCTGTGATCCCTTTAAGGGAACAAAAAGGGTTAACTCACCTGTCAGAGGAGGTGGGTTTAAAAACAAGACAGGAAGTTGCAGATGGGTGGAGGAGTGCAGAGGAGATAGTGGTTTGTGTTTGGCTTGTTTTGCAGCAACCAAAGTCAACAGCAGCGTTCGGCCTGGAAGCCTCCTAGCAGATGAAGTCACCTGCGACAGCACCCCAGGACTGTGTTTGATTGCGATAGCAATTCGGGACTTTGATAGTCGGTGAGACTGAAACCTTTTTTCTTTTGTTTTGCTGCTGTGAAGCTGTTTAAGTTTAATAAAACCTCCTTTTGAACTAAAAGCCTGTGTCCTGCGGTCTGGCTGGTCCCCCGAACTTTACAATATATATATATATATATATATATATAATATATATATATATATATATCCCATAAGTTTTGCGTAAACCAACCTTTTTTGGTAAAAAAAAAAAAAATATGTAGCAGAATATATATTTGCTTACATTGATGAAGGAATTTAGATTAAAAAATATATATATATATTGGGTATGTTTTATAGCAGAATGTAAAAAAATATTGTGTTTGTTTTTTTATTTCAAAATTGTCAGTTTATCGTGCAAAAAAAAAAAATGCAGAGGTGATCAAATGCAAAAGAAAGCTCTATTTGTGGGGAAAAAGTGACATAAATTGTATTAGATACAGTGTCACACGACCACGCAATTGTAAGTTAAAGTAATGCAGTGCTGTATCGCAAAAAATGGCTTGTTCGTGAAGGGGGGGGGGGTAAACCTTACGGAGCTGAAGAGGTTAATGCTTTTAGGTAAAAAACCTTCTACAGAAGCCCCACAATCCCCCTTTATTCTTACCCAAGGCCGATCCAGCGATGTGCATAAGCGGCAGCGGCTCTCGCCGATGTCTCCATCCTCATAGACAGATTGATAGCAGCGGGCAGCCATTGGCTCCCGGTGATGTCAATCAAATACTGTGATGAGATGGTGGGGCCAAGTCGCCCAGTCTGTGTCAATACACCCAGACTGGGCGGCTCGGGAGCGAGCACGCCAGGAGGAGCCATTTGGCGAGAGCCACTTTCCCTGGGAGTTCTCGACAAGGAGGAACCTGGAGCGCCAGCGGGGGAACCCCAGAAAAGGAGGATCGGGACTGCTCTGTGCAAAACCACTGCACAGAGTAGCTAAGTATGACATGTTTGTTATTTTGGTTTTAAAAAACAAAGGTTCATAATCACTTTAATGACTGATAACTTTGATTCCAGTGTCCACTTGATAAATTATCTCTTTAACCACTTCAGTCCCAGAAGTATTTGCCCCCCTAATGACCATGGCTTTTTTTGCGATACAGCACTGCGTCGCTTTAACTAACAATTGCCCGGTCGTGTGACGCTGTACCCAAACAAAATTGACATCCTTTCTTTCCCAGAAAGAGAGCTTTATTTTGGTAGTATTTGATCACCTCTGCGGTTTTTATTTTTTGCGCTATAAACAAACAAATGCGACATTTTTTTAAGAAATAAACCTTTTTTTAATACATATATACGTATATATAATACGTATATATGTGTATATATATTTTTATTTATATTTTTATATACATATCTATATATATATATATATATATATATATATAATAACACAAAAATGTGTAAAACACATTTATTCATCAGTTTAGGCCTATATATATTCTTCTGCATATATTGGTAAAATAAAAAAAATCGCAATAGGCATATATTGATTGGTTTGCACAAAAGTTATGGGATAGATTTAGGGACTTTTATTTATTTTTTATTGTTTTTACTAGTAATGGCGCTGATCTTGCATAGTTACATAGTAGGTGAGGTTGAAAAAAGACACAAGTCCATCAAGTCCAACCTATGTGTGTGATTATATGTCAGTATTACATTGTAATGAGACCATCGCCTGTGGAATGGAATTCCACATCCTTGCCGCTCTTGCAGTAAAAGAACCCTCTACATAGTTTATGGTTAAACCTCTTTTCTTCTAATTTTAATGAGTGGCCACGAGTCTTGTTAAACTCCCTTCTGCAAAAAAGTTTTATCCCTATTGTGGGGTCACCAGTACAGTATTTGTATATTGAAATCATATCCCTTCTCAAGCGTCTCTTCTCCAGAGAGAATAAGTTCAGTGCTCGCAACCTTTCCTCATAACTAATATCCTCCAGACCCTTTATTAGCTTTGTTGCCCTTCTTTGTACTCGCTCCATTTCCAGTACATCCTTCCTGAGGACTGGTGCCCAGAACTGGTAAGCATACTCTAGGTGCGGCCGGACCAGAGTCTTGTAGAGCGGGAGAATTATCGTTTTATCTCTGGAGTTGATCCCCTTTTTAATGCATCCCAATATTCTGTTTTCTTTGTTAGCAGCAGCTTGGCATTGCATGCCATTGCTGAGCCTATCATCTACTAGGACCCCCAGGTCCTTTTCCATCCTAGATTGCCCCAGAGGTTCTCCCCCTAGTGTATAGATTGTAGAGCTGCACGATTTTGGCCAAAATGAGAATTACAATTTTTTTGCTTAGAATAAAAAGATCACGATTCTCACGACGTAAAATCTTTCACATCATTATACAAAAAAAATGGGCTAATTTTACTGGTTATTTTTTTAAATTCATTAAGTAATTTTTTCCAAAAAAATTGCATTTGAAAGACCGCTACGCCAATACAGTGTGACATAAAATATTGCAACAACAACCATTTTATTCTCTAGGGCAGTGATGGTGAACCTTGGCACCCCAGATGTTTTGAAACTACATTTTCCATGATGCTCATCTACACTGCAGAGTGCATGAGCATCATGGGAAATGTAGTTCCAAAAACATCTGGGGTGCCAAGGTTCGCCAACACTGCTCTAGGCTGTCTACTAAAAAATAATATATAATGTTTGGGGGTTCTAAGTAATTTTCTAGCAAAACAAATTATTTTAACTTGAAACAAACAAATGTCAGAAAAAGGTTTAGTGTTTAAGTGGTTAAACTTTTTTCTCTTGCACACAAAGTCTATTCCATTAACAAATTGTTACAATGTTTATACTTAAGTTCAACTGATAAAGATTGTTTTGATTCTTGGCAGACTGCACAGTTTCCCTTCCTTTCTTTTGAAGGCTGCGGCTTCAGAAGTGCAGAGAGAATTCTTTGCATAGAAAGAATTGTGAAATACTTTAGTGAAGATCGCGATAACGATTTTTGACGATTAATTGTGCAGCTTACATTGAACCTCATTTGCCATGTAGTTGCCCACCCCATTAATTTGTTCAGATCTTTTTGCAAGGTTTCCACATCCTGCGGAGAAGTTATTGCCCTACTTAGCTTAGTATTGTCTGCAAATTCAGAGATTAAACTGTTTACCTCATCCTCCAGGTCGTTTATGAACAAATTAAATAGGATTGGTCCCAGTACAGAACCCTGGGGGACCCCACTACCCACCCCTGACCATTCCGAGTACTCCCCATTTATCACCACCCTCTGAACTCGCCCTTGTAGCCAGTTTTCAATCCATGTACTCGCCCTATGGTCCATGCCAACGGACCTTATTTTGTACAGTAAACGTTTATGGGGAACTGTGTCAAATGCTTTTGCAAACTCCAGATACACCACGTCTACGGGCATTCCTTTATCTAGCTGGCAACTCACCTCCTCATAGAAGGTTAGTAGATTGGTTTGGCAAGAACGATTCTTCATGAATCCACACTGATTACTGCTAATAATACCGTTCTCACTACTAAAATCTTGTATATAGTCTCTTATTATCCCCTCCAAGATTTTACATACTATTGATGTTAGGCTAACTGGTCTGTAATTCCCAGGGATGTATTTTGGGCCCTTTTTAAATATTGGTGCTTTTCTTCAATCAGCTGGTACCATTCCATTCCAGTCAGTAGACTGTCAGTAGAAATTAAGAACAATGGTCTGGCAATTACTTTACTAAGTACCCTCGGATTCTAGCCATCTGGTCCAGGTGATTTATTAATGTTAAGTTTTTCAAGTCTAATTTTAATTCTGTCCTCTGTTAACCATGGTGGTGCTTCCTGTGACGTGTCATGAGGATAAACACTGCAGTTTTGGTTACTGAAGCCCCCCGATTCCCCAAGGAGAAGAATAAATTCAATACCTTCACTATCTCCCCATCCTTTGTAACCAGATGTCCTTCCTCCTTCTTTATGGGGCCAATATGGGTTGTCCTCCCTTTTTTACTGTTTATATACTTAAAGAATTTTTATTTTTTTTGTTTTTTTTGTTCTCCTCCGCTATGTGTCATTCATGTTCTATCTTAGCTGGCCTTATTGCACCCTTACATTTCTTGCTGCATTCTTTATAAAGTCTGAATACTGATGATGATCCCTCAACCTTGTATTTTTTGAAGGCCTTCGCCTTTGCTTTTATATGCATTTTTACATTGGAGTTAAGCCATCCAGGACTTTTGTTCCCTCTTTTAAAGGGGGATTCCACCCTAAAGTGGAACTCCCGCTTTTCGGAACCCTCCCCCCCTCCGGTGTCACATTTGGCACCTTTCAGGGGGGAGGGGGGGTGCAGATACCTGTCTAAGACAGGTATCTGCACCCACTTCCGGGCATAAACTCCCACGGGAGTTTACGTCACCTCCTGTCCCGGCGCGCTGTCTGCCTGGACACACACGTGACCCGGCAGACGGCGCTGAAGATTCTCATTGCGCCGCGCGACTCGCGCATGCGCAGTAGGGAATCGGGAAGTGAAGCCACTTCGTGATTCCCTCACCGAGAATGGCGCCGGCTACAGCAGGGAGCCGAGCGATCGATCGGCCTCTGCTGCCGACACCGCTGGGCCCTGGAACAGGTAAGTGTCCATTTTTTAAAAGTCAGCAGCTGCAGTATTTGTAGCTGCTGGCTTTTAAATTTTTTTTTTCAGTACAGTCCCGCTTTAAATTTATTACCCAATGGGATGCATTGGCTAATGCCCTTATTTAATATGCTCTTAAAGGAAACCCATCTCTCCTCCGTGTTCTTTGTTCCTAAGATTTTATGCCTTCTAGCAAGGTTTGTAGTTTAGGGAAGTTGGCTCTTTTGAAATTCAGTGTCTTTGTATTCCCCTTATGTTTCCTATTTGTGTGATTTATACTGAAGCCAATTGACTTGTGATCGCTGTTACCTAAATTGCCCACGTATTTCCACATCTGTGATCAGGTTTGTAATGTTGGTAATCAGTAGATCCAGTAATGCTTTATTTGTAGTTGGTGCGTCTACCATCTGACCCATAAAATTATCCTGCAAGACATTTAGGAACTGGGGAGCCATAGATGAATGTGCGGTTCCCTCCGCCCAGTCTATGTCTGGATAATTCTGTTCTAACTGTAGGGGGATGGGCTCACAGGGACATGACCGAGATCACTGGGAACAGAAGATCCCTGTCATGTCCCCTGTCAGAACGGGGATCCGCTTTTTTACACTGGCAGGTCCCCGTTCTGCCTCTGTACTAGGTGATCGTGGGTCGCCGGCAGACATAGAGTCTGATCTCTATGAAGAATTTGCAGATTCTTTCATGTAACAAGTTTAGTGAGTTCTCTGCTCACTCAGCTGTGAAAAGAAAAAAACCAAAACAGGCAGTCTGCCAAGTTTTATCACAACATCACAGCAGATAACTAAACAAAGTAACTTTTCCTTCTTAGATCATAGGAATGCACTTGATCTGTAAATTAAAGCGGAGGTCCGGCAAAAAAAAAAAAAAAAAGAATTAAAAGCCAGCAGCTACAAATACTGCACTTACTTACCTGTCCAGGGAGCCCGCAATGTCGGCAGTCGAAGCCGACCTGTCCGTTGGCTCCCGGCTGCTGCAGCCGCCATCCTCTGTAAGCCATGCGGCTTCACTTCCTGGTTCCCTACTGCGAGTCGCGCTGCACGTTCTCACTGGTCCCTGCTGTCTTCTGGGACCTGTGCGTCTCCCAGAAGACTGCGGGGGAGGACAGAGTAGGAGCCGGAAGTGGTGTAGGTCACCGCGATCACTGCAGTGATCTATGCCAGGAAGTGGGAGCAAATACCTGTATTAGACAGGTATTTGCTCCCTCCTCCCCCCTGAAAGGTGCCAAATGTGACACCGGAGGGGGGGGGGGGATTCCAAAAAGTGGAAGTTCCATTTTTGGGTGGAACTCCACTTTTAAGGAAGTTTAACCACTTAAAGATTGAACCTTTTTCTGACAATTGTTTCTTACAATCAGTTTAAAATCAGTATTTTTTGCTAGAAAATTACTTGGAACCCCCATATATATATATATATATATATATATATATATATATATATATATATATATATATATATATATATATATATAATATATCATTTATTAGCAGAGACCCTAGAGAATAAAATGGCGATTGTTATTATATTTTATGTTACCTTTTTTTGCGCAGTGGTCTTTCAAACGCAATTTTTTTGGGTAAAAATACAAAAACAAACTGTAAAGTTATGCCATTTTTTTACTTTTTTTGTATAATGTGAACGATGATGTTACGCCGCGTGAAAAAAATTGTGATTCTCATTTTAGCCGAAATCGTGCAGCTCTACTGCCAACCTGCCTCTGTATATGTAACTGAGCTGGTTGGCAAGTGGTTAAAGGATAAGTTCACCTTTTCTGCAGACATTTACCTATAGGTAAGCCTATAGTTTGGGAGATATTTGCATTACATGCAGCCAGTGACATTACTGGTGCATGCGCTCTGAAGGAACAGCCACGGGTGCCGTTCTTTTCCGAGCCCTAACAAAAAGAATAAAACGCATGTTCTTTTTCAGGTTAAAAAATGTGCAATTTTCGTTTTTTTTTTTTCCCTTAGGAGCTTGTAAAGCATTGCACCCATTATCTGCAGATCATGGGTGCAATGTCAGGCTCCTGCAGACTCTGAGTACAGCTGGCTGCTTGCACCTCACGTATAGGCAGGCAGTTACTGAAATCGAGGAAGCTCAATGGACTATGAGAGCGCTCACTAGCGCCCTCACAATTCATTGAGAACTACAAGTCATCTGCCACAATGGAAGACAGTACCTACTGTAGTTCATTGATTCTCAGAACTCTGTGAATGATTGACATGGCTGTGTGGGCTGAATTCCTCACAGCTGGCACTGTATTTGAATTGTGAAAGTGGGGTCGGGGTACTGGCATGTGCTTTAGTATCATGTTGCATCCTGAATATGGGTGTAACGTGCAACATGTAAAGATACTTCCCTGAGGCTTTTACATATTGATATATGAAGCTTACTGAAACTGGTTGACCCGACGCAATACGTTTTGTTTAGTGAGAATAAACATGGAAGGTGTGAATGTGTCCATGATGCACAAAGCAACTATTCATGTTCCACCTGACATTTTCCTAGTACAAGTAAGGAAATAAAAGTCGACTTTTTTTTATTTTTTAATCATATTCTTTATTCTTATTTCTCCAGCCTCTGGTTCACGTCTGTGGCAAGAATTTGGTTAGCTTTGTATCTCAAGAGTCGAAGCACAAGCTGGTACGTCTTGGAATTGTGCTAAAGGACAAAAGTCCGGACTGTATTACTACACTGAAAGCCCTCATAAAGAGCTGTCAGGTTTGGTGATGGACGAAGTGTCTCATATGGAATAATGTTGCTGTAAATGATTACTGAATACATTTGATATGTGCATATTGGATATTGCATGCATTTTGTATTAAGTACATTTTATACATAAGCTTTAATGCTTGAGCTTTTATTTTTTGTGTTTTATGAGCAAAAATTATTTTTATAGCCCGAACAGTGTGAACACCATAGCTGTACTTTGGAATCCTAAAATAGGAAGTTATGGGGTGCAAGGCCAATGGTGGGCAATACTAAGTATGCTTTGCTTTTTTACTTTATGATATAATCTACCAGGATTTCTAGGAGAAAGAGAAGGATCTACATGGCCTAGAAACATCAATCGATTGGTCTATAGAGTAAAAGAGCAAAGAATACGTGTGAAGTATTGGTCTCTTGTAAGTGTTCAGACCTGAGAAGTTCACCATTGGAGGAGGTCACATGTTCCTCCATGTGAAGATGCAGGGGGTATTATGCTTTGGCTGCAGTAGAAGGACATAGGGGTGGGTAAACATGGCAAAGGTAAGTATGAGTGGGTAAGTGGTGAGCTGTAGAAAGGCCTGCCTGAAAAGGGAACTTGTCAGAATTTCATTAAAGTGTCACATTATGACATTACTGGTGTCCCCTCTGGATTATGCAGTTATTAACTACAGTGTATGTGGTATTTCTTTAAATGACACGGCTAAATACCTTTTCTTTATCGTACATCAAGGGACATGGTTATATAGGCACCTTTTAGTTGATGGACATTGGCACACCTTAGACAGGAAGTTTAGCTCCCTATATAACCCCTCCCCTCCTGGGAGTACCTCAGTTTTTTTGCCAGTGTCTTTGGTGTTGGTCACAAGTAAAGATGTGCTAGGCTTAGCTCCACTGGAATAATCCTTTGCTGGGCCAAGCTATGCAACCGGATCCATTCAAAGTGTCTTTTCAGGCCAAATTGAATGGTACCTTTGCCTTGTGTCGGAAGAAACAAGGTTTTGCCTGTAATGCTTCTCTTTTTAGAGAGCTGGACCCCGGGATCCAGTGCTTGGTTTTTTGCAGCCATATTTTCTGACGGGGTGCTTTACGGGTCCAGGAGTGTGGATCCCTCGATTTAAAAAGGGGCCCCGGTTCCTGAAGGTTTTTTTAAACGGAGCCCACCCTGAGTGGCGAAGATTGAGTCTGTCTGGTCTGGTTTACCACACAACCCTGCAGCTGGATAAGGTAAGTGAAGATTTTTTGAGTTCTTATGGGTTTTCTCCTTTAAGTAAAATGTTGTCACTTTATACACTATCATTTCTCATCGTCATGGCAGAGAGGCCATGAAATGTTTCTTGGAGAGGGTTTCGGCATCTGTAGGTTGCAGCGGCAGTTCCTTCTCCACCTCCTTGACTTTGCCATGAACCACAATTATTTTTTGGTTTAATGGCTCTTATTATTTGCAAGGTCGAGGAGTGACGATGGGTGCCTAGTTTGCACCAAGTATGGCCAAATGGGAGGAGGAAGTCATCTATGATCAAAGGAGGACCAATTTGATCTTCTGGGGTCCATACATTTATGACGTCCTCCTCCTATGGGAAGGAGATCGTGCCTCTTTGGATCTGTTCATTGGTGAACTTATCTCCAATGATCAGGGCATTGTTCTCCAGCATGAGGCTATCACCTCTGCCATACATTTTTTAGACCTGTAAATCAGGGTAGAAAATTATAGACTTTTTACGTCCACATATTTTAAAGGCACTGACTGGAATGGCTACATATGGACGGACAGCTGCCATCAAGAGTCCTGGCTTAGGTCTGCCCCTAATGAGCCTGTTGCTCAGATTAAGGAGGAATTGCTCCTTACAGGTGGACTTCCTGAAGGAGGCAGATTTTTCTTGAAGACTCGCTTCCTACAGAAAGGTTATGCAGTCAATGAACTTGATCGGGTCATAACTGATGTTGCATTGAAAAATAAAGACCTGCTGAAGCCCAGAATAAGAGCAGGTGGGGATTTTTTCTCTCGTTTTTTGTTCTATACCACCTACACGGACCAGCACTTTTCAATTAAAAAGATTTGTTTAGAAAGCATTGGGGCATTCTAAAAAAATGACAGAATACTAGGTCCTTTGCTCCCTGAACAACCTAGGGTCACCTATAGCAGTGCACCCCCACTGAAACGTCAAGTAGCCCCAAATATAATTAGACCCCCAGTAAAACCAAGCTTCTACAGCGATTTTGTTGTAGGGCGAGGGCCACTATCGTAGAAAATGTGAAGTTTGTCTAAATAATTGCCTTTAGGAGAGGAAATATACCACATTTATCTCTAATGTTACTGGTCGATCATATGACGTGGAATCTTTTATCACCTGTTTGACTAAGAACATGGTTTATATGATCACATGCCCTTGCAGCCTACATTATGTGGGTCGAACCATCCACAAGTTGGAAACTGGTTCAAGAAGCCCTTACGAATATTTGCCAGGTGCTCCTTGAGCCTATAGTTTATCCAAACACTATGCCACGGTAAGAGTCCAAAGGGCACATCTTTTATGGCCATAGACAAGTTTGATCCTCATTGGAGAGGCAGCCATATTAGTAGAGAGATTTCAAAGATGGAGACCTGGTGGATTTTCTGTTTTTAAAATCTTACAGACCATTTGGTTTGAACATATAATGGGATGTGAATGCCTTTTATTAACAGTTGAACCCCCAGACTGTTTCTTTTTTTATAGATTTTTTTCTCATTAAGATTTTTATTTTCACAAAGTAAAATCATTACAGAAGAATTCACAGTAAATCTAACAAATGTGACTAGTTAACATACCAATGAGACATTGAGAATTTAACAAAGTAAGAAATAAGTATGTAACTTAAGCTGTGACAACTCATTTGTATGCTATATCCCAGAACACTCCAAGAAGGGTAGGAACTCGCATCCCCTCCGACACCCCAACCGGGATCAAGCTGTGTCCAAGGAGGTGCAGATATCCCCCCCCCCCCCCCCTTGAACGAATAGAATTTACTATATAACTTCTGAGAAGCAAGATATAATACTATTAACTTTTCGAGTTGCCCAGACCAAATAAAATTGTAGATTCTAACATGGATACAACATCATGTTCTCACTGGATTAAGCCCAGGAAAAAATCCTATATTTAGTAAGACATACTAATGTAAAAAACTGTCAATTCCTAGGTAATTCAAGGAAAGATACTCTAGTCAAAAATATATACATATATATATATATATATATATATATATATATATATTGGGGCTATATATATATATATATATAATATATATAATATATAAATAGAAAATAATAATAATAATATCCAATATAAAAATAAAAAGGAAAGACTAAAAACTGAGAAGAGAGAGAAAAGAGATAGAAAGAAGAAGAGATGATGCCTTTATGTCCTATAAAAGATCCAAAGATCAGCGATTAATATTGCTATCTGTGCCTGACCTCAGTGAAATACCCAGATACTGAGCCCAGGGATCCCATATGATTTCAAATTGTGTGGTCTTGTCCAATAGGGAGCTGACCATTTTCTCTTGTTCCATTATCCATGAAATTTTCCTTTTCATGGACAATACAGATACCGAGGGCTTCTTCCAATCTTTTGCAATGGTTAATTTGGCTCCCGTTAATATAAATAGAATCAGTCTTCTAGTGTTTTTAGGCACGTGCGGCACTAATCCATTGAGCAAGGCAATCGCTGGTGTTTGGGGGACAGCATAACCCGTAACTTTTCTAATAATATGGAAGACCCTATTCCAAAATCCCCGGAGTTTGGGACATTCCCACCAAATATGTATCATAGAGCCCAGTCCTTGGCAACCTCTACAGCATAGAGGCGAAGTGGAAGGATACATTGCCGCTAATTTTGTAGGAACTAAGTACATCTTGTAAATATTTTGATGTTAGCCTCAATGAGAGAGGTATTGTCAATGCCTTTGATCGATCGAGAATAGTTCTCATACCAGTCTACCAGTTCCCAGTCAGTATGTAGATCCTTCTCCCAGGCCAGCATGTATGGCAGTTTATCAGAGTTAGACGCTAGAGACTCATAGATCACAGAAATCCCCCCCTTCCGCCCCATGGCTTGTTCACACCAGCTTTCATAAGCTGTAATTCTCAAGGGATTCAATTTATTTTTCCATATTGTCAAGGAAGACATCCCAGTGACCCGGGAGGGCCTGCCCACAGAACTTCCTTCAGACCCAATCAGCGCTTGTCGGCGCGCATTGGCGTCGGCGGGCGCGCGCGCGCCCGCTTCACGGGCGCGTGCGCGCGCGTGAGCACCGACGCGCCGTCAATTAGCCTTTGGCGCCAAAGAGCCTATAAGAGGAAGCTTGTAGCTGAGGCCTCTTGCTGTCCGGTCTACAGCGTTTCCTGAGACCCCTGCTATCATTAAGTACCTGTTGATTCCTGTTTCCCGGCTTGTCCCTGACTACACCTACCTGCTGCCTGCCTCCGACCCCGGATTGTCTGACTATTCTCTGCCTGCTCCTCTGGTCCTGTTGTTGCCCGATTGTTGCCGACCCTGCCTGTACCCTGACAACCCGCCTGCCTCTGCCTGGACCTGTTCTGTCTGCCAGTGTCTGCCTCTGCCTGTGACTGCTCCGCCTGCCAGTGTTGACCCGGCCTGCCTGCCCACGTCCAGCGTTCCAGTGTTCAAGCACGTGTTCTCTTCAGCCTGCTGTTCCAGAAGTTCCTGCAAACTCCAGAACCTACAGTGCTGTCTGCAGTTCCTGTGTTCCTGTTACCTGCACGGTTCCAGTCAAGCCCACAGCTGCCATCTGCCAGGCACTTGTGCACCCCTGCACTCGCGGGCCCCTGTTCCCACCTTCAGGGGTTCACGAGCCAGAGGCATACGAGAGGCCGCTCCCTGCATTCTGGGCTCCATCCCTAGGTACGTGACAGTACCGGACAGCCATGTCCGAGCCCACGCAGGGAGTTTCGCCCATGGAAGATCTCTGCCGCCACCTTGCAGGACTTGCCCAGGCGGTGAAGAATTTGCAGGAAGGTTACACTAACCTGGAGGAACGTGTCCAAGTCCTGTCCGCTTCCGCTTCTGCTGCCCCTGGGACTCCTGCTACACCCTCTGTAGTGATGTTGCCACCGGAACCTCGAGTTCCCCCGCCTGAGAAGTTTTCCGGCAACCGGAGCAAATTCAGGACATTCCGCAATGCTTGCGAGCTCCTTTTTGCCTTACAACCAAGGACCTTTTCCCTTGAAGCCACCAAGGTTGGGTTTGTTATCTCCCTGCTGTCAGATGAACCCCAGTCCTGGGCCCATCGGCTCTTGGAAAAGAAGGACCCCTCACTGAATACCCTAAACACCTTCTTCCAGGCCATGTCCTTACTTTATGAAGACCCGCAGCTAACCGCTACCGCGGAGACAGCCCTGCATACTTTGCAGCAAGGACGCAGGCCTGTGGAAGATTACGCGACGGAATTCAGGCGCTGGAGCGCCGACACAGACTGGAATAATGCTGCATTACGCCACCAGTTTCGCATGGGTCTCTCAGATCCTCTAAAGGATGAACTAGCCCGTGTGGGCATACCAGACACTTTGGAGGCCCTCATGGAACTGTCCATCCAAATAGACAGACGGCTACGGGAGCGACGTGCTGAGAGGTCCGCCGGATCTTCCCGTCCCATTTGGATGCTTCCCCGTGTGCCCAGTCCTCCGTATCCAGCTCCCCCAGCTTCCGCTACCGCCAGGTTCGATGCCCCGGAGCCCATGCAGCTGGGCTTGCTCCGCCCCTCTCTGACCCCTGAGGAACGTCAACGCCGCCGGGTCGGCAACCTTTGCTTGTATTGCGGAGAACCAGGACATTTCGTACGAGCCTGCCCAGCAAAGCTCCGTAAGTGCTTCTCCATTTCTCCCGCCTGTATTCCTGTCTCACCTAACCTTATGTCTCACCTGGCTGTTCCCATTGTCTTGCAGCTTCCCGAAGGGAACATCCAAACCAGCGCAATTATTGATTCTGGGGCATGCAGTGGCTTCTTGGACTTATCCTTTGCCTCCAGGTACCACATCCCCCTACGACCAAGAGCAAAGGACCTTTCTGTACACCTGGCCGACGGGTCCGCTCTTAAATCTGGACCAGTAACCCACGTGACCTCTCCTCTACCAGCTACCATTGCCGGGATTCACCAAGAACTGCTGTGCTTAGATGTCATCGAGTCCCCGTTATTTCCCATCATACTGGGCATGCCCTGGTTGAGGGCCCATAACCCGCAGATCGATTAGGTCCTAGGGAAGATTGAGTTCCCCTCTCCTTACTGTCATCAGCATTGTTCACCTGGACCCGGTGAGGCGCCTGCTTCCCTACTGTGCCTGGAGGTTGAGGCCGAAACACCCGTTTTTTTTTTTTTTATAATACAAGCGGTACCCGAAGTTTATCACCATTTCCTGGACGTCTTTAGCAAGAGGGGTGCAGAGACTCTCCCGCCACACAGGCCATACGACTGTCCCATTGATCTCCTCCCAGGAGCAGAAATCCCTTTTGGGAGAATCTTCCCCTTATCTGAACTGGAACTGGGGACATTAAAGACCTATCTTGACGACAACCTACAGAAGGGGTTCATCCGACCTTCCACCTCACCCGCAGGAGCGGGGATCTTCTTTGTGGAGAAAAAGGACCACTCATTACGCCCATGCGTGGACTACCGGGCTCTCAACAAGATTACGGTTAAGAACCGTTACCCTCTGCCCCTAGTGCCAGAACTTTTCCAGAGACTGGGGTCTGCAGCAGTGTTTTCCAAGTTGGACCTTCGCGGGGCCTACAACCTTGTTCATATACGGAGTGGAGATGAGTGGAAAACTGCCTTCTGCACACGCTTCGGGCATTTTGAGTACTTAGTTATGCCCTTCGGCCTGTGCAATGCCCCCGCCACATTCCAACACTTCGTGAATGACATCATCAGAGACTTTCTCGACCTATTTGTTGTTATTTATCTTGATGACATTCTAATCTTTTCCTCCTCTCTAGCTGAGCACCGAGAACACGTCAAGAACGTACTGGCACGACTACGACTCCATGGACTTTATGCCAAACCCGAAAAGTGTGTCTTTGAACAGCGGAGTATCCCCTTCCTCGGCCTCATCATCTCCGTGGAGGGCATTGAGATGGACCCTCAGAAGGTTTCAGCCATCCTAGATTGGCCAGCCCCCACCGATAAGAAAGGGGTGCAACGGTTTGTGGGCTTCGCAAATTTTTATAGAAAATTTATAAGAGGATTCTCCACCATCATTTCCCCCATAACCAGGTTAACCCAACAGGGTCTCAAGTTCCAGTGGTCCACCGAAGCCCAGGCGGCCTTCACCACGCTGAAGAACCTGTTCATTTCTGCCTCAGTCCTGAAACACCCCGACTCCACCCTGCCTTACATTTTGGAAGTGGATGCCTCAGAAATAGCGGTGGGGGCAGTGCTCTCCCAGAGACAGGGACCCAAAGCCCTTTTGCACCCGGTCGCCTTTTTTTTCACGTAAATTATCAGAGGCAGAACGGAACTACGATGTCGGCGATCGGGAGTTGTTGGCAATCAAGGCGGCACTCGAGGAGTGGCGCTACCTCCTGGAAGGAGCAACCCATCCGATTCTTATCTATACTGACCATAAGAACTTGGAATACCTGAAAGCCGCCAGAAGACTGAGACCGCGGCAGGCCAGGTGGGCACTTTTTTTTACCAGATTCCAGTTCCATATAACTTACCGTCCCGGATCGAAGAACACCAAGCCTGACGCGTTGTCACGGATGTACAGCGGGCCTGAAGCCCTTTCGCCTCCAGACACTGTCCTGTCTTCAGGGAATTTCCTCCTACTCCAGGGGGACTTATTTACCCAGATTAGACAAGCGTCCACTGGCGCTCCTCTTCCACCTGACACCAGCTCTATTAGCCAGAGATGGTCTATTATGGTTCGGGGACAGGATCTTCGTGCCCCAGGAAGCTCGGGCCTCGGTCCTCAGCTCTTGCCACGACCATATGCTGGCTGGCCATTTCGGGGTGTACAAGACCTCCGATCTGCTCCAGCGCACATTCTGGTGGCCGCAATGGCGAAGGGACTGTAAGGAGTATGTGGAGGCGTGCGTTACCTGCATCCAGAATAAGGGCAGCAAGACCAGAGCGTGGGGGTTGTTGAAGCCACTCCCCGTCCCGGAGAGACCATGGAGGATGATCTCCATGGATTTTATTGTGGAGCTACCGCCCTCAGAAAATTGCACTACCATCTTTGTGGTAGTGGATAGACTATCCAAGATGTCCCACTTCCTGCCCATGAGGGGCACACCATCTGCCGCCGAGACGGCGAAGACCTTCATCAGGGAAATAGTGAGGCTCCATGGCATACCAGCAAATATCACGTCGGATCGGGGGTCACAATTCACGTCTAAGTTCTGGAAAGCTCTGTGTGGGTCACTAAGGATTGACCTGTCTTTCTCCTCTGCTTACCATCCTCAAACGAACGGTCATACGGAAAGAACCAATCAAACGCTGGAGCAGTACCTGCGCTGCTTTTCCTCATTTTCCCAGGATGACTGGGTCCCGCTGCTTCCCCTTGCTGAGTTTGCTTATAATAACTCTGTCCATTCAGCCACTAAGCAATCCCCGTTTTTTGCAAATTACGGGTTCCACCCTCTATTTCTATCGAACAATTTTCCGGAGTGCCCGGTACCAGCCGCCCAGGAACACCTCAAATTTTTGGAGTCCAACAACAAGCTACTACAAGAAACTATGGCAAGGACACAGAGTTACAACAAGGAGGTTTATGATAAAAAGAGAAGAGGGGAGCTTGACCTCAAACCTGGAGACCAAGCCTGGTTATCCACTCTGAATTTAAAATTAGCATGCCCATCCAGAAAACTAGGTCCCAAGTTCGTGGGGCCCTTCCCCGTAGTGAGGAGAATCAACAATGTAGCCTACGAGCTGAAGTTACCGGAGTCATTCCGGATTCACCCGGTCTTTCATGTGGCCCTGCTCAAGCCTGTGGTGCCAGACCCATTTGTCAACCGAAAGGTCGTTCCCCCCGCACCTGTAATCATTAACGGAGAGATGGAATTCGAAGTAGAATCCATCCTGGATTGTAGGAGAAGGGGTAACCAGGTTCAGTTTCTGGTAAAATGGAAGGGGTATGGACCCGAGGAGAACTCTTGGGAACCGGAGGCCAACATACACGCCAGAAGACTGATCCTTGCCTTCAAGAGGTCCCATCCCAGTAAGATGGCACAATTGGGCATCCGGAGGTTGCCCTTGGGGGGGGGGGGGCAATGTCAAGGAAGACATCCCAGTGACCCGGGAGGGCCTGCCCACAGAACTTCCTTCAGACCCAATCAGCGCTTGTCGGCGCGCATTGGCGTCAGCGGGCGCGCGCGCCCGCGGGCGCCCGCTTCACGGGCGCGTGCGTGAGCACCGACGCGCCGTCAATTAGCCATTGGCGCCAAAGAGCCTATAAGAGGAAGCTTGTAGCTGAGGCCTCTTGCTGTCCGGTCTACAGCGTTTCCTGAGACCCCTGCTATCATTAAGTACCTGTTGATTCCTGTTTCCCGGCTTGTCCCTGACTACACCTACCTGCTGCCTGCCTCCGACCCCGGCTTGTCTGACTATTCTCTGCCTGCTCCTCTGGTCCTGTTGTTGCCCGATTGTTGCCGACCCTGCCTGTACCCTGACAACCCGCCTGCCTCTGCCTGGACCTGTTCTGTCTGCCAGTGTCTGCCTCTGCCTGTGACTGCTCCGCCTGCCAGTGTTGACCCGGCCTGCCTGCCCACGTCCAGCGTTCCAGTGTTCAAGCACGTGTTCTCTTCAGCCTGCTGTTCCAGAAGTTCCTGCAAACTCCAGAACCTACAGTGCTGTCTGCAGTTCCTGTGTTCCTGTTACCTGCACGGTTCCAGTCAAGCCCACAGCTGCCATCTGCCAGGCACTTGTGCACCCCTGCACTCGCGGG
Source organism: Lithobates sylvaticus (assembly GCA_028564925.1). NCBI lineage: Eukaryota > Metazoa > Chordata > Amphibia > Anura > Ranidae > Lithobates > Lithobates sylvaticus. The sequence goes on from CM053030.1 coordinate 269,028,214, forward strand.
CCCCTGTTCCCACCTTCAGGGGTTCACGAGCCAGAGGCATACGAGAGGCCGCTCCCTGCATTCTGGGCTCCATCCCTAGGTACGTGACACATATGGAGTGTATGAAACTGGAGATCTGATGAAATCTACTCCTTTCCGAAGAAGGGAGCTCCAGTTTTTCCACAAATTGTTTAAAAGTTAGAGGGCCCGTGCAAGATATAAAGTGTCCTAAGCGATATATCCCCTTGTCTAGCCACCATTTGAAGTCATCAATATCCATGCCATGATTGTACAGGGGATTTCGGAACAAATTAGCCAATGGTTGTAGTTCAGAGACCAGGGAAGGAAGCCTCCTAAGTGAATCCCACATAGAGAGAGATTGAGAGAGAGTTGGAGATAGAATGGGGGGTCTACTCTTGGGAGGACACCATAATAAATCTTCCAAAGTAAATGTAGGAGCTGCTTGACTTTCAATTTTTATCCAGTCCGGTTGTTCAGTTTTAAGGTATATAGCTGAGAGCTGTGCTAACCGAGCCGCTTGGTAGTACCAAAGAAGGTTTGGTAGGCCTAGCCCCCCTTGTTTGGGAAGATTAAACGGGGTACGGTGTGAAAGGCGTGGTCCTTTTTTATTCCATTTCCCCAGTTCCTAAGGTCAGCTTCTAGTTTTTGGTACATTGGGGGATAGTTTGCTTGGTAGAGATTTTCAATCTTGGGAGTAATATTAATTCCCAAATATTTAATGGAGGACATGCTCCAACTGAATTCATATTTCTCCTGTAGTTGAGAAACTAAAGGGTCTGGGAGAGACCCGTTAAGAGCCTGAGATTTAGACATGTTCACCTTAAGACCTGATATTAACCCAAATTTATCGAGCAATGTACATATTTCTGGTAAGGAGGAAGTTGGGGATGTTACAAAAAGCAATAAATCATCTGCAAACAGTGCGCATTTATGAGTTGCTGGACCACAACGGATCCCCTTGATGTTTGGGTCATTACGAATGGCTATCGCCAAAGATTCAATCATTATTGCAAATATCAGGGGAGATAGGGGACATCCCTGACGAGTGCCCCTGGCTATCTCTATGGGGTCAGAGAAAAGTCCCTGAAGTCTGATTCTAGCCTTAGGTGTAGAATATAGGGCTTCCAGTATACCTAAAATATTCGGCCCAAATCCCCAGTGTCTAAGAACCGCAAAGAGATATGGCCATGAAACGGAATCAAAGGCCTTCCGAAGATCCAATGATAATAGCATGCCTTCTTGTTTATGACCTCCCTCCCATTGCGATTGCATAACTGTTATCAGATCCACAGCTCTTCTCACTTGATCAGGACCCTGCCTACCAGGGATAAACCCTACCTGATCTTTATGGATATAAATGCCTATAAAGGACGCTAATCGGTTTGCTAATATTTTGGTCAATATTTTTAGGTCATTATTAATTAGGGAAATAGGTCTGTAGTTCTCTATCTGACTGATATCTTTATCTGGTTTAGGGATTACTGTTATATATGCCATATTGAGTTGGTTACCCAACGGGGTGCCCTTAGTCATGTCATTGAAAAATCTAGTAAGGTATGGAAGTAGTATTTCAGAAAAAGTTTTATAATAGGGTGAGGAAAATCCATCAGGACCCGGTGCTGTACCTCCCTTTAATGTTTTGATAACTTCTGACACCTCCTCTATAGAGAAAGGAGCTTCCATCTCAGCTCTATGAGAGTCCGTCAGTGTTGGTAAATGCAAATTATCCAGAAATTCTCCTACTTTAGTGGGGTTAGAATTTTTATCTGCTTTATATAAATCAGCATAAAATTCCTGGAAAGCCTTCATTATTCGTTTTGGATTCAGGGTAAAGGAGCCATCCTTTTGTTTAATTTTGGGTAGGGCATGAGAACGAAACCTGGGGGACAATTTGTGTGCAAGCATGGGACCAATTCTATCTTTTGTCTAATAAAACTTGGCCCCAGTCCACCTAATAGATTTATCAGCTTTCGCTGTGAGAGCCAAATTTAGAGCCACTCGAGCAGCATCTAGAGTAGAACTAGAAACTTTGGAGGGATCACTTTTATGCAATTTGCTCAGAGAAGTAAAGTCTCTCTCCATTCTTTCTATGTCTCTCATCCTCTCTTTCTTACGTCTTGCTGCAATTTGAATTAGTTTACCCCTAATGGTCACCTTATGTGCAGCCCACAGAGTCTCTGCCGAAACATCTTCCACATCGTTAAGGCGAAAGTATTCCCGCAGAGCCTCCTGTATTTCCGATACCATGCCGGGATCTCTTAAAATAGACTGATTGAGAGTCCAATGAGAGGCTTGTTGTCCATGATTATCTTTACCCAAAACCAATAGAACCATGGAATGATCTGACCAGGATACTTCTAAAATAGATGATGAAATAGCCAATGGAATGCGGTGCGTTGAGAGCAGGATATGATCTATACGGGAATAAGATAAATGTGGGTTTGAGAAGTGTGTAAAATCTCGTGCAGTTGGATTTAGTTCCCTCCAAATGTCCGTTAGTCTCGATTGAAAGATCAATCGTGCAATTTGTACACTAGATTTCCTAGGACTAATTGATTGAACTTTAAGTGGTTTAGATTTATCTAGACTAGTATCAAAGGCTGTATTAGAGTCACCCCCCATAATTATGACACCTTCCATAAATGGGTCAAGGATGTTGAACATCTGTCGGAAGAACTGTAGCTGTCCTCTATTAGGAGCATAGTACGAAATAAATGTATATATTTTATCCTCAATCATACTTTTAACTAGTAGGAACCTTCCCTCTGGGTCTCTGTGTTGCATTTTAAAGTGAAATTTGCAGTGTTTGGAAAATAGTATCGCCACCCCCTTTGTTTTGTTTTCTGCATTTGCCAAATAAAATGTGGGAAAGTGTGCATGTAAATTGCTGAGGAAAATGAGTCTCCTGAAGGAGGACCACATCAATACGACGAGTACGATAGACTTGAAAGGCCTTCCTTCTTTTGACTGGGGAATTTAACCCCTGAGTGTTATGAGATATTATGCGTAAGGGAGAACAAGTAGAATTATTATTAGCCATGGAGCAAAAGGGAGAGAGCGATGACCAACCTATATCCACTTCCCTCAGTACATAAAGGAGTAACTAAATACATAATAGGATCATCCCCTATTATAAGGGTCAATATATCCGAGAACATCCTGAAGCAACATCTCATTGACAGGCAGGCTAGGAGAAAAAGGAAGATAGAAAGGAAAGAGAAGAAGAAAAAACGAAAAAAAATAAAATATCAGCAGTTTGCTTAATACCATAAGGCCATAACCCGGCCCGGAATGAGGTGAGGGGGAAGACTCCCTCCCCTCATTCATAACAAAAATAATTGCATAGCCCATACAGAGGGCTATATCCCCACCACACAGAGCAGAAAAAAACTGCCTGAGTAGTAGGTGGGAGCGCAATGCATCAGCTCCAGCCAGTGACAGCACATAAAAAAAAAACCCTAGAACATTCAAATGTGCAGAAATCGCAGTAACATCTTTTATATAGCATTCTAAAAGAACAAACTGGGGGAGATAAAGTAAATAGGGGTGAGGCCAAACTGACAAGGTTATTAAGTATCAGGTGCACTCTTGGTATAGAAACATTGTGCAGACCTCTAAACTAAACTCCATCAACTGTCATGTGTGAGAAGAAAAAGTCAGTTCAAATTCAAGATTGAAGATCAAACAACATTTTCTGCCTAAGTAACAAGGCAAAGAAAAGAAGATTTAAATACAGGTGTGTTATACGTCCCCACATCAGGGAGGGGAGTTATCCTTGACTTTCTTATGTTTAGCCTTATTCCATAGTTGAGAGGTTGGGCTTAGTGGAGATTGGCGTTTAGCAGATCCCTGCTGTGCGGTAGATGTATCCATCTCCGAATCGTGGGTAATGATCTTCAGATCCAGTAACAGGCGCTCTCCCTCTGGATTCTGGGTTTCAAGGATCGTCTTTTTTGGATGGTGTTTGGGGAAATGTCAGCAAAAATTTGTATGACTTTTCCTTGGTACTGTATCTGGTCCTGTTGGCGGGAACGTTTCATTACTTCTTCTTTTATTGAGTAAAAGTGCGGTTTTACTATAATATCCCTCGGAGATCCATCTTTCCTGAGAGGGCCTAGGGATCTGTGTGCCCTATCCAACTCCAATTTATGTGCCGGGACCGAAGGTATCAGGGATTTGATAACTTCTTGAACTGCAGCCTGTACGTCAGAAACAGTTTCTGGTATCCCTCTAATCCGAAAATTGTCCCTTCTCAGGCGATTCTCAAGGTCGTCGATCCAAGTCTGGGCTGTGTCAAGCTGTTCTTGCATAAAATGCAACTGGTCAGAATGTTGGTTTGCCCTAGAAATGGTAACATCCAACTTGTGTTCTATATGATCAATCCTGGTTCCCAGATTTTGGAAATCTGCCCTGATTTCCCCTGTGATCCTTTCAGCATTCAGGGTTAAACCTTTATCTAAGAATTCAGAAAGTTTAAAAAACAGGTCAGGAACATTGAAGGGAACATCAAGAGCCTGTGCTGCTTGTGTAGAAGCAAAGTCTGGGTGAGTAAGGGATACTGCGTTTTCAGGCAATGAAGTGTTGAGAGAGG